>CM037935.1:487500-657500 GCA_021346845.1 Apeltes quadracus | reverse complement strand
GCTCCACTTCCACAACATCCTCAGCTTGAGGTGCATCATGGAGAGGTGCGTTTAGTTTCAGACGTCCTGTCTGATAATAACGAGGCACAGATGTTCAAAACAAGTTCATCCTTTTCCTCTGAATGTGTGATTATTCTGTTGCTTCTCTAAGAGCAAACGTCAAGCTACCTGAATACATTCAGGACAAAGACACGGGTTAGGAGCTCGGTGGTCACTCGCACCTTCTCCCCGACCTGTCGCTCTGCTTCTCCCTGCAGTGATGAAGACGTGAGGCCGTGGTTGGTGTCTCAGGTGAAGGACCTGTGCGGCTGGACGCCTGCACATGGAGGCGAGGACACCAAGAAGATGCTCTCAAGTAAGAACAGTGGCTCATCCATTCATCAACATCACAACAACAACAACAACAACTAGGCTTTTAATGTGGCAACGTTTCTGGTTAACGTGCAAACCAGCCACATTTCATGTTCATCATGTACATCAGCAGTTCAATGAAGCAATATATTGCATCTGGCTACGTGGAGGAGGGAAACCTGCTGTACCAGAATGCATTGCTCTACTCTGACCTGCGCAGCAGAAAGAGGAAGTTGTGTTTTTGAGCGTCACTGTAAGACTGTGGTCACGTCTGTCCACCACGTTCAGGCCTCTGCACCGACACATTCCTGCTTTCCAGCCTGATCTCACGGCCGCTCTGTAAAATAACGCCCGTACGTCCTGCAATCGGCTACGCGAGTCATATGGAGCCGTTTCATCCGCACACTCTGCTAGAAGAGAGAATGTGAGGAGTTTTAAAAGCAACCATCTACAAGCCTCAAAGAAATCCGCTGGTGGTCTCAAGTGCTTTTGCTGACGCGTCCCCCGATGTCCGAGTGGCGCTGAGGGCGATGCTGACGGCGGACGCCTGTGTTTCAGCGCTGGCTGCCGTGCTGGTGGGAAGCGGCTTTGAGCCGAGCACGAGGCCGGCGGCCGGCGACAGGAAGGCGGCGCTGCTCTGCTGCTCGCTGCTGGACGACCTGCTCTTCTGTGAGTCCGCGTGTCAGACTGCTAGTTTCTACGCCTCGGTGCTCTAATGGTCACACTGAGACACGTCTGTCTGTTTCGTCCTCAGGGCTGCTCGACACTGTGGAAAGGAGCCCGACGCCGCGACGTGCTGGAGCCGCAGCGGAGCTATGGTTCATTGTGCTCATGTGTTTCATTAAGCTGTATGACTGTAGAGGGCTGGGTCTAAAAAAACAAACAGGTTCTCCATCATTCACCCTTTGGAACCAAATAATGACAAAAGAGTCCCGTATGAATGTAAATATGTGATGATGATGACTGAGACCATAAACTCATCTTCACAATGTTTACTGAGGAATAAATCAAGTTGAAGTAGAGGGATTTTCTCTCAGACTTCTGTACAATGTGATTTTTGTGACCAAGAGTCGCCCCCTGATGGCCATTCGACAGAATGCATCCTTCATCCTTGTCACAAAAGCATTTTTTTTTGGAAATATATATATATATGTATGCATTCATGATACGTGGCCGTGGATCCGTCAGGTACAATCTCGTGATCCGGTAACGCCTGGAGGGAAGTTCTTTAAATCTGGCCCAAATGTCCACCTTGAGGATGAAGTGATGGGAATCTGGGGGTCAAAGGTCACTGTGTCCTCACTAGAGGTGTAGGCAGTAGTTGTGGGTGATGTAATGGATCTTTACCCCTCTGCCCCGTGTTCTCACAGGCTTGAGATGTTCGACGCCTCGCTGTGTGGAGTCTCGGCCTCGGGGGAGACGCTTCGGCGGTTCTTCACGCACTCCCTCACCCAGACTCTCACTTACAAGCCGCAACTCACCGGTAAAGACGAGTGGTTGACCTTTTTTAAAACGGCTTCACGCTGCCCTTTGCTTTGCTTGATTCTGCTTTTACTTAAAGCTACGACTAACTTGGGGTTAGGACATTCCGGTTCGGAAAGAAGTGTCCTTTATTACGCAGTGGGGAAAAACCAGTTCATCTCGTCCCTGCAGTGTCGGATGCCGTCGCCCTGCAGAGTGAGTGGACCTTTGCTAAATCCAACCGGCTGTTGACCTCTCTGTTCCGTAAGGTAAACGTTTGACGCACTTTGTGAACCATCACATCTCGGTTTCTTCTTCACGTAAAGCTGAAACCTTCTAGATCCATTGTTGAAACGTGAACCAAGTTATTTGGCTGTGCTCGGATAAATGATCCCGGCAAACGGATCGCTGCCCGTCGGACTCCTTCTGTGGTCCGATGCCTCCAGGTGTCACCAGCTGCGTAACTCACAGCAGCTCTGGTGCTTCTGTAACAGCTGGCGGTGATCTTCAGTGTGGAGCAGCTGCTGAGTCGCCTGCAGCAGGTTCTGGAAACCCACGAGGTCAACTGGAAACACGTGCTGTGCTTCCTGTCCACCCTGCTGGTGTACAACCCCGGTGCCCAGCGCAGCCTGAGAGGTACACGCGCTCATAAACGCATCATTCGCTGCTCTACAACTCTCGACGCAGAGGCCATGTTTGGAGTGGGGCGACAGAAAATGCACACTTCACATTTCAAACCAGAAGGGTGCTCTCAGGAGAAAATAAACCTCTGCCAGGTGTGTCTGATCATTGTCCAAACCCTGTTGTACTCCCCAACATGCTGTGAAACACAGCAGGGTGCTCACAAGACGTAACCAGAGCTTAACCCCAATAAACGTACGCGTCACACTACGAACACGCATTGATAGAAATCAGATGTGAAAAGCGCTTAAGTGGTTGAAAGTGGTTCACATGGCTTCTCCTCCTCGAGCAGAGCTGCTGTCCAGGCTGCTGAGCTCGGCCTTCCAAGGCTACGACCTGGAGAGCATGATCACGGCCTTCCTGCTGGCGCGGCAGGGAGCGCTGGAGGGCGCCGCCGCCTTCCCCTCCTACAGCAGCTGGTTCAAGGTGCTGCTGAAAGCATCTCAGTGGCCTCACATGAGACCATTTCCATTTCTCTGGTTGTTTAACATGGAGGATTGCGTGTCTTTGTCTATTGAATATGGTTGTTGTTGTTGTTGTTGATGTTGTGCTACCCCATGATGCAACAGTACACGGTTATGGGGTTAAAGCAGCTTGATTTCTGTGACTATCATTGTGCTTCTCTGCCTTTCCAGATGTCTTTCGGGGGAGCCAGTGGCCCCCACGCCACCAGTAAGAAATCTCTGGTGTTTCTGCTAAAGTTCCTGTCTGACTTGGTTCCCTTTGAGCCGCCCCAGTACCTCAAGGTGCAACACTTATACGTGCATACGTCTCTGAAACCCTCACTTCCCTTATTTCACAACCCCCCTGTATGATGGCAGGGGAACACTGATGTGTGACCAAGTCTTGTGTTTAAGGGAATTATTCTACATTCATCCCGAGGTTGTCTGGTTAGATGGTTAAATAATACCGTGGCTTACATGTCTTCATTCATCCTTTCGCATTCACACCAGTGAGTAGGCCAATGATGGCCGGTAGTGTTCATAATAAACAATCGTAAACCCTTTTATTTATAAATCTAACCAGCTTCATGGGTCGATCTGTGTGGCGCCACAGTCTGTAGCCCCTTTTCACCGCTCAGACATTCGGTTTCTCTGAGCAACAACCTCACGGCACAGAAGAGACGCTCTTCCTTTTCTGTTCACTGCTGATCATTTCCCGCCTTTTGTAGGTTCACATCCTGCAGTCTCCATATGTACCTGTGAAGCACCGCAGTCTCCTGATGGAGTACGTCTCCCTGGCCAAGACCAGGCTGGCTGACCTGAAGGTAAGAACCAGGGGTTTGTCCTCCTTTAAGCCAGACAGTCCTTTTTTCATGTGATGTGATGTGTGTGTGTGTGTGTGCACATGCAGGAGTCTGTGGAGGACATGGGTTTATACGAGGACGTCTCTGCTGAAGGTGGAGCGTCGTTGCAGGTAAGAGCGACACTACGTGGAATGTTTGAACCCCCTGATTTTGGCGAGGTATTTTTAATTCACAAACTTCAGAGAACATTTCATGCATTGTGCTTCAACTGCGATGTGAGAAAAATACTCTTTAATGCTGAAAGTCTAAAATGACCCATGGCGAGCGTCCCTTTCGCAGCTTTGCACATTAAATCGCATCACACTGGGTGGCCCTCTGAACCGTGTGCGTGTGCGTGTGCGTGTGTGTGTGTCTGTGTGCGTGCGTGTGCGTGTGTGTGTGCGTGTGTCTGTGTGCGTGCGTGTGCGTGTGCAGGCCCAGGTGGTCCAGGATGTGGAGAAGGCCGTGTCTCTGTTTGAGAGCACAGGAAGAATCTCTGCCACGGTGATGGAGGCCAGGTACTCTGCACACCACCAAGCATGCAGGAGGGAGGAGGGAGACACGGTTGTTATCGTTGACTCTCCTGTCTCTTGTCCCCTGTCCCCTGTCTCCCGTCCCCTCTCAGTATATTCCGGCGGCCGTACTTCCTGGCGCGGTTCCTCCCCGCTCTGCTGACGCCGCGGACGGTGAGCAGCTGCGTCTCTCTCTGCCGCGGCGCGGCGAAGCGCGTTTACCTGACGGTGTCTCTTCCTTGCAGCTCCCCGTCAGAGCGGACGCCCGGATGAGTTTCATAGAGGCTCTGGCAAAGTGAGTTGTATCAGAACCTCGTGACATTTCTCCAGTTTTAAATTTAGCGTCGGTGCTAATATATATATATATATAAATATATATGTTGTGTTTCAATCCTATACTGAATGTTTGCCGGTGCACCAGTCGCATTGTTGGTGATTCCTCAGTGTGTCGTGAGACTTTGCTCCGTGTGCATTCAGGGCAGATAAGATTCCTGCTGCCCAGTATTCCTCTTATGTGGAGTCCTGCCAGAAACGGAGGCAGACGGACGGTGGGTCATTCCGTCATTTATTGTAGCACATTCTCCTAAACACAACCTTCCTTCATGGCTCAATATCTTTTATTTCAAAGTCCATGAATCTGATGCGGTCTAATAATGTGTAATAAAGTAGAAGAGCAACCACATACAAAACGGAGAAACCTTTGATTTCATGGTTTGGAGGGTTGTGCAACACAAAGATTCATATAATTGAAGTGTGGCACAGCTTGGTGACGTTGGTATCTGTGGAACCTTCTATCAGTGGTTTCTTTCCTTATCATGTACACAAACCCTGAAGACGTGATTCCGTTGGATCGAAACTCAAACTCTGGACGAGGCCCGTTTGCAGCGTGCTGTGTTTGCAGGCGGTGCCGTGTGTTTGGAGGCCAGCGAGGAGCCCGTGGAGGTGCTGAGGGTCCAGCTGCAGGAGTTCACACAGCTGCTAGCTGAGGGGAGCGAGGGAGGTAGGCAGATAGGACTCACTCAGGTGTGAGCACAGACCGACCGCGGCCAATCAGACGGGTTATTGACGTATTCCCGCCTCTGTTTCCTCTCCTCACCGGTCCTGGTCCCTCAGAGCTGTCTGCCCAGCTGGCCCGGATCTCTCACACGCTGAGCGCCGTCTTCCCCGGTGGCCCCGTCGGACGGACGCTCATCGAGCTCCACACGGAGGCGCCGCCGCGCCCCGAGCTGCACGCCACAGTAAGCGCGTCGCACGGCTCCTTCAGCGCGAACGCCAGTGTGCAGCCTCTCTTCTTCCTCTGCCTCTTCCTCTTCCTCAGGTCGTCAACATGATCCTGAGGAACTTCTGCCAGTGCCTCCTCAACGGCTGCCGAGCGAAGCCTCCCAACGAGTGAGTTCTATTGTCCCGGTGTTTATTCCTGCCAAATCTTTTCTTTGAAGCCCCTCCCGTGCGACGTGGTCTCCCTTTGCCTCCCCCTCTGCGGTGTGAGACTCACCTGATGCTGCTCCGTCTTTACAGACAAAGCGCCTGGGCCTCCATGTTTGTCGGCGCGCTGCTCGGCAACACGCCGCTCCTCTGCGGCCTCCTGCAGCGACTCTGGGACCTGTTTCACAACCAGGTACGCAGACCGCAGCCTCTCGTCACCCTCACACGTGCTCCGCTCACCCACCTCTTGTGTCCACACAAAGGCGTCTCTGCTGGGCGCCGCCCACCAGCTCGGCCTGGCGGCGTTTGCGGTCCATCTCCACGCCTGCACGTCCCAGGGTCCCCTGGTGCAGCTGGTCCCGCCCACGGCGCCGGGGCCGGTGTGCGTCGGAGAAGCCCTCAGCTCGGCGCTGGTCTGCAGCACGCACGCCGACATGCTCTTCTGTGCCAGGTGAGGTCACGCGCGCGCCGCCGCCGGTACGCGCCGCCGCCGCCGACCTTCTCTCAGTGTTCTCGCTGCCGGGCAGGTTCTGCGTGGCTGCTTTGTCCTACGGGATCTGCAGAGGCGACTCGGTGCCTCAGGAGCAACGACAGGACTACGTCCCCAGCGGCTTCTATAAGAAGGTGAAGCGTCCGTCTGTGTTAAATACATTTCAAATCAGGGCCGAGTATTAGACTCCTTCATATTGTCTTATAAATATGTTAAGCTACTGAAACCTGGATGTTTCTGCCTGCTGATCTGAAGGCAGGTGAGTAAAGCATGAAAAAAACCTTGTGATTGGTCGACGTTATTGCGTCCAAACAAATCATCAGAAGAGTTTATTGAGAAGCGAAGCATCTGTGTGGGAGGGACTGAGAGAGACCGTCACCGGTTTGACGTTTAATAAGCTCTGGATCCTCCCACTAACGTCCGTGGCTTGCTAGGGAGGATTAACGTTCCTCTCTAAGCTGGATGATAAAAGGCCCCGACGGGCTCCGATTGAACAGTATTTCAGTACTTAGTGTCATTGTTTTGTTTAAAACAGAACCGACCCGTCAGTGTGTCTCCGGTAGAACCGCTTTGGCATTCTGATTGTGATTGTGATCTTATTCTCTGCGTGTTCCCCGTGTGTTGGTTCAGCTCCTGTTCCTCATCCCACGGCTGTCTCCTGAAACCAGAGCGCCGCCCGTCTCAGAGCCCCGGGAGCAGGAGGCGCCGGGCCCGTGGGCCGCTGCCACGGACGCCACCGGCGCCTGGAGGGAGGCCGCCGGCTGCCTGTGGAGGCACCCGGGCTTCCGTCAGCTGCAGCACACGCCGCAGTACCAGGTGGCTTGTTCGGAGCGACCAGCGGCGTCGCTGCTTTCACTGCCTGACCGATGACCTTTGACCTTTGTGTTTGCCTAGTTACCGTTGTCTGAATGGCTCCACATGGAGCTCAGAGTGCAGAGAGGGGAGGACACGCTGTCGGACCCAGAGCGGTAAAGGCGGGAAACGCACGCACACACACACACACACACACACTCTCACTGCTACATGTGCTGTTAGACACTGTGTGTGTTGCGTGTGTGTGCGTGTGTGCGCGTGCAGTCAGGAGTACCAGCAGTGGGCCTGCTGGGAGCTCTACCTGCCGCGTCCCGAGGAGCAGGGCGGCTGTGGAGGAGACACGAGGCTCCTCTGCTCTCAGCTGCTCAGCGCCATCGTGGACCAGCAGCTCAGGTTGGTGTGCGTGTGCACAATACAGGTTGTGTGTGTCAGATGGACTTATTGTTAAAAAGGCACGTAGATGCAGCCAAGTCGTTTTCTGGTGGGTGTGTAGCTGAATGCTACACGCTGTAAAGTTATGACGTGGAGTCATTTTAGATTCAAACTTTAAAGGGTCTGAGGTTCAATCCCCGGCTGAAAGTGAGAAATAATATGAACATATAATTATATGGCAGTTTAACCACGTATAGTAATTAAACGTACAACATCTAAATGAGAATTTGTATTTACACCTTTTGGTAAAAACTGACTCTTCATATTTGACAGCAACCAGAGCGTGGAGAGGTCAGTCACAGGCACCTGTCTGCCAGACATCCTGTCCCGGCTACAGGTGTGTGTGTGTGTGTGTGTGTGTGTGTGTTTATTGTAATCCAGTGGGAAAAGTGTGTTATTCAGAATCTGAATAGCGTGTGTGTGTGTGTGTGTGTGTGTGTGTGTGTGTGTGTGCAGGAGCTGGTCTATGAGATGGGAGTGACTGACCTCCATCACGGACCCAGCGGACCCGACGTGTGCGACCTCCTGCTGCAGTCGGTGTCTCAGAGATGCTCCTCCTCGGCTGCAGCGAGCGTCGGCGCGGAGCTCGGCCTGCAGGGCGCGCTCAACGCGTGGAACAGGTACACGCAGGCCGACCTGTACGTGCCCCGTAGGTCACGCGTGGCTCTTTGTGTAGCCACTGAGCGCTGCGTGTGTCCAGGGTGATGCTGGCGCTCCCTGCAGTGCTGCTCGTCAAAGTGAAGTCCGAAGCAGGGCGGGCGACTCTGGAGGTCGACACGCTGATGGAACATGTCAACCAGCTTCAGGTGAGCAGCGAACCCCCCCGTGGATCATCTGAGCCCCCCGTGTCTCCGCCTCACGTCCTGTGCGTCCGTCCTGCTGCAGAGGAGGGCCTGTTCCCCGGCCGGCCTGCTGTCCTGCCACCTGACGTCCCACTTCCTGAGAGTGAGCGCGCCTCCGTGACGATGAGGAATCACAGCTCCCACGCACGGCCTGACCTCTCGCTGCGTGTCCTCTGCAGGGCGTGATGTGTGCCGCCGCGCGCTGCGGACGCCCCAGGGAGGAAGTCAACAGAGCCTGGTCCCAGATCAGCGTCTGCTGTCCGCTGCTGCTGGTCTCCGCCGCGGTACTGTGGTTCCTCCACACGGAATGCATATTAAAGATTAAAACCAAACTCTAGTGGCAACAAGGGGATTTTTTATATTGATATACGAATAAAATATCCTGCATGGAGATATTTACCACCAGAACATGGTGGGATTATGGGATCCAAGATTGCACTGAGGTTGCAGACATCATACATTGTTTGTGTGTGTGTGTGTGTGTGTGCGCGCAGCACTGGTGGGAGCGCCTGTCTCCGGTGCTGTCCTCCCTGTGGCGGCGCCTGTGTGACGGAGAGCTTCTCCCGGAGCAGCTGCAGCTCCTGGAGGACAGCTGGACCTGGGCCTGCAGGTGATCTCACACACAGTCACATGGCTCCCTGTGAGGGGGAGCGGCACAGTGCGTCCGCTTGTGTGCCGTTTGGTACGTGCGCATGTGCAGGTTGCTGATCGTATTCTTAATCTGGCGTTCAGGCTGGAGGAGGGGCTTCCGGCGGCGCCCGCGGCGGCTGCTCTGCTGCTCGCTGCCAGCCTGCACCGGGCCTGGCGAGGCGGCGTGTGCGGCCAACGGGGCCTCAGAGCGCTGCGGCCAGAGGGGAGCGCGCTGCACCGACAGGTGAGAACTCAAAGCAGTTTATGATTTCATACACGTATATTAGTGCTGGGCAATTTTAACCGCATTGTTACGTGCAAAATTCAATCATTCCAATGTGCACTTTCATCAATACGAACATCATTCCCTTTAGGAAGTAGCAGTTAAACTATGAGTTGTAAATGTCAATTTAAGCTCGTAACGTTTTATCTAGTTGGTTATAGAACAACGAGTTTCCTTTCAAACCTTTCTTTTATCTACTCCGTCGCCTGGAAGAGATTTCAAATGAACGTCGACATTAGCGTGATCAAACGTTTGATGGATGTTGAGTTTGAGTCGTGTTCTATATTGATCTGTGATGTTCACCGGCTGCTGTCTCGTCTCTTCGTCCAGGTGCTGGTCTTTCTGCTCTTCCTGTGTGTTAAAGACCATCTGTCATCCCTCCTGTATCCACAGGTAATTCATAACTACTAATTACTACCTCACTCCCTCAGACCAAATCCCCCCAGGCAGGACTCGATCACAGTAAAGCATTCAGGGGGCAAAGGGTCACTCAAAGGTCAGAAGAGGTGTGAAGCTGAGCTTATGATGCGAGTTTGGTCCGTATTTGTAGTATTCCAGGTGTTTGTCAGTGTGTCCTATATGAGGTCATGCCCGTAGATGGCGCCGTGCTCTCTCTCGTGTGTCTGAGTGTGTGGCGTTGCGTCTGCAGGAGGCGGGCCTCCGGGGGGCGGCGGCTCTCTGCAGCGACCTGCTGCTGGCCTTAGTGCACTGCGCCGACTGGCTCCTCCTCTTCCATCCAACCGGTAACTGCCGCACTCTCAAGGCGTCCCGCCCCGCTCACCCTTTGAAACTAACAGCGGCCTGTTTCCCTCTCAAACCCCAGAACGAGGCGTCTACCAGCCGGTCGCCATGGTGATGTCAGACGAGTTCGGCCGACTGATGCCGTGGGCCTTCTACAGGTCAGTTCGCTTTCTTTCCACATCACATTGGCCCTTTCAGAGTGCCTTCCTCACAGCGCCCCCTGTGGTGTGCGTTCAGCCTGCTGCTGCAGCAGAGCGCTGAGCTGCAGCGCAGCGCGGCGAGCAGCCCGGACTTCCTCCCCACCGCCGTCCTCTGCTACGTCAGCCTGCTGCAGCTCTTCCTGGGGGGACGCGTTCCCCGACCCGAGCAGGTGAGCCATCTGCGGAGGCTGGGGTCTGTTCTTAAGCGAGACGTTGGTGGAACCGCTGAGTTTGTTTGCTCAGGTTGAGCCTTTCGGGATTCTGAGTCACGCCAAGCAGTTTCTCCTGAGGGCGATCGCACAGACGACTCCGAGCGGCGCGTCCTCCAGGCGACTCAGAGAGGTAACCGCCGCCGCCGCCTCCAATATCATCAGCGCTTTCTCCACCCTACAACACTCAGATAGTTAAATACTAGGGGTGTAACGATTTGTTTTAACAACGATTCGATACGATTCAAGGACGATATCGGTTCATTTAGAACGATACGATCCGAAACGATTCAATGACTGGAAATCGATTCAGTAACTTTGTAGCCAAAAATTCAACCAGTGTGACTGAAATAAATTTCCTGGATTCCTGTTGTTTCTTGTAATGCAGGGGTGTCAAACTCATTCTGGTCTGGGGGCCGCATACAACTTAATCGCATCTCAAGTGGGCCAGACCAGTAAACTCATTCCAAAATGACATAGAACTAACAATAAGTCCACTTTCTTCTTTGTATTAGTGCAGAGAAGAAGTAAATTATAAAAATCATTATATGCAATGAATTGTCCTTTTAATAAATATATTATCAACAACCTAAGAGTTTTTAAGAAAAGTAATGTGCAATTTCAACAACATTTTCACCCCATTTATTTAAGTGCATCATGCATAAAACTGATCACAGTGACTTTTCTCTGACATTTCACGGAAGAGGGTGCCAGGGCCAACAGAAAATGCGGGTAAAGCGATAGACGTGGAACAGCGCCACTAGCGGACAATATAGGAACTGCAGATTTTATAGAAGCGTATTCTTATTTTTTTTCAGTAATACAGATTTATCCCGCGGGCCAGACTGAACCACCTGGCGGGCCGCTTCCGGCCCGCGGGCCGTACGTTTGACACCCCTGTTGTAATGGAATCAGGTTTCACGGCAAAGCTGACGGGATGTTCCACAAGGGTTCAAATAGAGGGGGGGCTTTCGGGGGTTGGTAGGGGGAAACCATTATTGCAGGGGTGTTTTGTCGGCTCAGTCCGTGACAGCCTTTATTATTAAAAGTGCCAAGAAAAAAAACATCCATATAAAGTCTGACGTGCTTAAATCCAATGGGTTATTTCCTAGTATCGATACAATCAATGTATTACATTTTACAACGATGTTAGATCGATATATGTCGTCCATAAGGCCAACTCGCCGAGCACAGATCGATGGAGTTGGATCGGAGGAATTAAAATCGATACATCGATACAGCTGAATCGTTACACCCCTGGTGATTAGTTTAACACGGTTGCTTCCAACGGGAGTAAAGGCGTCTCAGGAACGGAACCAAAGGACAAGTTCCCACAATCCTGTTAGGAGCCACACATTTTTATGGCTCCCCCACAAAAAGACAAATATTTAGAGTAAATAAATAAAGATCATTTCTTAAATCGACCGTGGTCTGTGGTATTATGTTTAGATGAAAAGTGCAGCCGTGTTAGTGGCGTAACGCTGCCTCGTGCTCTTCCCCCGCCCAGCTGGAGGCCCGGTGCTCGGACCTGGACCCGGAGGTGGCAGCAGCTCTCTCCCTGCAGCTCGACCCTCCCAGCCTGAGCCCAGAGATGGACTTCCTCTAAAGAGGATGCTGCCCCCCACCGCCCCCCCTGCCCCCCCCTGCCCCCCCGCCCCCCCTGCCCCTTCCTAAAGACTCTCTGCAGCCTCCCAGAAACGTGCTCCTCTTGTTTGGGACATTTGAAGGACTAAATACTCGGCTTTGTAAAAAAATTCTATATTTTATGTATTCATATTTTTATACATGATGCACACATGACTTCACTGTACACATGAACATCAGAAGCCCTTTTAGCTGTTTGTAATAACTTAATAGAAAATAAAATACAGTGACATAAAACTAGGAAATGATTCTCTGTAAAGAATAGTGGCTGAAATAAAAGCCGTCTGGGATCCTCGACGTGGAGGAAAGACTCCTTCACATCTGGACCCTCTCCCGCCGTCATCTGTCGTGGTCTTGCTGAAGCGCCTCCCCGGTGAGCGCTATGGCGTGCAGGTCGGAGTAGGACGGCGGAGGGGGCGGGGCTTGCTGCTGGCTGCCTCTCTGAGCCTTGGCCTGAATGAGCGGGTGCACCATGGACATGTGCACGTTCAGGTTGTGCGCCTTCTCGAAGCGTTTGCCGCACATCAGGCACGCAAACTCCAGGTCGGCCTCCGCCTTGTGCTTGGTCATGTGGTATTTGAGCGACGCTCGCTGGCGGCACTGGAAGCCGCACACCTCGCATCTGGTGGGGAAGGAACGCGGCTCATAACGGACGGGTGCTTCATTCACATCAACGTGACATCGCGGTACTCACTGCAGCGGCTTGGCCCCTGAATGTCTCATCTGGTGAACCGAGAGGTGTTTCCTCTGTTTGAAGGTTTGGCCACACTGGTCACAGATGTAGTTCCTCTCTTCTGCAAACACGCGTGACAAACTTCAGCCCAAACGCACGCCGACCCTCCGAGCGCCAAAAACATTTTATTCTACGCGTATTCATACTCTCCAGGGATCAACAGTCATGTGACTCACATAAAGGCCTCAAGTGGTTCAACTCCTGTAAAAATGTTCCAATTTTAGTCAACAAGATATTTATTTATTCTGATTTAAGGCATGTTGAAGTGTCCCACTGAGTTAAATGGGCATTTGTCGACTGTTTATGCTGTTAATTTCAAAATGTTGTTTAAATTCTATACAGGTAGCCAATGAAGACACGTTGAAATAAGAGTCCGGTTCTTAACGAGTGAGCGGTTTAACCGCTGACTCAGAGGTTGCTCGTACTGACTTCCAGTGACGCAGTTAAACACTGGCGGCCTCTCCGGCTGCAGGCGCGGACTGCTGGACTGACGCGTGCTCCTATTTGGAACTCTGAGCTAAAAGGAGGACGGCTGGTTCACATCTCCAGGACCTCACCTGTGTGGATGAGCTTGACGTGGCGCTGCAGGTAGCGGTCGATCATGAACACCTTGTTGCAGCCGGGATGAGGGCAGGGTCGCTCCTTCACCTCCTCGTGGTGCTCCTTGATGTGCTTCTGAACAGGAAAACGCAGTCATTGACACATGAGGAGGAGCATGGAACGCGCTGGAGCTTCCTACCGCTCCTGGAGAAGTACTGAAGAAGCCTTCAGCGCTACGAGCTGCCTTTAAGCTAATGTGACTGCTCCATTCTGCACAAACAGAAACCCTGGACTGTACGTGGCTGCAGCATCGTTTTTTAGTCATCTCAAGTGATAAACTACGGTGTTTCTAGGCACCACTGAGCTCTGTTCTTTCTGACCTTCAGGCCATCGGGAGCTCGATAGACGGCGGTGCAGCCCTGATACGGACACTTGTAGATGTTGGGCAGCTCCTCTCTGGAAACAAGTAGTAAGATTACTGGACGCTTACAGCTGAGAACAACGGACTGCTGCTGAAGGGAGGTTGTGTGTCATGTACCCTTTAGGTTTGAGCTTGTTCTTCCAGCCGGGTTTGGGTCCTGGTTTTTTCTTTATTTTGGGCTCCACCAGGGCCTTCGGGCTTCTTCTCTTGCTGGCGGCCGTCACCCTGCGCGCTCTGGGAGGCGGGACAAAGGTTCACTCAACACAGAAGCTGGATCGACTCGGCTGCTTAGAGCGACGGCGCCTGCACCCACCTCCTGTCTGCGTACGGCTCGAACGCCTCGTCGTCTGACAACTCTCCTTTCCGGTTCCCCTCAAAGTCATCCTCAGAGTTGAACCTACACACACACACACACACACAGTGAGTAGCTGTTGAGCATCTGGCTCATCTGATCCCATTAGAGAGAGAGGAACGGTGTGACTGACCTGTCTGACGCGTCGCTGTCCTTCAGCTGGCCCGCAGCCGGAGACGGAGACGGCCCCTGGTGACTGGAGACGTCTAAAGACGGGAAAGCACAGACCGTTGACAGAGGAACAGGCTGTGGACACGTCGGCGTTTCGATGGCAGTCCTCCACCCTGAACATCAGCTCCTTCCCTCAGGCAGACGCTTCAGAGTCCCCCAGTGGAGGCTCAACCGCTTTAAGAACTCCTTCGCCCCCCCGTCCGTTGGCGCCTGCTTCTTTACTCCCAGTTGTGTCGACAGACTCGTTTCGATTCATGGTTATGTGCGTTGCAAAGCAACTCAACGGCAGACCACCAGGCGGAGTAACGATGTCTTTGTGTGTGGAAGTCGTTGGTTTATGTATTTTTATTTATTCCCGCGGACATATTTGTCCCGTATTTCCTCCACAACTCACGACTCTCACATTATCCCTAAATATATACACGGCAGCATTGGTGGACTACAAGGATGCGCAGATGGCCTCCAATTTTTTTTCTTAAACTGTAGCCCTATTAGATCTGCCGATCTAAAGGGCGCTACAAATAAAATGTATTATTTATTTTCTAAACAGCTGTACGTCTCAAGACAAGAAAAATGTCCTTCAAATCGATATCTATCTAGCACAATGCTCGCCCAAAATATTGTAAAAACCTCAATCACAGATCCTCAGAAGGAATTCAACGAGGCAGCCAATCACATTCATCTACAGCTGATCGGCTTCGTTCTACACGTCACCTTCTCTGGTGTCGGTCCCGTCCGCCTGTGCAGAGATCTCCGTCTGTGCAGGAAGCGCAGGCGGACTGGACCGAGCCAGAGCGCCCAGACTTCCGTTCCCGCCGGGTCGCCCTTCTTCATCGCCCTGCTCCAGAATCCCTCCGCCACCGGGGCCGCCCCCCCCCACCGGCCCGGCGTACAGGTCCACGGCGCCCTGAGCGTCCATGACGTAGCTGTGGCCGTCCACGCAGCCCCAAACGGCCTTGAGGGAGCCCCAGCAGCGCTCCTCCAGCACCTCCCGCAGGTCGGGGCAGCAGCGGCAGGCCTCCCCGTGGTGGTGGGCCCAGGACACCAGGCGGTGGAGGCACTCGGGGTCCGAGGTGATGGACTGAGGTGCTGAAACAGTGATGCCATCAGTTGACTTGTATTCTGAGTGATTTCTGGGGGCGAATGCAGCCGGGAAAGCTTTTCCTTACTTGCTGAGGCGCGCTGCCCCGAGGCTTCTGGACACTTCCTGGAGAGAAACAAACCGTTTTTATTTGTAGAGTTTTCTTCCAGAATCCTTTTTTTTTTGTTCCTTACTTGGGACTCACCAGCTTTTTAGGATCTCTTTCCCAACAGGTGGGAGGTTGACTCTCTGCAGAAACCGGAGCAGGATGCTGTGGCACTTGTAGAACTTGGAGTGGCATTTCTTGCAGATGAACTCTGACAGACGGGGGTCGCGGTCCAACTGGACCCCGACCAGCCGCTGGAAGTCCGCGTGGAACAGGAGGGGCGACGGGGCCGCCGCGTCCGGCTCCGCGCCGACGGAGTCCTGAGGCCGTTTGTCGAAGGCGCGCCGCAGGCTGCGCGGCGAGAACTTTCCGTGACAGAGGCGGCAGAGCGCCGTCGACAGTCTGCCTGCTGGGGAAAAGTGCCGTTAGCAGAGCATCGCTAGGCAACCGATGGGTAATTAAATAAGGGGGTTTAGTGTGATTCCCCTGAAACGCCCACCTGACGCTCTGGACTTGCTCTCTGGAGGCGTCTGCGAGTTGTCGCGCTCGTCCTCGGCGGCGGTGGAGTCGTGGTACAAACTGCTCCTCCGCGGTCTCCCCCGGAGTCCAGGCGGCCTCGTGTCCTCGCTGACGCCCCCCGCTGCGCGCGTCCTGCCGGGCTGTTGCGTAGCCTCCGATGCTTTTGGACGTCTGCTTTTCTTCTTCATAGCTGCTGTGATGGCAGCGTCTTCATCAGCCGATGCCGAGGACGAAGCCCTGCTGCCGGGGCCAGGTTGGAGATTTAAGGTGTATTGCATTATATCACAATTACTGTTTGTATTGTATTAATAAAGTGTGGAAAACGTTTTCTTCGAGCTGCCCAATAGTGCAACAGCAACATACACAGCAGCCAATGTATGCACCAGTAGCCATGACTGACGCTATGTCCAACGTACTAAGCATTACATAGTGGTGATTCTGATTTTAAACGTTTATTCCTAAAAACATTCATATGTGTATATACATACATAAACTATTCATAAATATGACACCACTTGGTCCAATTACTACCGTTATGTGCTTTGCTGCACCACTTGTTATTGTTGACACCATATTTAACGAATAAGCCATAAAAAAGGAGGGGATCAGATAATAATCACCTAAACTCTAACGTCGATGTTTTTTACAAGCATTATCTACATATTTCGTTGTTGGTGTTCAAAGCTAACGTTAGCAGGTTAGCCTGAACGCGCAGGCTAACGCCTGCTAGCTCGTGTCATGGAGTCATGGCGGGCTTGTGGATGACGTAGCTTACCGTCGCACAGTGTGGATCCTAGCACCTCAAGTACATGTCCATTTAAAACATAGAATACTGTTTGTGCGAGCCATGGGGAAGGCAGCCCTGTGGTTTCAACGCTGCTGAGCGCCTAGTAGTAAACACTAGCACCCGGAAGTGCTTATTCACCGGCACAAAACACAGGCGGCAGTTTGCTACAGCGCGACCTGCCGGTCGTAGGAAAGCATCGCACCAGCAATGTTCAACCGGCCAACAAAACGGTCGGCACCAAAAAAGCAACACTCAATTTGTTTTGTTAAATCAAGGTGGCGACATTATTAACGGTTTTCAATGCTGTAAAAATGTGTAGAATAAATATTAAATTTCAACATTTCTGTCAACGAAGATTTACGTCGTAGCCTGCGACACACGTTTGTATCAGTAAGGCGGGAGGCTGTTATAAACAAACTACTAAATAACTGAGCAGAACAGAGGATTCAACGTTTCTTGGACCGAATCATTAGTTATTTCGATAGTAGGCTAATATGTAGATACATACAGCATGTGTTGCCTTCAATATAAGTCTTCTATAAGGCTTTTATTTTTTTGCGGCTCCAGACATATTTGTTTTTTGTTTTTTTTGGTCCAATATGGCTCTTTCAACATTTTGGGTTGCCGACCCCTGACCTCAGTTGAAGCAATATCCTCATGAGAGTACTACTTTCAAAAATGTTCTCGACTAAAAGCAGTTTGCATCAAAATGTACGACACAAATAAAGTATAATTATTGACGCATGTGAATGTACAGTATATCACTTTGATGTTGCTGGTTAAGATGGAGATGGTTTTGTATTGCCTTATATGCAGCCAATAATGATAATACCTCATTATCACAACATTGAAAGAAGTAATCACATTAAATCTATAGTTTATAGAGCAAAGCCCATTGACACAGTAATGAAGAGCACTTACAGATTAAGATCAGGAGGAACTTGATTTGGTTGCAGATGCACAGAACGGGGAAATGGGTCACAGTTGCACTGCTAAACCTGCTCGGGTGTATGCACATGTCTGAAAAGAGTTGTGATAAGATCGAGTCCGCATCATGCGGTCTCCATCACTTCAGTCTCCACCACACAGATTCCCCGGCATCTTCATTTTTGCATATTTGTCACACTTAGAAACGGTTTTAATGTTCTGAAACATCTATTATTAAACAAAGATGACCTGAGTAAATGCAAAATGCCTTTTTAAATGATGGCTTCATTAAAGAGCTGCAGGGAGCTTTTGGATCACTGTCCTGCTGCTGAACACATGTGGACTTGAGCTTGAGGTCACAAACTGAGGGCCGTCAGGATCTTCTGATAAAGAGCAGAATTCATGGGACTCGCGGATGATCGTTGATTCTCTCTTGGAGTAACTTTTGTCAGCTGTTCCCTCCTGAGATGGTCCGACACTGGTCCAAGTCTTCTCCGTTTGTGGATAACACTTAGAAATGGCTTTGTAGTCCTTCCCGGACTGACATCTGTTCTTGCTGCTGGATGTTTTGCTTTTTGAGATCTTTTAGCCTGCTTCAACCCTGTAACCCAGCTTTCCACAAAATACTACATAAAGTGCATGATTTATCAAGGGGGGCAATTACTTAATAGGACCAAGTAGGTTTGAATAGCTTTTTGCCCTCAATAAATGAAATCGTCATTTAAAACTTTATTCATTAATCTTTGTCTGATATTCAACGATGACCTGAAAGATTCAAGTGTGTCAAGTGCAAAAAAAGGCCTATAAAAACCTATTTTGCTGGCTGAGGGCCTTTTCTGAGAAAAGGGATCTACCGTGTGTCAGTGTTGCTAGGCTGAACCCAAACGCAGAGCGAAGCGACACGGCAGGCAGAACAACGTCCAGTGAACAACGTCTGTTTTATTGAATGGTACAGATGAGGAGGGCAGGTGATGAAGGTGAATCCCAGGTGACCGTTTCCCAGACGGTGTCAGTGATAATCCAGCGTGCAGGAACGATCCCCTCTGACGCTTTATTACATCACATGATGTCATTTAGCTGACGCTTTTATCCAAAATGAGTGCTTCAAATGCCGTTTACCTTGAACTGCACGATGACTTCTTCTAGTTGTTCATTTCTAATAATGGAGATGTGCAGTCCTTCTGCGCTCTCTGGCAGGAAGTTGCACCGCAGACACTTCTCGTTTTGATAAGATCAGCGTGTTTGTTTTAGTCCTCGGTTCATGTGTGAAAATGCTGTCGCTCTGTCGTTCTGTGTGAATCACACTTCACATCAGCATCTCTGTCCCTGGTTCCTGTGTAACTTCTATAAGTCGCGCTGGCACAGTGTTAATGGAAACACAGCTGTCCCCGATCATAGCACGAGGGTCTTTGTGCTTACAGTCAGGGACGGGGGTCAAAGTGGGAATTCCTTCAACAGGCTTTCTGTTCCACTTCCCCTTGTGTGCGTTAGAGCTTCTCTTCAGACCAAGAACCTTTGTCACACTTCTCTGCTGCCCAGTGAGAACTCTGTCCCTTTCCAGCTGAATCACTGGGTCATTGAATCTGTACTCATGGCTTGTGTTTGATTTGGGTATAATTTTTAATAAATATCGCAAACTCCTTTACCCTGATCCCCAACCGAACCCCTAAACCAGGGGTCGGGACCCTTTGGCTCTTCCTGACGCCACCGAGTTGAAAGAAATGTGTACGACACACACGTTTCAACCCGCGCACTACGCCACACCTTGTATTTCCAACGCAGAGAAATTGACTTCCGAGCTGCGTCGGTTCATCTTCAACCTCCCCAAACTAGCGGGGGTTGAGCCCCAAACATTTCCTTAATGTTCCTTACAGCATACATCATTTAAGCCTCCGTTTATCAATTTCTATGAATTTTAAATGTCTTTTAAAGGGAGGGCTGCCACCCCCCTTTTACAAACCTGTAGCCCCCTGGGTGAATCATGTGTCCCCTTTTCTACTGGTTTGAACTTATAACCCTTTATTCCTTTAACGTTTTCTCAATCGTCTGTTCAGCTTTCAAACCACTTGTTATTGTTCTGTGTATATGGTTCGGTTCTCTGACCTCATGCGTAACCTTGTACGTAACCGTGGCCCCTTCGGCCCTGAACACCGCTGAGAGGAGAGACTCTGAGTCGGCCCGACTGATGCACGGATGCCTTTAACACAAGATGCCATTTGTTTGTCCTTTGTGTTGATATTATCGGCTTGCTTCTCTCGTTCTAAAGTGAGTCAACATGCGTCCGTTGGTTGCTGTTAGTTTGCGTCTCTTATCAGCCGATCGATCGACGATGTGTTGGTGGCTCTTAGCAGGCTTTGGGCGGACTTCCTGTCACCCAGGAGCGATATGAGCAGCAGTCAGTGAGATCGCAGCAGATGACTGAAGGACATCGCTGAGAGCATCATCGCACCATGAGGACGCTGAGCTGCTCCGTGGGACTCCTGCTGCTCCTCTGCGTCTACGACTGCACCGCCATGCGTGAGCCTGCTGACCAACTCATTTCATTCATGCATTTTTATTGTTGATAACAATTAACAATTTAACAATATAATATTATGTACAATAACTTAAGTATTTATTTTAATTTTAACTTTGAGATACTTTTGGCTATACTAATACTGAAATTCCAAACTATAGGTGAAGTCAAAGTACGCAACATAAAGCGTTCCCTAAACGGATGATTACATAAAAACGTCATTTTGTATAGTATTTCTATGTTCTACCCGGTGATATTAGAAACACGGAAGGTGGTTGGATCCTGATTAAAGGACTGCGTGTTCTCTCTCTCTCTCTGCAGCGCGGGCGGTCGACCAGATGTCACCTGCCTTGTGCTGCTTTCACTTCTCCACAGGCAGAGTTCCCTCCAACCGAGTCGCCTCCATCACCAAGACCCACAGCGGCTGCCGTCAAACGGCATTTGTGTATGTCAGACATTGGTATCATTTTGATGATTCACATTTTAAGGAAGCCTGAGTGACTAATGTCGTGGCTTTCTTTGTTTCTTTGCAGGGTCACAACTGTGAAAGGAAGGCAGATCTGCGTGAGACACGACGAGGGCTGGGCTCAGGACCTCTTCAGGCAGTAGCCAGGCCCGTGACGCTCATCGCTCTGCAGCGCACTGTCAAACAGCCGCTAACCATTTGGCCCTTCAACCCTTCTTTGGCGTTATTCTTCATATTTCCACTTTTCAAAATGTATCGATGCATGCATTCATGAAACAAAAAAAATAAATGAATAGTTACAGTATTAATATCTGTTCGGATGTTGCTTAATCAAGCTTGACAAAGGACATTTCAGGTCTCAACACTCACTTCATAAGGGAACAGCTTTTGGTTGCCTGAAACTAACAATGCGGTTGGGCTTTTAGAGGTACAAGGTGGCACAAGTCTTGTGAAGGACCGTGTTCATCGGATCAATCCATCAATGGACGTGTCCCTTATTGAGATGCTGATCATGCTTTGTCACAAATTTCTTTGTTGAATCAATTTGCTGTGTTACACCCGCCTGTGGGCCTCATCAAAGGAAGGGAGAAGCCCACTACGTTTGCTGTAATAACCCTAAATGCATTGATAACAAGTCTGAGTAATAAAGCAGGTTGGCGGAGACGCACAGAGACAGAGCGGGTCAGAGACAGAGCGGGTCAGAGACAGCGGCGTCCGCGTAACCACAAGTGCATCAATGCACACAGTGAATAGCGAGAAGTAACACATGCTGAAACGGAGTGCTGCAGCGTGGATTACAGGGTGCAATCGTTCAGTAAATGGGCCGCCGCCTTTCACCTGGTAATGGGATGAATTCATGTCTATTTATTGGAAGTTGTGTTCCATTTATCAAATACTATTTCTTTTTCTCTACATTGATTTTAGTTCCATTTGCCAGAATATAACCATAACAATATAAATATTAAAAAATATAGTTTTGCAGTTTTTTATATTTTTGTTATCATCGTGTCACTTACACTGGAAAGGATTGTTTAGCCCTCACTTGTAATGAGCTGCACACCTACAAAATCTAGGTCATATGTTGACTCATATACACAAACCACACGTCATATCAGCCATTTGTTATATTTAGCTAGAAAATCATACAGCCACATGTGTTTGTTTATTTATTCATATAGTATGTTATCTGTATGTACTTTTTTATTTGTTTTTGACTCATTCAATAATGTGACTTAGTGCATTGCTGTGCCGTACAGCAGGTGGCAGTAGACACCTCTTACACTTGTTACCAACCTTCCAAAAACAGGAAGAAGAAGCAGAAGAAGATCAGGTTGCAGCGTAATCATGGCTACAGCTGATAGTGGGGCGAAGCCCCTTCAAAATGCTATGAAAATGGCTAAAGTAGCAATACAGCTGGACGGAGAGAACAAACCCAAGGTAGAGAGCTTCCCGCGCTGCTGCACAGCTTGAGAGCATCAATAACGGGAAGGTTGAACCGGACAGGAAGCTGCTCCGTGGTGATGTAAACAGACGGAGGGGGCGGGAACCGTTAGCAGGTTAGCTACAGCTAGCTAACGATAGCTAACGATAGTCAGCTGTAGCTAACCCGTCACTGAAAGCTGCCTTTTATAATGTATTGTATAAAGCTATTTTGTTGCTATATGTGTCCCCTTGCTTCATTTTTCATAAATACTTTATATCACTACATGTCATCAAGGAAGAAGTAACGTTAGTCTACGCATTATTTAGCATTATAAAAAAACTAGCAATAAGCGTTGTTATTATCTTGGTTGTTGTGTTACATTTCGTTAGGTAGGTCGACATAATGAGCTGTCTCACACATTACACTACTTTATTTAACCAGAGCCAGTGTCGCCATTGTATCTATGACACCGCAAGTGTACAGACTGAACCTGTTCACACTGAAACAGCTGTGTGTATAACAGGACAGCCACTTCCGGTCAACTACACCTGAAGCAATGAATGCAGTGTGTGTCAAATTTAATTTGTATGATAACTCGATCTGAATATTAATTTGGAAACCATGTGCTGTTTCAGCTTGGTCAATGTGAAATGTACCAACAGTGGGGGATGCTATTTTTAATCCTTTGATGTTTCATTATTGGCTTTAGCTATTATTATTATTATTATTATTATTACATTCACTGTATAGCACAAAGATAATAATAAAACACTGCATGGTCTTTCTGCAGGAAGCTTACTGTGGATACCTGCGGACGATAAACTACATTTCACATTCACTGTTGGAGGAAGCTGGTTCACAAGGTAAGATCTGACCATCGACAACTGACTCAAATAAAATGAATGTATTGAGTGTGTTCACTGGATTTTGCATACTGTACAGACATTCTATCATTTTTATTTTCTTACAAGTATTCATGTAGTACTTCATGTTGGTTTGTTTTTCAAAACTTTGGCACCATCTGGCCAAAATAGTCCTTAACGGCTCCTTAGCTGGCACCTGTCTGCATTTGTGTTTCCTCTCAGTTTTTTCCTGTGCACAACATGAATAAAGAAAGTTGTATTTAATTGGACTGGGTTCCCTTTTGAAGCCCTCCTGCACACGTGTACCAGTTGAACCTTCCTCATTGTGAGTTTAGAAGTCAGGACTAACCTCAAAAGAGATTTGCTTTCCTATTGATTTGTCTTTTTTCCTACATGATTTTACTTGCCTGAGCACGTCTTCAAAATATTTCACTACTGTGCGGACGCTGTTAGTAGCAGTAGACTGAAATCAATCATTTTCAGGCCACTTCTAGCCTGCAGCCTTATGATGCAGGGAAGGAACCCTGACACAGAGCCCTCGGGGACTTGACTGATGTCCCCTGGTAAAAGGTTGAAAGGGGAAAATATGGTTTTCATTTGAGGGTATGTATACTTTTTACTTACTGATTTGAACAGCTTACAGGCTCTTTCCTGATAAGTCATTTTAAATCATGTTTTTACTTTTTTGTCACCAAAACCGCTTCGATGACAATTTAATATTGGAAGAAGAATTTGTAAATAAACTGCTTTCCTGCATTTTTTTCTCCATCTTTAATATTCGTATTGTATACATTTTAATATGACAGTCTGGACGCACACGTGCCATCTTTGTTTTTTAACATCTCACTGTTATCTCGTTTTTTAACCTTACCGTGTGGGTGAATCCCTTTGGCAAAGTCAGCATCTAATGCTGATCTATGAAAAGAGTTCACAAACGGCTCAACATGTCTGCCAGACACCCTCGAACACTCAGGCGGCGTGTAAGAGGGGCAGAGGGGCGCGCCTCAAAGTCCACCTCTTCAAACTCGCCTGCCAATGCTATATTAGCTACTTTATTTTTATTTTAGTGTTCTGTCTGTTTTTTTGTTGTTGTCTGTCATTGTAAAGCATCTACCTAGAAAAGCTCTGTAAAAAAGGAATGTATTGTAACTATTATTACGGGTGGAATTTGGGCTGATGTGTTTTTAAGGCGGGACGTTAGCAGCTAACCGGTTCCCGCCACAAAAACAGACGTTGCCTAAGAGGAGCATGTTCAAGTACCCGCCCCCCTCATTTAGTGACGCACCGTTGGAACGACCAATATTCTAATATTGAAATATTTTGTCAGATCATAATCATTTAATATTTTTCTTTTTTAAACAAAACAACAACAATGTCAAACAGAATGAGCAGCGAATATAGCAAACTGTCAATAAACAAGCGTAATCACAACGAGTTAAAACCAATCCAGGCCTCTAATAAATGATTGAACGGTTCAAAAGCTAAACATTTGACAGCTGTCAAGCATCAAAAAAACTTTCCTTGACCTCGTGTCGTTTTGCATCAAGGTCAAGGAAAAGTGGTTAGAGTGGTTAGGTGTTTTTTTTTATTTAGACTCAGCTAAGACTCAGAGAGGAGCAGGGTCGGTGAAGGTTTTAAAAAGCAAGCAGTGAAATGTTAAAATCTATTCCAAAAAGTCACAGGGAACCAGTTATAGGCAGCAAGGATCGGCGCGATGTGGTCATGTGTCCTCTGCTGACACAAGAGAAAAGTGCATTCCAGCAGTCTGGAAGCGATACCAGCGGGAAGCTGCAGGTGAAAGGAGCCAGCTCAGGGTTAGTGTTATCAGCATGGACATGAGAACAGGACCAAGGGTATGACAGCTACGAAGTGCTACGCAGAATATAATAGAACATGATGGTAATAATTACAGCAGCAGTGGATCAAGGCTTTGTGCTGAACAAAAGACTGGAGGAGAGTAATGGTGTGTGTTTGTGTAGTATTTACACGTAGTGCATGTTCATAGATGCACAAGTACTCATACAATTCTCTTCATAGTTTCAATAGAAATAACAGTAAAGTAGAATTTGATATTAGAGTGCATTTGTTTTAGCGAGGTGAAGACTATGATATATAAACATAGCTTCATATTTAAGGACGTACAGTATAGTAAAAAGGGGGATGATACATATATATAATATATATATATTTACAGTGTTTCCTCTAGGTTTCCAACTTTAGGGAGAGGGGGCGTAGTAAGGCTAACGGGGAGGCGCATGCACAGACATATTCGCGCATGTGAGGTGGAACTGCGTTGGTGGGGGAAGGATTGTGGCACGTTGGGGATGTAACACCCAAGAGGAACGCCTGCGAGTCTTCCATTGTGGCAGTGAACCAGTTCACACTGGATGAGTAATCTTCTAAGAAGTGAACTAATCAGCCGGAACACAGTAGAATGTGAGCGTGGAAAGTGAGTCCGATCTCAGATGCCATGTGATGACCTTTCCATACAATAGACCTGCGTAGGATCAATCCCTCTGTCCTGTGTGCCAGACGCAGAGGACGGGGACGCGGTGGAGGTGGAGCGGATGCTGAGGCTGGCGGAGCAGTGTCTGGAGCGATCCAAGTCCTTTGTGGGGAAGAGAGGCGAGCCGCCCGACATCCACGCCGCCCGCGCCTCCTTTTCCCATTTACCTGGCCAATCAGAGCAGAGCCCTCTCCAACCCTCCGCCATCGCAGCAAACGCCGGTGAGTGCATCCAATCAGGAGCATATCTTGTTGTTTAATCAGTGCTAACTCACAGCCTGCCCCAGGCACATGACTTGGTGCTGTATCCAATCACTGCTCCTCCCCCCTCTGCTCTCACAGCCCCTCTATCTCGTACTCCTGTGAAAGCGACCGGCCACCGCAGGGTGCTGTCAGATGGCGGCGGGGAGGTCTCCCCCTTCCTGCCTCCTGAAGTTTTCCAGAGACTACAAACAGTGGAATCACAGGACGCGAGCAAGAAGTAGGAGCCGGTTTCCAATCACGGAGGGAAAATATTGCACCGTTAGGTGACAGAAATCCTCTGAGAGTGGACGACACAGCTGGGATAAGAGAAACTTCCAAGAGCCCTCAGCTCTACATTCCCACATGTTTCCAACCCCGGCTGCTCTTCAATGCAGTTCACTTCAGACCTGTGGGGGTTTCCACGCATTTAAATGTGTCGCTGCCTCTCAATGTCATCTTTGCAATCAACTATTTACGAGGATACTTTTAATAAGTTTACTCAGAAGTGACATGAAGTATCACAGTGTAAGTACCACAGATAACTTAAAGAATCACGTCATTTTCATAGGCGACAGTTATTGGTGGTTTTATGAGCTTTATTATGAGAATGTTCTCATGTAGATTAGAGAATATCAGCGAAATCATCAGTGAAAGCTGCTTAAGAATAATGGCACCATTATGAGATTGTTTTATTTGCCTGGGACACACCCTTTAAGTGACACACTGTTTGTTTTTACTATGTGTGTGTGTGTGTGTGTGTGTGTCTGTGTGTGTGTGTGTGTGTGTGTGTGTGTGTGTCTGTGTCTGTGTGTGTGTGTGTGTGTGTGTGTGTGTGCGCGCGCTGCAGACAGCTGACACCCATTGAAGAAGCATCACGATTGAACCAGAAGTTGAAGGCCAATTATGAAGCTCGTCTGGCGAGGCTCACACCTGGTCAGGCCAACCAGAAGACGTCTTTGGTATGTGTGTGTGTTGGTTTTTGTGTGAAAGTAAAGGGCCAAAGAGGTTCGTACTATTTCAGAGGTTTCCCACGATGCAACCTTCCTTTAGACAAACGTCGAGGTCATAAGCAGACGAAAGGCGTGTGGCTCTCGGTATTCCACAAACCGTCACAGAGCAGTCAGGGATCCAAAGAAGTGTTCAGGAAATCCTCCTCAACACGTGAGGACAGGAAACATCATGTGACCACGATCTGTTTACTAGCTGCTTGTCCTCAGACTCTCATCAGTCGCACGATAGCAACATTGCTGACATTACAAATCAACACTGGATCGTCAATATTTGAGGTGCAACTTTTAGTTTTCTATATTGACGGATCCTAACTAGAATTGGATGGATTGCCAGTATATTTGGCCGTCTGTTGGATTAAACCTATTGACTTTTTCTCTATTGTTACCAGACGGTCAAAGTTTGAACTTATCCAGTTAAATATCTCATGGCCTGGAGGGATTGTTTGTTTTGGGATCGTGTCCCTAAAATATGTGTCCTACAAACTTTGGTGATCTCTCCAGTTTTCCTTTAGTGTCACCATGAGGTTGAGATTTGTAGTTTTGAGGGAAATAACGATGAAAGAACACAGGTATGCAACATTCATTTGGGTGCCTTTGATGTTGAGCAAGCAGGTGGGCGCTAATCGTTTCCCTTTCTTACTTGGTGGAAACTTGTGGGACTAAAACTTTAGCTCCAGTGGTTGGAAACAGAAAAAAAATCTGTTGTGTTAAAAAATCCATGGAAACTAATTCACTTTTTTTGTATTCCTCCATTGTTGGATGAAGATTACTTTGTTCACTTGTCTGTTTTGTTTCTTCATTAGTTGTTTCAAATGTGAATAATCAAATCCCTTACATTAAATGGACCAAAGATAAACCGTGCCTTTGTATACCAGTAACGAATGCGATGAATCAAATAGAAGATAACACAGCCTTTGCATTTGTGGAAATGTGTGGCTATTCGTTGGCGACATGGCGTGTACCTTTTATTTTGGATTTTCGTGTGGTACTTCCGGTCGGGCGTCTTGGTTAATCTCCGCAGGCTCGCGCGTCGCTCTGGGGATGAATACCTGAGTGAAGGGGGAGTGTGCTGCGAGACTTCTGTCCACATGAGGCCTTTAACGCAAGATAACGGCTCCGCTTAAAAGCAGATATCTCTCCTCTTCGAGTGTAGCTGCCTCCAGTCACAAATAAAGATGGTAAGCGGAAAACATGGCGTTTCATTTGTAACGATGGACGTTTTGTGAGCTAACGCTAATAGCCGCGGCGTAACAAGCTAGCCAATTTAAGTTCTGTTGGAGGTTTTTAAAATAGTGTTAACTTGTCATTCAGATACGGAAAATGTTTCAGCGCGAAGTGGAGCTGCGTGCGTCCTGGAGAAAGCTGAAAACGTTCGTAAAGGTAAAGTCACATGAGCTCAAGTGGTCGGGCGGTTAACGGTGGCTGCGTGGTTCTCCATGGAGACGACGGGCACGAGCGTCTCTAGTGGGTCGGTTGCGCCTGCGCAGTGACCAGGGAGACGCATCTCACTGTTGGTAACGGTTGAGCACAACTACGAGGACGCCTTTCCGTTCATTTATAGCATGGCTTTAATAGCTTAAACATCACGTGGTGCATCCCAAAATGATACAAATTCACAATTTTTGGCCAAGTTTTTTTCTAATCAATGACAACGCGTTAGAATTTCAAAATAATGGAAAGCTTTCTCAACGATTGTTATTTTGCTCTGCTAAATCCAAATGTTGTTTTGAGATGTTGGGATCTAGTTGATCGCAGTGTGCGCACACAGTAGCAGTAGTAGTAGCCTCTGTACAGTAACCTCTGACAGTGTTCCTGTGCTGGTTGACAGTAGAGCAGTTTGGCTCTCAGTATTTGCGTTGTCCTTTTGGTTGCTGTCTGATTGTAACATGGCGATTGTGTTTCAGTGACTTTAATAACCAGTAGGAACATGAAATTATAGCAAATCGTGACTTTCTGTTTTCACATGTAAAATGTATGGACAATATGCTTGTCTTGTCTGCAAACAATGAACGTATTTAAAACTTTTTTCTTTATTTTGGCATATTTAGTTGTATGCATGTTCATCAATTTCCTCTCATCCAATGCAGACGCTGTCTCTCCAGCGACAGATGATGGAGAACCTCATCATAGCCAAAGCCAGACAGGATGCCGTATCCTTCTGTTTTCACTAAATCTCCTTTTACTAATCTCTACGTTTGTCTATAAGGCATTGTGTGATGTTTTATTCACACAACCTTTCCCACGAGGGAACTTGGTGGAGGGACAGTGAAATAGAGCAAACGGATCAGATCATAATCATAGTCAGAACCATGCATTGCCAAGTATGTTGCACATTAAAGGACTCTTTCTTGTCACGATGGTGCAAACAATAAACACAAATAGACAAACATGTGGGCAAAAAGTGAAAAAAACAAGCGCAACATTCAAAAGTAGAATAAAGTATCCAGTGTATTATATATTAAACAAAGCACATGCAGGATGTGTAAAACTTGTTGATGGCAACGCCTGCTGATGGGAAGCTGTTTTTGGTCCTGATGGATTGCAGCCTCCCGTCAAATAAGTTTAATAGGTGTCGTCATTGCAAACAGCTTACAACAATGCATTTATATGATTGTATTTGGCTGTGGAATACTGATATAGAGAGAATGTAGTATCATTATAAATGTTATGATTGTAGGGTACGTCTAGTTTAAACTCCAAATAGTGAACTATGAGCTATTCGGTGTGAGGACTACAATGCTCGGAAGTTTCCTTAATGTTGGCTGGAAATTAGCTGCAGCGGAAGATGGAGGAGAGAAGACTGAGGCTACAGGAGGAGGCCAACAGGTACAAATGCACTGAATGGTGTCATTCACCATGTCTAATAGTGAAACGCATTTTGTGTGTTGAGTTCAGTGGTCCAGACACTAAACATACTGAAAACCCTCAAGACCAATGTAGAAGCAACATGATTCATGTGTCTTACTCTGTAAATGATGCATATGTTGTCATTCTACACTTAATCAGTGCACAAAGAAGAAGGCGTCATGCTGTGGCCCCTCACTGACACCACAAATAATAAAACTCGTTAATCTTCATACTCACGAGGTACAAGGGAGTACATGTAAACCTTTTTCTTTCTCGCTAAAGGAGATTTGCAGCATCTGGTGCGATGACCACGGAGGAGCAGGAGCAGCGTATTCTCTACACCAACGTCCTGGAATATGAGCAAGACCACGTGAGTGAACCCTCATGCCTGGGTCAAGACCAATGCAGGATTTTATTACACGTTACCAGAACCCGAAGTGATGCCTTTTGAGTTGCACTTAACTTGGTCTGAAGAGGGAACCTGGAGTATTTAATGTGTGATGATACAACAAGCTGAGGAGCAAACGGCTTATAAATATTCTTCCTTTACAAAGAAAGAAAAGTGGCCGAGATCCGTTATAGGTTGATCAGGTAAAATAAAATGCATCAACTAATCAACATCAAGAATATTATAGGTAAAGTAGCCAACATGTTGTTGATTATTTTTTTATTTTTTAGGATTGGCCCAAACTTTGGAAAGCCAAAATGAGGAAGAATCCTGAGGATGACGCGTTGGTCTCAGGTCTGGTCTCCTACCTGCTCAGGTAACTAACTGAAACGTGAGGATTTACTACACTAACATTGGAGTGCGCCCAATGTAATTCATATTGGGGGAGATTATTCCATGTGCTATACATAATGTGCTATACATAATACTACTAATGTTTTCCAATCCCTCCTCTCTTGGATTTCAGTCAAAGTTTACCCAGATGTTTTTACCCGTGTGTTGGCGAGTGCAGAGATCACACCCCGCCTCCCCATAAAACCAACCTCCATTTTAAACCGTTGTTTTATGGTTCAATACTGAATGAAACATGTAGAATGAAGCAATGTCCATCCAATATCAAAAGCTTCAATTTGGTTCCTTTGCGGTCGGAGGAGTGTTTCACACATGAAGTGTTCTAGCTCCACTGCAATGTTAAAAAATCCAAACTGAATTGAATTTGTCAGCTGTTTGCTGTGATAGATGATGAATTGGCCTTTTCTGCTATTGTTTTAAAAGAAAACACAGCAAGGCTGTGATTGGTCCTTCCCCGGAGTCTCACATTTTCGGTTCCATAGCATAAATCCGGCATTTTTAAAAGAAAGATTTTTAAGGAGATGGTGAACCAGATTGAAAAGATTTTGTCGGAAGAAATCTGTAATTTTGACCACTTGTACACGGTGTCGTTGTTGGACTATAAGGACGCGCACGATGGTCTCCGTTTCATGGACGGTGATCTCCGCAAACATCGGTTTGTCGGTCGGTTGGGGGGGGGGGGGGGGGGAAATACGGGTCAAATGTGTCCACGAAAATAAATAAATAAAAATAAATAAATAAATAAACCAATGACTTCCACACACAAATACGTCACTCTCTAGGTCGTCTTCGTCAAAAAACGTTACTCCGCCTGGTGGTCTGCCGCTGAATTGCTTTGCAACGCGCGCTAACGTTTGTCCGGGTTCCACAGCCGGTCGGACCACCCGGTGGTGAAGCTGCTGAGGAAACACCAGTACCGCGTCTACAACCGGCTCTACCCCATCGTCAGCGAAGGCCTCCCCCACAGCCCCGCCCCGCCGCCGCGGCCTTTCTGCAGCGGCCACAGCCTGCACCATGCAGGTAAGAACCACATCCAGGTCTGGTTTGTGTTCTTTGGTTGCATGAAGACCAGCGGAAAGCACATATTTAAAGTGCCCATATTATGGAAAAGTCCCCTTTTCTGGGATTTGGGGTGTTATTGTGTCTCTGGTGCTTCCACATGCATACAAACCTGAAAGAAAAACCATCCATGCTGTTTTGAGTGAGATACTGGTTTCTGAATTGATCCCCCCTTCAGCCTCTGGGCGAGCTGGTCAAAATCGCCAAGGCTTTCTACGTCACACACCGAAATCTTTGAATACCCCCCCCCCTCACAGCATACGTACAGTGTCTCCACCCACCAGCTACAGCAGTAACCCGTTAGCTATCGATAGCTAGACTAGCCTAACGTTAGCTTTCACAGGCCAAACACTGACTAATATTTTTTGGTTAGTGATTTATTTTAGACAAAGATCATTTTCCATTTACATTGATTTGCAGTCTGGACGTGGAGCGGTAAACATTCTCCTGCCCTGACTGCAGGTGCGAGGGACTGCTGCACGAGCACTCAGCCGCTTGTCAGTGCTTTGGGATGGGGGAGAGGTTCCCGACAGAACCAGCTGCTTGTTGAGAAGAAGCGTTATTAAAACAGTGGTTCTCAACCGACGGGGACACTTTACGAGGGGATGGAAGAGAAAAAAGAAAAACAGAAAAAAAACGAAAATTCCCCGATGTTGAAATGCAAGTGGTTGGACTCTTATACCAAACAAATCCTCCAATCCAAATGTTAGTTCTAGATTTCCTTTGGAGAATCTCAGTCGGGAAAAAAAAGCAAGGTTATTAATAACTTATCATTCTTTCAACTCAGCCAAATTATTTAAAATAAAAGTCCACGTAAGAGTTTCTACCTTTCTCCATTTTTCTGTCCTTGATTCTGATATGGTTTATTTTGGGCCCGCCCACAAATGCTCTCATTGGTTTGTGATGACGCCCCTTCCCAGCCAATACGAATTACTAGGGGTGTAACGATTCGTTTTTAACAACGATTCGATTCAATCACGATTCATGGTTGTCGATACGATTCAAGGACGATATTGGTTCATTTAGAACGATACGATCCAAAACGATTCAGTGACTTGAAATCGATTCAGTAACTTTTCAGCCAAAAATTCAACCATTGCGACTGAAATAAATGTCCTAGATTCCTGTTGTTTCTTGTAATGGACTCAGGTATCAATTAATTATGAATATAAATAAACAAGTAAACCTCAATAAATGGCAAATGCATTCACATTTTATTTGAATAAAGTGCAAACACTGCTGTAGCAGTGTAGCAGAAAAAATCCTGTATTAGTGACGTACACAAAAAACACCCCTGCAATAATAGTTTCCCCCTACCAGCCCCTCTATTTCAACCCCTGTGGAACGTCCCGTCGGCTTTGCCGTGAAACCCGGAAGTTGAATCGGGGCTCGGGACGGCGGTGGGTTACCTGCATACTGCGTGAGCACGTCACGGCTCAGTCCGTGACAGCCTTTTAAAAGTGCTAAGATAAAAGTCTGACGTGCTTAAATCCAATGGGTTATTTCCTAGTATCGATACAATCGATGTATTACATTTTAAAACGACCGGATGGAGGATTTTACTGGTCCTGCCCGTGTCACGTTAAGGTGGACAGTATGGCGCCGCTGCTCTAAAGGTTGCTACAGTTGGCACAACACATTTGTCTAATTGAAAACGTGTGACCACACAGAAAGCCAGAAGAGGCCGACCAGGGGCAGCAGCATCGGCGGATACAGCCTCAGCGCCGGCTTTTCGCCCTCCCGCTCGCACCACCCGCATTCCGACTACGGCGACGAAGAAGGCGAGGAGCCTCACGAGCAGGCGAGTGTGGACTGGGAGAACTCGTTTGAGGATCTGGAGCAGTTCCTGACCCAGCTGGACTGGGCACCGCTCCACGGCGGCACGGACGACCCCGGCTCTGATTGCGAGCTGACCTTCGACCACTCAACGCAGCAAGAGCAGGGAGACGGCGCCGTGCGGGAGCTGGAGATGAGGGCGCTCACAGAGCACCTGAAGGCTGTGGTCAAAGACATTCACATTGCAATAGGTGAGGTGGCCATTGTGACGGCTTTTATACTGTTTGTTTTTTCAGCCCACTCTGGGAAGGGAATGTGTCCTTACTCCAAGTGATGAGTTCGAGTGCACTCGCTTTGCACAGAGGTGACCCTGGAAAGCAAAGCTCTCGATCTACCGGTCAATCTTCACTCCTACACTCCACTATGATCGTGAAGGATGGGTCATGACCAAAAGAACTGAGTCACGGGTACCGTTGGTTTCTTTGGGAGCGTGGCTGGCGTTTCCCTTAGATATCCGTGAGTAGCTCGCAGTAGAGCCGCTTGTCCTTTGCGTGGGGAGGAGCCACTTGAAGGGCATCTGAAGGTGCGCCTGCAGAGAGACGTTTTCCAGGCCGTGGGGGAAACGCAGGACTGAGTGGAGACTGGCCTGGGAACGCCTCAGGATGTCCCAGTTAGAGCTGGTAGATGAGGAGGGGGAAGCCTCCGGTCGTCTGCTGGAGCTGTTGATGTCCTTGTTGCTGTGGAAACCTTTTGAGGCTGAAATGACAATTAGGATGAAAATAGTTGGTTGATAAGTTTCTCTGTGTTTCAGATCAGCTTCTGTCACTGTGTTTGCTGTCCTTTGAGTGTCTAAACACAGCCAGCTCCAAGGACCTGTGCCTCGCCAGCATCGAGGAAGCCTTCTTCGCGCCGCTGTGGAGCGCCCTGGTGGTTCTTTTCAGGTACTGCAGCCCACATCAACCTGAAACCCGTGTGTGTACTGTAAGAGTTCTCTTACAGTTCTCTTAGATGTGGAATGCTTCTTGCCAGTCAAACCCCTGTTGTGTTGAGCCCAATTGAACCACGCAACATTTATTCTGCAGTGTTCTTTATCACAGACTTGGGTTCTACAGTAATAATATCCACCGTCACTTTGCACGTCATTCACAATCTTCTTTTAAAGAAATACAAACTGTTAAAAAGATGTTGGTGATTTTACAAAGTAAATCGTAGTTAATGGAGTGGTGGTTAGCACGGTCGCCTCACAGCAAGAAGGTCTTTGGTTCCACTCCACCCAGTGGCTCTTCTGTGCTGGTCTGCATGTTCTCCCCGTGTCTCTGGGTGCTCCGGCTTCCTCCCTCAGTCCAAAGACATCGGTTGAGTGGTAACGCTAAATTGCCCGTAGGGGTATGGATATGAGTGTTATTGGTTGGATGTCTCTGTGTTAGCCCTGCAATTGGCAAGGTGTAACCCCCCCTCCCCCGGAGCCTGACTGACGGATCAGCGGTTTGAAAATGGATGGATGGATGGATGGATGGATGGATATTACACCGTAACTAGTTGCTACATGTCAGCAGAGCACCAGCCAATCAGCTCCACATGGAAGTCGTCTATGCACGCTGCTGCACGCTGCTGCACGCTGCTGCACGCTGCTGCACGCTGCTGCACGCTGCTGCACGCTGCTGCACGCTGCTGCACGCTGCTGCACGCTGCTGCACGCTGCTGCACGCTGCTGCACGCTGCTGCACGCTGCTGCACGCTGCTGCACGCTGCTGCACGCTGCTGCACGCTGCTGCACGCTGCTGCACGCTGCTGCACGCTCAGTGGCTGGTGGCAAAGAGGAAATTGATCTTGAACTATGTGGTATGCTATGTATTATGTAATGTCAAAGTACATTAATTGGCTTTCCGTCTGCAAACATGACTGCTCATTGAACACTTTGTTTGCCTTTTCTTATTTATGAACTTGTTCAGTTATATTTTAAGGATTCAGGACTGGTGTTCCAATACATTTCAATGAACAGAATGAACTGTCGTATGAATATGTTCATGGAGGACGTGAGTAGGTCAGAGTTTACCCCAAGTATTCAGTCAAGTCATCTTTTATTACCATCTGAATCTGGTATTAAGCTTTCACATAGATTATTGCGTAGTAGTACAGTGTGGGTCATGACCAGCGTGTGGCGCTGCGACTCTATTCATGACGTCCTCTTGCTTCCTTCCTGCTGTTTGATTCTCAACACACTGAAAGATCAGTTGTGTTATCAAAGTTGTGAGTATGATCATTACTGACTTCTATTAAATGTACATGTTCTTCTGTCTTCCACTAGAGCCATAGCAAAGCCATGCACCAATGGGGGATGATGTGCAAAGATTTAATATGTCCTCATTTCCTGTGTTTATTGCAATGCAAATGAGCAATTAATATCATTAGCCAAGCTGCCAACTAGTATGCATTTAGTATTTTCTTGGAACACAAAACCACACAGGTTTGATGATCTTGGAGGCAGAACCCCAGCGGGTGGAACATGTTGAATTAGCGACTCTTGTCCTCGTGCACTTTGATCATTTGAAGATGTTGGGATGGAAGTATCCATCCTAAATGGGTCCGTTTGCCTCTGTGTGACACAGAGCAGGCAGCAGCAGCAGTGAAAAACTCCAAGTTAAACCAATTGACCTCTTATTTTAAATTGAAATGCTTTATCAATGTCTGATCATATTGCTGATGATGATGATGGATTGAGTATTGGCCAGATGCTCAAATGTGTAATGTATTGTGTAGCGCCGCGTTAACCGTCAGCAGCGTCCCAGGACCCCCCCCTCTCTGACCCCCTGTGCCTGTGCTCCTCAGGAGGGTCTACAGGGAGCGGGAGCAGGCCTTTGAGGCCAGCATGACGCGGTACCGCGACGCCTCGCCGGCGGACGTCGGCGTCAAGCTGAAACTGTTCCCCGGTGACCCCGACGCGCTGCAGGGCTCCTTCCCCTACGAGTCCGCCGTCCAGGAGCTGCAGCTGCTCATCAAGGACTGCTGTCCGCAGAGGAAGTTGGAATGCATCGGTGAGTCCGATTGGGTGGTTTTTACTGTTAGACTGATTTGATTCTGAATGGGTTGATTTGAATTGTTTTTTGACTAATACATCCTTCAAAATATACATGACGTCCCTTTACGGTTGAAATGCACTTATTGTAAGTCGATTAAAGTGTCATCTAAATGACACGTAATCCTCGTATCCAACGATTGCTGCATATTGTAGATAGGTTTGATATTTCTTCCTTTCTGCTGATGTTTTGTTACAGTCCGAACCTTGCGGCTGATCTGTGCCTGCGCTGAGGATTACATGTGCCTACATGAGGTGGACTCCTCCCAAAAAATAGCCGCCATGTGAGTAAATCATCTCTGGGGGATTTGGAGCAGCAAATATAAAATCACTCACTGGTGAATCTTTGGTGGCAAATAGAAAATATGGACATTTAAAGAGACAGAATGAACGCAGCAGTTGGTACAGAAGAACATGAGACTGTTGGGGGTGGTTTCATCCCTTTGGGGGGAATTCCTCCCAGTGCGCCTCATTAAGCATCACGACGTGAGCCCTCGCTGTTGACTCGCTGCATATAGGGAGTTAAAGGCCGTATAGTGGAAGTACCCAAACATCACTTAAGGCCTCGTTGGCTGCCTGTCAGGTCTCATCAGGGCCCCGTTAAGCCCCCCCCCCCCCCCCCTCCCCCTCCTCACAGTTCCTCTCCCAGGCCTAAAAGTGGGTCGTCCTGTCTGGGTTGGGAACACATCCAGGCCCAACGAGGGGCTACGGGAGGATACGTTATAGTCGCACAAAGGCTCAGGGCGTTGCAGCACTCATTCTGCTAAATGTGCATGTTTTTAAATTGGTTGGACAAATTGTCTTGTTGTGTCTTAACATCAGGGGACAGGGCGCCGGCTTCAATCCTTTACGTGTCATCTTGAGAAACTGGTAACTAATTCATCACCTTTTCAACAAAGGAAAGTCGTACAATGAAAAAGTACAAAGAACCCCAAAACATGCACCTCACAATAAATGTATATTTAAATATTCTTTGCATTATTTGAATATTTCAATAATGTAGGACTAACGGCATCGTCCACCCAGAATACTACTGCAAATCATGCACAGCACAAGCAAAATATGTTCTTCATTAAGATGACCTTTAACTTCATAGTGTCTTAAACCATCAATATATAAAGCGATGCAAATGGCTGACCATGTTTTCAGCCTCTGCAACCAAAAGCTCGGGCCTGGAAACCACTTCTAACAGTTAGTGCTACATTCTGTCTTAATAGGGCTGCTGATTATGTCACCAACATCACCCAAGGGCTTTCGTGTGTGTGTTTCCCTGGACATTGTACAAACACCCAGTATCGGTTAACAAATCATGTTCCTCCTCACTAGTTTTATCTGATAGCTTCTCCTTTTTCCCAAACACTGTCGTCCTCGTTTTGCTCTCCTGCTGGAGCGGCGAGCTGCGTCTCCTGCTCCAGATCTGTCTCCTCGCGTTGCAGTCTTTGCGCCGTGATCGCTGATGGCGGCGCAGACGAGCTGACCGCGCTCTGAGAGGCAACGTCAAGCAAGAAGTTGTGATGTTGAAGGATTCTTGTTTGTGCTCTGGACACAGTATATACGCCACAACACGCAGTGTCACGAAAGGAGAAGTGTTGGTTTTGGTTACCTGGAGACCCGAGTCAAACGGGGCCAAACCACCCACGGTTTATTTGTTCTGCTTCCCATTGTGGAATCCGGTATTTTCATCAGCCTTTTTTCTTTTTGTCTTTCAATGAGAAACCCTTGACCCTAAAAGCTCATTTCCCAGCACCACAATGTGGCCAGTGGGTAAATGCAGAATGTGTACTTCCCTTCCTCCTTATTGCAGCTTGGTTTTTAGTCCTCTAAATACAGGTTGGCTTTCCGCGTGTTTCTATGACGCACAACCGTGTATTGTGATCCCGACTGGGGTCCGATGTGCTGCAGTGATTATTGTGTTGTGTATTGAGGATGCTGATTCGGCTCCAGCCTTTCCCCGTAGTCCACATATTGAATTCGCTGCCCTCCTTAGTCTTTATTTACCGGCGTTTCCATTTTCTTCTGCTCATTGTCTCCCACCAGCCGCAGCTCGTTGTTCTCTGCTCAGCTTTTGTCCAGCTCCTTTTCTTTTCTCTCTGCCATTGTGCAGCTGAACTGGTCACCAATTTCCACGGCGTATTGTTCATTAGGAACCAGCCCTCCCCTCCCCCCCTGCATTTCTGCTGGTTTTGACTTTGCAAACCCATAATGGAGCCCGATCTCCTCCCTGGGATCAGGCTCTGTGTGGGAGGAGAGCGCTTTACACTGGGAATGCGCTCACACCCGTTTAAGTGGAAGAGGATCCACGCATCGCGTTCACAGCGATGGGAGATGTGTGTGTTTGAGGTCCAGCTCCAGTCCAGTCTGGTCAGTCCAGGGCCAGCGAGCCGCTTCTCACGCGAGCCAGCGAGCAGTTAGCCGTTGCGTGTGAGTCCTGGTAAACAAACGGTCACTGTCCTCACAGAGAGAACGCTATCGGGCTGCCATCATCTCCAACGCAGCAATTTGTCCTCCCAACTGATCTCAGCAAAGGGGGCGGGGGGGGGGGGCTCATTGTTTCCAAACACGCACCCCATTCCGATAAACACTCTAAACGTTCTTTCATTAACTCCTGTGCTTCCTGTTTGCCTCCTTCCCGCCGCCAGCGGGGCCGACGACCTGCTGCCCATCCTGTCCTTCGTGGCTCTGCGGTGCCAGTGTCCTCAGCTGGTGTCCGAATGCGCCGCTCTGGAGGAGTTCATCCACGAAGGGTGAGGACGACAGGCAGAGTGTGTCCCGGGAGGAATGTCTCCCCAGAATAAGTTGATCGGGCAGCTTGCACACCTCATCACTGGGGGGGGGGGCAAAGGATCTCCATCTGACGCCAATATCTCGTCGTATTGATGTAAAAGTGAGGTTATGCAGCAAAGCAGAAGCGAACACCTGCATGCAGTTACTTACGTTATTCATTTCTTTGTTTCTTTACGGGTACTGGGCTTCACGTTCAAATCCTGAAACACTCATTTGCTGAATACTTCCGGTGCTCGAGGGTGTGTCCTATCGGCACACCTTTGTGTACCTTGGACAACGATGCACATGTTTTATCTTGTGTGGACACAAATATTAAACGATGAGAAAACCATGATGTTCCAATAAACACGACTTGCCTGACTAATCAGTTCAAGCTAAACCTTGTGTCAGGTAAAAGAAGTAAGAGTTGTAGTGATGAACTCCATCAGCACAATTTCAACAATTTTGACAATATTGTGTTTACATCTTTAAATTCCTTTTAATGACACACAAACCAACGTAATGGTAAAATGGAGAAAAGAGAGCACACGTTTATTTTGAACTTTAGATTGTCCCTCACTGCTTATTTCTGGACATGTGTACTTCTACAGCGTGAAGGAGGAGTTGCCCTGTAGTGAGGCGCAGGGCTTCGTGCAGTGGGGGGGCGGTTACAGGGCCGCTGGTCTTTCGCGTGTGAGTTCAGACCGCAGCTTCACTCACAGCCACAAACGCCGTGAGAGCTGTAAAAGCCATCTGGATGGAGCGGCAGGGGTTTGGGGTTTGGGGTTTTTGGTTGCCATTGTGGGTGAGGGGGGAGCACAGTCGTCCTCCAGTCAGAGGGTCGATCCCGGGCCCAGTTCATGTGTCTTTTTGCTGTTCCATACTCGGCTAATATTGGCACGTGTCTTGCAGCTATTTGATTGGAGAGGAAGGCTACTGTCTGACCTCCCTGCAGAGCGCGTTGGCCTACATCGAGTCGCTGCACACCGGAGGAGCTCGTCATCCTGCGGACAACCCCTTCTGAAGAGGGTACAGGTGCAGACTAGTTGTACACTGTGTGTGTGCGTTGCTTGTAAGATCATTTACAAGCGGAGCCACAGCTAAACGTGGCACAAAGGTCAGCACAATGCTGGTCACAGAGAGTACTGGCCTCTCACGCTCGCAGCCTGTACAACATTGTGTTCCTCCAATCAGTGCAATGCATATTCATCCATGTTTGAACAGATTTGATTTTTCTATTTCATAACTTTACATCCAGTTTAGTGGAATTAATTAGCATTGTAATAAATCATTTGCGTCCCCACACACTTCCTGTTGGAGTAACATTTTCTAGAGCTGATCGTTGGTTTTGGTTCTTATTGGTATTCGATGAGAAAGTAAAAAAATAAAAAGTGCTTTGTTCCTCATCCTTTTGAATAAGAGGACAAAATCAGCTGGACGTAACAGATCAAATGGGGTAATGGGTGGTGTTCTGTGTTGCAGGGAGGCCTTACAGACCCTCCACACGTTATCTGGGACACACACAGTGTGCGTTCCACCAGAGGACGTCCCGGTCCCGCGCCTGCTCCTCCTCACTGCAGGGCGATGTGAGCGCGGCACCACTGGATCGGTGTCACCTCGGTGAACCTGTGAAGCCGTCGGCGAGGTAAAGCCAGCGGTGTGCTTCACTAGTGAGGGGGTCTACCTGCAGGTCAAAGAAGACAAACAAGGCGCCTGTATTCGTCCGCATGTTTTAAAGCTGGTGGCAAAAATCCATCCACAAAATTATGAATTTCTGCACTTTAGGTGTGGAGGCTCCACTGGAGGATGGCGGTGAGTTTACACAGAGGAACTAGTTGCAGACACTGGAGGAGCACGGGGGGGGGGGGGGGGGGGGGGGTTACCGTGTGGTCACCTCACCGTTGGCTTGTAACACCATGCTTTTTTTAGATTTTATTGATGCATATGGCACTATGGTTAGCGAGTACCATTACCCATTGGCCCTTACTTGTACACTGTGTGTGTGTGTGTGTGTGTGTGTGTGTGTGTGTGTGTGTGTGTGTTGCTTGTAAGATCATTTACAAGCGGAGCCACAGCTAAACAATCTTTTAGTGCCGGGGTTCAGAGTGAAAGCGTCTGCTTGCAGATGCATGTTGGGCTCTTTATAAAGTTCTTCAGAGATGTTCCTCCTCTTGGAACCTCTCTTGTGGAGTCTGGATTTTTTTTTATAAGCTTGCGTTACAATATTACACATTTTATCCTGTTCCTGTAGATCAAGTTTACTGATTTAATTACTAATGATGGTATAGTTAAATTATACTTAAATGGACGTCTAAAATGGTCTAAAATATGCAAAAATATAGTTTGTTGTTGGTTTGAAATAATGAAGCAGGCTTTTATTCAGTGTCAGAGACTGAAAAACATCATTTTTATACATTGTCATTATATACTTGTGGTATGAATTTTCTATTTTCTATTTAGCATTGGTCCAAAAGATGTAAATAGATTTTATGGGTTTACTGCCTAAACACTAAAAGGCTGTCTGTGTAAAAAATATGAATGTATGAATATTTTAAAATGCATATTTTGCAAAGTGAATAAGCCGTGCGTTGAAAAGTGAATATGAATGTCATTGTTACGTTTATTACACCGTTTTCCTGTGACTGAATGAGAACGATGAATGTGTTTAGCAAATAAATAAATAAAGAGATAATATTTAAGTCATTAAATATGCGTCTCGTGGTCTGACTCAACATGTGACTGGATTAAAAGTTGGGTCAGAACTACTGTAGCCGTGTTTTATCACCTGGTGTCTGTAGCGCTGTTTGACATTGAGTGAACACAGGAAGACGTGTCCCCGGTGTTCCCGATGTCTGAGTGACATCAGAGGCCCGGTGCTGCTCTGGATGACCCTGATCCCTCAGGCTCAAAGCAAACGCATGCGATTATCTTATTCATTCAAACGCCACGGTTACAAATCTTCACTCTGTTCATACACGACGGAGCTCTTCAAGCGTAAACTAAGGGGACCAATCGGTGCGTCTGGTTGTGTTTCTTCCCCTCGTGGTGACAACGTGTCTCAGGAGTTCCTCAAAGATCCTCAAAGATGGCCGCTGAGAGGACGCCAGCCTGTCGAGTGAATCCAAGCTGTGTTATGACTGGACTCTCCAGGTCTCACCAGGCACCGCACAAACACGCCGCACAAACACGCTACACAAACACGCCGCACAAACACGCTACACAAACACGCCGCACCAGCGCTGAACCCTCGGCCCGTCTGTCCGGCTGCTTCTGGGTGTGGAGAGGTCTCTCACGAAGAGGCAGATCCCAGTTCCACATGTTTACCTCCTGGTTTTTAAATGGAAAGCAGAGGAGCAATCTGCTGACCTGCTGGCCACCACCTCTGTGTCAAACGCACAGATGGGTGTGCTGAACCTTCTTGGAGGTAACATTTATGATGACGGATCATCAGCATGAAGTCGTGACAATGCAGCCGTCTCCTGTAAATGCTCAGAAGCCAGGTAGAGGGCAGTGGGCGGAGCCGTCGGGTGGATGTGACGGTACATTCATAGGGTGACGCCGCCCGTTGGTTTGTGGCCAACCACCATCTTGGATTGCAGCTTCCGCCATCTTGGCTGTTTGGCAGAAGTCACCGCGTTGGGACCGCGTGCGGCTGAGGTGAAGCGCCCAATCACGGCTCTGGTGCACACCTGTCAATGACAACGAGGTCCCGCCCCACTTCTTTCTGCAACCACGGGAGTCGCCCCCGATGGGTGTTTAGAAAGGCTCCTCCCTCATTGGCTCCCCTCTTCAGAGACGCAGCAGGTTGCTTCCTGGGTGCTTAGGTGACTCTTGTTATATGAGTACTCAAGCAAACTCAAGCAAACCCTTCATAGAAATCTCACTGATGGTTATGAGATGTTTCAGTCTGGACCGACGTGGTCTGACCCCCCAACGTTGCCCCCTCTGAACGCATGCTACTGGCCGAACACCGTATTCTGTCCCCGCATCTCAATCAACACTTCACCTCGGCTCTTCCGCGTTTCCACGTTTCCCACCGGAGCTTCTCTGCATGGACTCTTGTTCCTGACGATCAGGCCCCTCGTTGCCTCCTCAACTAAAGCCAGTTATGTTTGCCCATCGGACGAGTCATCGTACCAGGGGAAGCGTGGCCGTTTGCTCGGGTGTGTTTGGCTGTTTGAGGGGGGTTGATGAAGAGGAAGAGAAGGTGGGCCCGATGGGCTCTCTCCCTCCGTAGCTATAGTTTGACCTAATTAAGCTGAATGACTTCTGCCCCCGCAGAGGGCAAATGTAGCCACAGAATTCAATGGAGGCCTTTTTGATGGCGCGTTTGCATTAAGCAGGCAGAATACCAGACAACAACGCCCCCCTGGTGCTGTGCTGCTTCTATTGGGGGGCGGAGCTTGTGAGCCGGGGGGTGGGGGGGATAAATGTGTCCTAGAAGCCCAACCGCAGACGTCGTCCCCATCGTCCCTGTTAGAGACAATTGACCTCGTCTCTAACGTTGTGAAAAAGACACGTTTCATACAGGTGCAATAATGTGGCACATATCTTTATTGTGTTTAAATCCATGTTTAACAAATGATGCCCCCCCCAGTTCTCACCGGGGCAGTGCTCGCTGGGTCGTCCATCACATCCCAAAACGCGCTCTTTACCTGCGCGAACGTTTCAGTGTCCCGAACACCGAGGATCTTCTTAGATGTCAGGTCCTCACACAGCGAGCAGCTGGTTTTAAAGCTCCTCAGACTGCCGTGGAGCTTCCTTTGCCTGTTATGTCACCTCGCTTACGCTCCCTTGTGGAGTCGCCCCATGAAACATGGCCGTCACTCACCGAGCCAGAGGAACAATGAGACTTTGTAAACTCAACCGGCTTCATTTCATCCAGAACTATTGTTTTTGCTGATTTCTCCGGGGAGGCACGAGGGGAAACGTTTCCTTTAAAGGATTCATCACATCACTGTGAGAGCAACTGACGTACAGAAGATCATTTCATGGTTGTTCCTTCAAGAGGTCTCGTTTTGCACCACGCTGTATTTACCAGATATATGTGTAAAGCAACAGACGTTACACAGCGACACATGCAGAGCAGAACATGGAGTAATGACTGGGAGGACGCGCCTAAAGGCTCTTCTCCAGAACCAGCGTCTTCAGGTCGGCGGGGCAGCTGACGGTGAAGACGGAGTGGGCGGAGCTCCGCCGCTCCACCAGGGAGGCCACGGCCTCGCCCAGGTCCAGGTTGCTCAGGTAACCGGGGGCTATGCGCTCTGGAGGGGCCACGCCGGCGTTGATCTTCACCTGTCGTACGGAGCGATACAGGAGGACATGATTAAACGGTTTACCTGAACAGATAATCCAACTTGAAATCATGGATATTCATCCCTTTATTGTATTTTAAAATGCATTTTATTAGTTTTATCAATAATGCTGATTTCCTTTCAGCAGGCAGATAGCGTTATTTATTCACCACCAGGTGGCGCAATCCTGAGGCCAAAACATATCAACATTTTTGGTTTCAGGTTTTTTTTTCTGAAAGGAGAACATTTACAGAGTCGTTCCCGGATCAGATCGGTGCCTTTAAGGGAGCTGTGAAGCAGGGAAACGTTCATCACATCCACCGAGGCCTGAAGGAGCAGGTCTGAGCGGCTCCAGGGCTCAGACCTGCCCCCCGCCCCCCCCCCCCCCCGCCCCGCCCCGCCCCGCCGAGGCCTCACCTGGTTGAGCTTGCAGGGCACCTCTGGATACTCGTCCCGTAGGACCTGGCAGAAGGCCACGGTGCTGGCAGCTCCCACGGTGAGGAAGCCGGTTCCGGGCATCAGCAGCTTCTCCCCGGCTCCTCCTGAGCACAGCGCACGTTCACACAGCGACACAGCGGGAACGGGACGCGGCTAAGTGCTGGGTCAGGGTCAAATCGGACCATGGACCACACATGCAACTGTATATGAACACTTTTTCTTTGTGATGTGTTGCTGGGAAGATTTTAATATTGTAGTTTATTCTGTCTTTTATATTTACTAAACATCACTCTCCTCTGGATGCCTCTCAGTTCTGCATGGAGGCCTGTCCCATACATGTCCCCTACATGTCCCCTACATGTCCCCTACATGTCCCCTACATGTCCCATACATGTTCCATACATGTTCCATACATGTCCCATACATGTCCCATACATGTCCCCTACATGTCCCATACATGTCCCATACATGTCCCCTACATGTCCCATACATGTTCCATACATGTTCCATACATGTCCCCTACATGTCCCCTACATGTTCCATACATGTCCCCTACATGTTTCATACATGTCCCCTACATGTCCCATACATGTCCCCTACATGTCCCATACATGTCCCATACATCAGTCAGAGGCTGTGCGGAAAGAGTCACCTGTTATGAAGGAGTAGGTGCAGCTGGGGTCGTCCCTCACCAGGGGGAAGAAGGCCTTCCATGACACAAACGTGCTAAAAAGTAAGGTCTCGATGACCTGGAGAGGCGAGAGACAAAAATCAGACCTTCATTCACGCTACGGCGGGCGTGGTTCTGGCTCGGCTGCAGGGAGAGAGAGGGGGAGTGGCTCGGGGAACGGCGCCATGTGGAGGCAATGAGCCTCACCTAAGGACTAATGATGGGCTCTTGCCCCGTCTGTCCCAGCGAGCAGCCGTGAGCGAGGAGTTGGAGCACTCGTTCACAGCCCTTACAGCACTGCGTGTCTGATCAGGCCTGGGCCTGTGTGCTCACCCAGCTGAGGTCCTTGAGGGACTGCGTGTGGGGGGGCCCGCCCTGCCACCAGCTGAAGCCCAGAGAGGAGACGATGTCGGTCACCTTCCCCACCGCCTTCAGCAGGTCCTGCTTCGCCCGCTCGGCGCCGTCCTCCGTCCCTGGAACAGCAAGACGCCTTCCAGTGAGGACCGTACGGGGCCGAGACATTTAGGAGACATAAGAACTACCACAAAGAGACACAGCGTGAGCACAAAGCCAGAACCAAAACCCCTCCTGACGTGCACATGGTAGTTAACCCTTTCTCCAGCTTATCCTATGCTGACAGCATTTAGGATTGAGGACAGCTGGTCGCTCTTTTCTATCGGAACCACCAGGACGTGTTACGCTTCCTCTCGTGGCTAAAAGGTGTACAACCGTTAATATTAATCATAATTATGATATTATTATTATTATTTATAATAATAATAATAATAATAAATGCTTTATTAGTTCCACAAATGAGAAATCCACAATCCTCTGCACGTTTACAGAATCCCGCCTGGAGGCCATTTGGAGGGCAGGTGTCTTACTCGGGGTTCAATTGGACTCAACGTAACATAACATGCAGACGAGAAGGTAAAGCCTCTCAGAGACAATGGCCCAACACACAGCGCATACAATGAGCATGAGAGGACGTGTGTCCGTACTAGAGGAGCTTCACGTGGAGGAGATGGAGGCTGCGGAAGCTGCCCGACCCAACGTACCCACATTCCCCACGATGGTGGTGAGGTTGTCCTTTGTGCTGGGGGACACCAGGGTTTGCAGCCTCTCCAGCCGGCTCCCGTCCCTGGAGATCACTGCCACCTTGAACCCTTCCGACACAGACACATGACGCGATACATGAATCCAAGCTGATCCCTGACTGGTGGGAAGGAACCTTCACTAACAGGCCCTCGGGGACGGGACACATGGATGGCAGCGTGGGGACCGAAACCGCCTGCGACCACAAACCGAGAGTCTTTTACTTTAAAAAATACATTCAGAAAAAGTTGACGTTGATGTGAAATCAAAGTTCAGGTTTGTGTCATTGTTTGGGACCCAACACGATACGTGAAACAAACATACAACTAAAGTCACTTCACACCGTTAAAACAATGCATTTAACGTTCTTTAAAAGGTGAAAGTCGACCAACCAGGCGGCTCATTGCGCACGCGCAACGCGTCACTGCAAATAACGGAATAGTATCTAAGTGCAGCGTAACGCAGACAAACGACATATACACGGCATCAGCATCACATCAATAGTTATTTAACAATTCCATCCATGGAAATGCGTATAAGGGACTGAAACGTTCCGGGAAAGTATCACCTGCACGTGGTCACCTGTGGTCACCTGTGGTCACCTGTGCGTGAGAAGCGTTTGGACAGACTGCGCATTGACTGCGATGCCACAGGCAGCATCGTCTTGATCTTTCTTCAAAAGATCCTGCTCATATTTCCAGACTAAGCGACAGAGGAAGCTTCACAGTGTCTCCCGGCGGAGCCCTGATGGCAGCTCACCTTTGTCCAGCAGCGCTTTCACGATCCCGGAGCCCACCGTGCCCGCGCCTCCGAGGGCCAACACCACCCGCTCCGAGTTGGACATCCCCGCTGCCGCTGCACAGGTCTGCTGGAGGATGGAGGATACCGCCGGGGTCTGTGTGTGTTTGAAGGGGATGACCTGCTGACTTGTGCACAGCAGCACCCGGGATGCTTTAAAGTGAGCTCGGGGGCCACAGGCCCCGCCTTTTATGCGCGTCACTGAGGCCGCGCCTCTAAAAACAATTGCCTCACTCCTTCGTGTCACTCCGTGAGCGAGTGTGAGTGTTCACTGCGTATAACAAATAACCATAACGACACGGCAATCGGTTCACGTAAAGGCCTGCAGGCAACCTTAAGGTGAAAGGCCGCCATCTAGTGGACGATGTGTTATACAACAATGTCTTGAGACATAACAGCTTTAAGTGGCAGCGTTGTCGATGTGCATGCTTTTATTTCGCAACGGCATCAGCGGTCGCTGCAAAATGTACCGTTATTTAGTTTGCCAGCGTGTTGTGGATCAACGCTTTGAGGCAGAGGTTGTTTTCACAGCTAAACTCCTTCGCCGGCCCTCCCCGATGATCATACCAAGCGCACCCGTGTGAAGCTGGGAAAGTCCAGGCCACGTGACAATGTTTACTTTATAGTCGACCATCGAGCCGCTATCAGCGGAGATGCTTTAGTTTCCCGAGTCGCTGAAAGACATCCGACTAAGACACAGGTGAGTGGACCGAACAGGTGAGTGGACCGGCCGGGCAACGTTAGCTTATGACGTCACGGGTGCTTTTCTGTTGGATTCATATATGTGAATCGCGTCCGTGATTCTAGCAGTTCAATGTTGTCAATGGACGAAAGATCATCGTCTACAATGCACGCCGCAATGATACACCTCAATGATCAAGTTTTACCATTTTATTCGGCGCACCTCTAAAAAACACTGACGAGATTTCACTTCCTGGTGACAGTGAAACACGTCGTTTTTCGGTGCAAAGCCGCGTTCCAATTCTTAAATTCCTAAATTTAAATGTCAACATGTATTTTTTTTGTACATGTCTTGGACCGTAACAGAGAGGTACCGAGCGTAGCAAAAAGCAGCTGTCGGTGGGTGCACCTGTTTAGCTAGATGCTAATGCTAACGTCCAGCTGAGACGCACACACACTTCGCTGCTAGCTAAGCTGCTGCCGTCACTGCGTGAATGAACACGTCACGTGTCTCCTCACGAGAGTAGCTTCACCTGGCCCCTTTCTTCTCTCACCCACAGCGGGGCTCACAGCTTCCATGTTCATGTTTCCACGGTGTGATTAATGATGGCTAAGCTAACGTTGCTAAAGGGTGTAATATTTAACATTGACTTCAGGCGCAGGGCCCCTGACCGTCACCCGTGTTGTGTCAATACAAGTTTTGGAGAGACGGTTGCCATGGTTTCCTTGTTCACATCCGTTTCCTCTGTGTCTGTCTGCCTCAGCTGAATGAAAGATGAGCGTCTCCAGGCAGAGAGCCCGAGATCTGGTGGCGGCCTACAGCCACAGTCTGGAGCAGCAAATCGTGGGACGAGGCTCCAACCTGGCGTGCAGAGACGACGAGGTGTGGACGCAGGCGAGGGACCTGCTGAAGGACGCCGACGCCCAGGAGGCGCACTGCCTGGGTCTGGACCCTGTGCGGGTGATGGCGGAGTCGCTCGCAGCAGCAGCCTCCCCGAAGGCAGCCGGCGCCGGGCGGGTCCGGACCGCAGGGGGGCTGCAGGGCCTGGATAAAGCCTTCGAGGTCCTGGAGCAGGCGGCCCTCAACCTGTACCTCGGCCCCTGGAGGGACGAGTACAAAGTGGTCAAGGTTGGCTCTTTTTTTTAAAAATGTTTTATTTGATACAAATTCACATTAACAGGTTTTTTTTCTCTTGTCTCGTGTGTCCCAGATGTACTCCGGCATGTTTACCCACTTCATCAAGCCGGTGCTGTCGATGCCACAGGTGGAGAAACTGTTCGGCCTGCTGGGATACGAGCCCAGCTCGTCCCGGAGCGAGCAGCTCCTCCGGCAGGCGCCTGCCGGCGGCCCCGCCTCTCCGCACGACCTCCTGTGCTTGTCGTGTGCCTTCTTCTTGGCCCGCTGCGAGTGCTGCCTCCTGCGGGCGGCGCTGGGGAAGCACGTGGGCGACGCCCAGTGGGAGCTGAGTGTGGTGAGGGAGCGGCAGAGAGGATACGGCCTGCAGGTATGTCTGCGTCACGCAATGGCCTAAATCCCCAAAATATCACCGTTCACCATCTTGATGACATCCATGTCAACAGGCCGCCCTGGACAACACCAAGAAGAGTCTGGCCTCCCGCCAGCCGCTGATGCCGCCGTACGACGGAGAAGCAGAGGTGGATCTGTACACGGACGAGCACGTCAGAGGGGGTCAGCGGGAGGCGGTTCTCCACGACGACGGAAGCCCGCGCTCTTTGTCCTGGGCGGCTCAAAGCGGCGCGGCGGCCCCCGCGGCCAAAGGCCGCAGCAACGGCGTGAAGTCGCTGTCCGGGTCCCCCAGAGAGCACGTCTGCGTCTCCAAGCTGGACTGCCAGCTGACCAAAGCCGAGCCGGCGGCGTCGGAGCCCGCGGCCGGCGCCCGGCAGGCCAGGCGGCCGCACGGGGAGTCCAGGTCCGACCGGTCGGACTCTCAGGCCCGCAGCCTGCAGGTCGGGCCGATGGGCCTGTGCAGGAGCGAGGCCGAGGCCGACCGCCTCCGCGCCTACGACCAGACTCCTCCCCCTTGTCTCGGACGCTGCGTCGACTGCAACGCGTCGCGCGGCGTGACCGGCGCCTCCTTCCAGCCTTGCTACGGCGAGAAACGGGACATGGCGTTCCCCGACGTTCCGACCGAGGAGGCGAGGGAGTTCGGGGCGCTGTCGCCGCAGGGCGGGAGCCTCGGTCTGAGCGCCGCGTCGCCGCCGCTCTCCAGCGGCAGCGCCGCCATGTCCTCCTTGGCCCTGTGCGGTGACCCCAAAGCCATGATGCCGCCCCTCCACCCGTTCGCCTACCACGAGTGCTGCGACCGCGCCCGCCCGGACCCCCGGGCCCTGTGCATCAGCTGCGGCGTCTTCCACGCCGGCTCGTGCCGAGAGATTGACTTCTGCCAGCGGCACCACGACATCAAGCCGCTGGGCGTGTGCTCCTGCGGGACGGAGTGCTCGCGCCAGCCGCTGGTCCTGTGCCGCTACTGTGGCAACGAGTACTGCAGCCACTGCTGGTACCGCAGCCCCGTCGCCTGCTCCTGCGGCCAGACCTTCGACCAGTCGTCTCCCGTGTGACTCGCGCGGCGCTCGGCGAGCAAAGTTCCAGTGCCTTAACGTCTGCGAGTGTTTTCTACATCCAGTACAATGCATCCTAAACGGTTGCATTGTTGCTTTGGCCAGTAATCAAAGGCAGTGTTGAGTGTGCTCTTTTTTATATTTCACTTGTCACTTCTTCTACATGTGGCCATATTTACTATTATCAGTATTTTTTTGAATACTGTGTATTGTCTTAGTTTCTGCTCCGAGGTTCATTTTTATACGTCCTGTATTTTAGTACATCGGTTTCATCTGTACGACTAAAGACTGGTTCCTGTTAAAGAAGGAACTGAGAGGAAGGAAACATTAAACGTGTTATTAAACCATAAGGGACTTGATTGCTAAAAGGGAAGACCACTCCGATCAACGGCCGAGCATAACTAAAGGAAACGTCGCTTACTTTTACACAAATTATTATTATTCTCTTTTGCAGTTTCTGAAATTGTGTGTTTGAATGTGAACCATCGATTTGCCATCTGTTCAGTGATAAAATGTATCATCAGGCTTTGTTAAATATTAAAAACCTCTGTTTATTAAAAGAACATCAAGACAAATGTCTGCAGCGTTTGGACACGAGTTATAATGAGTTCATCCGTTCATTCCCAGCTGATGGCAACATGAAGACCATCCCGTTTCAAACAACCTGTCCAAACTAGTTTATTTTTTTTAAAGTCAACTTATTATTTTAAGGAAAAAATGATCAATGTATTTTGGATCTTTCTTGGCCGTAACTACCTTTGTGTATTCACATGCTATAACAAGGAGACAAGTCTCTATACAGCAGCTTCCATCGTCCAGATCTCTCACATCAAAACAAAGTGTTGTCCTGAGGCGAGTCCTCTCTTGTCCTGGACTCGTCCAGACTGAGGATTCACCATCTGTCCTGTCGAAGGATTTCCAGCCAACGTCCGACTCGTTCCGACCACAAACCCCAGCGGCGCTTTCTGCGGCGTGACGTCGTCGGCTCCTCCGTGCCTGAGGCTCCGCTACTCGTTGTGCTCCTGCCAGCCGATGTTGATGAAGGTCTTGCTGTCCATGCGGTCCACGTAGAGGACGCCGTCCAGGTGGTCCATCTCGTGCTGCAGGATGCGAGCCGGCAGCCGCTGGCCCGCCACGTGACGGCTTCCCCCTTCTCGTTCAGACCTGGGGGGCGAGGACATGACTTCAATGCTTATGGCTCGGATTTACTACTACAGGGATTACTGTGTAATTCTGTAGTATTACTGTGATGTTAAACCGGGACTTGGATCAGATGGACCTTTGTTAGATTCAGCTGTAACTCACCCGACACTCCCACCGACAGGTAGCGAGGAACTGCGGCGGAGAAGCCCGAGATGCTCTCGCAGGCTTCCTGGAAGAGCGCCGTGCGTCCGTCCAGGACCGTCAGCCGGGGGTTGACAAAGACCCTGAGCGGCTGGACGCAGAGGCCCAGCAGCTGCCTGGAGGCGGGCGGACTCTCCCTCAGCATCCGCTCCGGGTATTCCAGGCTGAGGATGCGGAGCGGCACCCCGATCTGAGGCGCGCTGAGTCCCACGCACTCCAGCTGCCGCATCACTCTCACCATGGTGCTGATGACCTTTTGGACCTCCGGGCCGGAGACGGCCTCGGGGTCCACGGGGGCCGCCTGTACGCGCAGCACCGGGTCCCCCACCTGGCACACGTGGCTGTACGGAGGACTTGGGTGGGGGAGGATCTTGCGCTTGATGTACCTGAGGTAGGGCCGCACCTTGACGCTGCTGGAGTACGAGGCGCAGCGGGGGGCGGGCGGGACACGAGCGGAGGACGCGGCCCGCGAGGGGAAGGGCCCAGCACGGCGGCCAGCGGCTGTGAGCAGGAACGCGCGGGAGGCCTGGTTCATGGCGGCGCTGCACGGCGCTGTGGGAAGAGGCAGAAGTAAGAGGCTGTTTGGTTCAAACTGTCCCAGGACCCCCGATAAACGATACACCTTCAGTTCTGTTTCCCTCCTGCTGGTACCCAGAACCTAAGGCCCTGGTTCAAATCATGGAGGACAGGAACCCGGAAGTACACACCGGTCACGTGAGTGACGGGCACGGCTTGTGTCCTGTTGCACACTAATTATTCAAGAATGTAAAGCCGGTGTGCGTGGAGATACATGGATTATTCTGACGGACTACGCTTTTAGCGGAGTCAATATGAACTCATAAGTGCATATTCAGATCATATACTGTTATTGGTTGACACACATGTTTGTGGGGTTAATTCAGAGCTTTAGACTAGATTCATTTATTATTTTGCTCAGCTAACCCCGCCGACGGGGTACGCTGGTGCTCCTCAACAACCCCCATTCAACATCTATCGCTAGCCACACAGCTAAATTGTTAGCACGTTAGCGGAGTTAAGCTACGCACACAGGTCCGCCTGCCTCTAGCTAAGCATTGCAGTTTCACGTGTAAAACACGCAGAATGGTTCCGCGCTAAAACAGAAAAAGGGCCGCATACTCAGGACCGAAGGTGACAGACGGGAAAGCGACGTCCGAGCTCCATCTAACTACTTCCGGGTTAACAGCTTTCACAATAAAGGTCTACACGTCGTATGCGCGGATGTTTCTACAGGGAAGTTCCTTCACAAAACTTTATTTTGGCTACCAGAGTGTCTGACCCGGATGTAATAGACAATAAGAGGAGGCTCAACCACTCGCAGGCGCAATATGCCGGTACATGCCCCTCTTTGTGGCGATCGCAGCTTGTTCATGAATGGAAGCCTGAAGGCTCATCCGGGTCCTCCGTCACCAACCCGACGCAGCTGAGCGTCAAAGGATGGACGCGCGAGAGCTGCGGCCCCGCAGAGACGCGTGTCTCCAGAACTTCCCCAAGTCCCCGCTGTGGATCATAGAGTACGTCTGGGCCCACAAGATGATGGAAATACAGGAAGGTTGGTCAACGCTCGATTACTGCACCGCTCCACGAATTATAGTCATGTGTGCGATTGCAAACTGTCGTCATTACTTGAGTGGACTTCCATCTTGCACATAACTTGCATATACACACACACACACACGCATGTTCATGTGTCGATGAGAGCAGGATGCGACATGATGGTGGTTCTTCACAGTTGTGGACGCGTCCAACTGGCCGGAAGTGGACTCGCAGCCCCTCACCCTGGAGGACTCGTGGAGGCTGCGCGTCGCCTCCGCTCAGGTCTACTCCATCGTGAGGAACCGGGACGTGAAGCACTATGACAGGGTGATGGGCTTCCTGGAGGCCACTCACCGACTCCTGCCCAGCCTGGTGGCTTCCATCAAACACATGAAGATCATGTTTGGTCTCAAGACGCTGGTACGGAGACGAGTGGTCGCATCCATTCATTCATTCATTATTTCATTCATTCATTCCATCCGTCACACATCTGGTCAATGTGTATTTCTCCTTGTCTTGTCTCTCACTTCCTGTCTCTGCTTGCAGGTGATCATGAAGATGCTGAGGGAGGGCCGAGGGATGGTTGATACCGTCTTGAAAATCAGCCACTTCTTCCCAAACAAACTCCCTCAATACCAGGGTCAATGTGTAGGTATTCGTTCCACATCTATCCGAGTTCTTATTCAGTCGATGTTTGTCGTATCTAGAGTTAATTCAAGACAAAGGATATCACAGACTATAAAAAATGACTCCTCGATGGACGGCAGTCCCCCATCCTAAGCATCCAGGACATGTCTCTGCATGCGTCCATGCTGCTGTGCGGGACCGATGGGAGGTGTTGACTGCGAGCGGTTAGCGTTAGCTCTACACACTCTGTTAGGTGATGGCGTTCGAGGTTTTATTCATTTGAATCAAATCACTTTTTTGTTACGTCTGAAGACTTTTTTTTCTTGCAGAGCCAATCTGAAATGTTCCTAATGAGGAAGAACCATCTGGACTTCAAGACTCTGGCACAAGGCCTCGCAATGAGCAAGGACCAACTGGAGCGTTACGTTGAGGTGAGTCGGCACACGTAGAACCCTGACGGGTTCAAAGAGTCTGTAGCTCGTTTAACACACCGATCCCACTCAAACAGTGACTCGCGCTATGGTCTGGGGACGTCCAGATGTCCCACGCTATAGAGACATGTTATTCATAATGATCCTCTGGTTTCCGATATATCTTACCAATAAGATAAAAACCGTTTGAAGCAGGAGTTTCCTGGTGGTGACGCATTCGGTTCTTGCGGTCTTTTAGAACCAGATGGAGGAGCAGTATGGGGAACATTACGCCCAGAAAGTAGAGGACCGACTGCTGCACTACCTGCAGGAGTTGGAGGCAGCGCTACCAGGAGACACCTACATCGACCAGGTGCTCCACCGTGAGGCCGCTGCAGAGCCGACGGTCCTGCCGAGCGAACAGCGAATGCTGTTTAGTGCCTTCAAATGTTCCTTCCTCCCACTGACCAGCAGATGGCGACTCTTCTGCTCACAAAAATACGTCTGATTGTATTGAAGTGTCTTCTTCATTCATTATGAAAAAGGCGAGGAGATGTGATGCACATCTCGTCAACACATAGAACACCGTAGAGAGGTTTTGCTTTTCCGTTTTTCACCTTTAGTGCTCCTCTCTAATCCCCCCCCCTTGAATTTCCTCATGATGCCAATGTTTCATTGAATGTCTGATGTTTGCACCAGATACTGAAGAAAGAAAGCCCTGTGACTGAGGAGGAGAAGCTGCTGATGGAGGTCATCACCTCGGACTCGGCCAACATAGCGACCACTCTGAAGAAGCTGCTGCACTGTGGTGAGAAACCTCCAGCATCACTCACCCGTCATCGTTTTTACCGCACGCCGCTCCTCCACTCCGCAGTGGAGTTCTGTCATCCCCGTGTTCCTCCCCACGACACCGGAGAGCGCAGAACGGCCTCGATACTCCGTAAAGAAGGACGAGTGTACAGTTAAATTCTTGTTATCAAACGTGAGAGCAATGATGGATCCTGGCAGAGGATGACAAGAACACGAGTGTTTCCACAGGTTACATTTGAACCCTGCTTAGTAATGAAGGGACACCGCGTCCACTCACCACCGGCATAGAAGAGGTACATCACTTGGAAAGGAAAGCACAGCATCTTGGCTTTTTTACATTGGCACACTGACGTTTGGGATGAAAGGGAGGCCGCACAACAACGGGGAGTCCCGTCCTTTCCACCCACAGAGGAAAACTCTCCTAGTGGGAAGCGTAGCTCCGTATGCTAGTAGCGGCTAGCGGAGTCGCTCGCCTTCAGCCGCGATGAGCAGCGGCCAGTCGAGGTCTGGAAAGAAGACGACTGTACTATTCAATCGCGTAGTGTTTACTCAAGTGACTTTGGTTTTTGCAGCATCTATTTGTGCATGCAGGTTGTCGTCTGTGTTACAATCTGTCTGCGTGTTTAAATCCCAATGCGCCGCGTCGGCGTCCCTGCAGACGCGGCTTCCTGTCGGCCGGGCAGCTCGTCTTCACAGTCTGCTCTGCGTCGCCGCTCTTCAGAGGCTCTCACGGCAGCGGGAGCAAAGACTCTCCTGCAGGTTGTTCGTGGAGGACAGGAGGCTCACCAGCAGGAGGACGGCGAGGAGGACGGCAGTCCAGGTCAGGAGGCCTCTGCCTCCCCTCAATTCTGCTCCAAACACCAGCGATGGGTGAGGAGCATCCTGCAGCAGTGTCCCGACGAGTGCTCGGAAGAGGCCGACGTGTCTTCGTCCCCGCTGCTGTTCCTGTCGTCCTCCCCTGACGCCCCGTCAACGGAGGACCTCACGCCGTCTGACATCGTCCCGTGCCCCCCCGACCAGCAACGTCCACCGTCGCAGACCTCCACCCATCTCCTGACCGCTGTCCAGGCGTCTGAAGGTGACCGGAGGTCCGGGTCTGCAGAACTTCTGCTCTCATCCAGAGACACTAACGTGTCCCCCCGGTTGTCCCCGGGGGTCCAACTGCTGGACTTTGCCTCGGTCATCTTTAAACCCTGTCAGGTGCTTCTCAGACGCCTCCCAGTGTCTGTTCTTGGTCCCGAGGTGCTAAGTTCTCCTCATCGCAATACCAGACCTCCAGGAACCAGGAGGGACTCTGCGACCGACCCACCGGACGCTGTGGCAACAACAACAACAACAACAACAACAACAACAACAACACCTGCTCCAAACGGGCCGTTGTTCAAAGTACAAGCGGCTGTCAGGGCCGAGACCAGCAGAGGCCGAAGCGTCCTCCCCAAGTCTCCTCCGGCGAGTCCGGCTGTGCTTCTGCAGCCCTGCGAGCGGCTGCAGCCCTGCGAGCGGCTGCAGCCCTGCGAGCGGCTGCAGCCCTGCGTGCGGCTGCAGAGGTTGAGTGTGCAGCAGTGCTGTGCAGGCACAAAGCCCAGGACCGCCACCACCGACGTGGGAAGCAAGGGGGACGTGCAGGAGGACCGCAGGGAGGAGGAGGAGGAGGAAAAAGATGGCGATTCTTCCTTTGACGTGAACACGCTGTACTCTGGCGATTCTAGTAGTGACAGCGAGGACTCGTTTCACGGCGATCCGGAGTACAAACCTCGCTTTAAAAAGAAAAGACTTCTCTCCCAGCAGCAGCTGGTGTGACGTTACGTTTACTGGTTTACTGGTGAATCAGAATTGACGCTGCACTGAACTAAATATTTTGACACGAACAAAGAGTTACATGAAGTATGTGAATAAATACTTTATTTATCCCTAACGGGGAAAATACAGTTGACAAAGCTCTTTGTTACGCGTCACTATGTGACGTAAAAATCCCATATCGCATATAAACGGGCGTTTTCCGTAACGGTTTTTCTAACTTGACAAATGAGCACAACACAGCGACATGAATAAAGTGATGCTTCTATTTCATCTCTGCAGTTTTTTGGCTAATTGGGAGGATTTAGAAATTCATTGACTTTGCTGGTAGGAAGAGATTTCATGGCGTTCCAAAGGCCCCTTGTGTTCCTGCTGGACGTCTGACCTTTAACCCCGCCTGCAGATTCACGGCTGCCCTGTTTGGTTATTGCTTATTACTTCAAGTTCAGCCGGAAGTCAATGATAACGTGTCTGTAAAGTGGGATGCTGAGTGTACTTCTTTACTTGTGTTTTTTTGGCCATAAGACATCTTGGAATGTTGAAATCAAAAGTATTTCATAAAGGAAAAGGTGCTAAAAACAGCATCTCAGCCGCTGGCCTCCCGTTGAGCCTCCCCAGTGCCTGATGTCTGTCGCCTCCACCAGCAAACTAGAGCTATGGGGGCCCGCAGGTATTTATACGGACAGGTAAAGGTGTGAAAGTCAGTGGCCACGCCCCCTGGGAGCGGTCTCCTGGTGAGTTCAATGTAGCTCGGATTTCGAATGTCAATAACAGTTGTGGTATCAAGTATTACATTGGTATTATTCTATCAGTGTTTCCTTTTTTTAGCAGTGGGGGCAGGTCTGTCGGAATAACCCCACCCCCAACCCGCCCGCCGCCGCCGCCCTCACCCTCCCGGGGAAAAGATTTACCTACGAAACTGGACTGACACTTTGCTGCAACACAAATAATATATTTATTACTTAAATATATTTGAGGCACTTAACATCTACAAATCATTCATAATGAAACTAATTAATTTGTGCCTTGCTGTGCACACATTTCATTTAAAGATAAGTCCACGGCTCGGTCAGAGGAGGATTGCTAGATGGTCCCCTGCAGCCTCCTCAAGTCTGTTTCACCTATAAAGGATTTATTTAAAATGGGGTGGTATTGATAGCCAAACAATCTTTCATTTCACATTAACTATTCATGGTGGAGAAATCTCTCTCACACCAGAGGTTGGCACTGGGAGGGCAATGGCTGCCAGCTTACTGAGGGAGGGGTAGATCTGACACCACTCATCGTGCTGGGATGCTAGTTTGCTCATTATGGTATATAGCAAATAATAATAATAAACCCACTATTAATTACATTATCTTAATGCAGTGTAATTACTTCAGCATGTAAATTATGCACCTAAAAAACAAACGTGAGGAAGACTTTCATCAATCGCTCTGATATCAAATCAACAGCCACGTGCAGTTTAGCTCGCAGGTGAAGAATACAAACAACTAAATCACCGGTTAATTTAAATTAGCAAGAACTACAGACTAATACAAGTTATATCCAGGGGTGGAAGAAAACTGTACTTTCTCCCAAAAATATTGCGCTTTCAGCAACTGCCAACGTCGCGGGAGTGTGTGCGGACGTTCGGCACCCTCCCTCCGTCAGCCCGCCAAGAGCCCGCCCCCGGTCAGCCCCGCCCCCGGTCAGCCCCGCCCCCGGTCAGCCCCGCCCCCGGTCAGCCCGCCCCCGGTCAGCCCCGCCCCCGGTCAGCCCCGCCCCCGGTCAGCCCGTCCCCGGTCAGCCCCGCCCCCGGTCAGCCCGCCCCCGGTCAGCCCCGCCCCCGGTCAGCCCCGCCCCCGGTCAGCCCGCCCCCGGTCAGAGGAGGAGAAAAAGTTTGGGGACCCCCGGCTTTATATCGTAGTACCACCAAAAAATAAAAACTGCTTTCCCCCCTGGTGATATCACTCACAGGTCTCATGGACGCGCACACTGACTGACGTTCTTCTCCAGAAAGCTGCGGTCTCTCTTCCTTTCTCTCCCTTGTCAGCCGGGTGGTGCGCGTGCGCGTGCGCGTGCGCGTGTCCGCTTGCTGCTTTTGAGTAATTGGTACCCATTGAACAACACCTGTTATTGTGAAAGAAACTCACTTTTGAGTAATTAATAATAATCCTTTTGAATATTTATTGCTGATGAAGATGGATGGATCGATGGTGCAACAAGTACAACTCCATGAACATATGACATGATTTATGTGATGCTACCATTCATAATAGTGGAGTTATTCAATGTTATCTCCCATGAATATTGAATATTAATAATTACTCAAAAGCAATTTCCATATAACAAAAAAGATGCAGTGCAACAACTACAACTCCGTGGACATATGACATGATTTATGTGACGCTACCATTCACAGTGGAGTTATTGAATATTATTTTTAATACTCATTATGATACAGATTAACAGGCGTAGTACAGTAAGTAATGACTTAGGTGGTCCTAGAATCCATAACTGTGATGTTATTGAATGTTATTTAATAATTTAAATAATAATTACTCAAAAGCAATTTTCATACCAAAAAACCTTCTATGGACATGGAAAATTATTATTAATTACTCAATAGCAACAACAAGAACATGGACGTGTACTATGACTTGCTTCACTCTTTAACAGTTAAGCTATTGACTATTCCTACCAATAAAACATATTCTGGAGTACATAAGCAGATCTCTCAATAATTACTGCTTTACTACAACCCCCTGGTTGACCCCTGAATAGGAATTCATTATTAAATATTACAAATAAATAGCCTGATTAAAAAGTCCAAAGCACATTTAATGATAATATTAGCTGCTTCTAGACTGGATTACTGCAATTCTTTTTTTTTCATCAGGCTGCTCTAACGGTTCTCTTAAACCTCTCCAGTTGATTCAGAATGCTGCAGCACTGATTATGTTGTGCACACGGATCCAAACGCAACACACCACACAGGGGTTTATTCTCTCCGGCAGGAAGAACAACAAGAAAAACACATCAGCTCATAGAGGCAGCAGGCCGGCATGCAGGGAAGCTCTAAGCTCCGTGGAACGAGCTAGCGGGCCTCTCGGGCCAGGTGAATCACAGAGGTTCGACGCTGGACGGCAACAAACAAACGGGGGAGAAAACGCTGTAACTCACAGGACCAAGCTACCGGGAAGTTAACGGACGGACTGACAGCTGGGGCGAGGACAGCTGGAGTATTTATCTCCGCCAGGATAACTGAATGAGACACGGCTGTGTCAATGGACGAAGGCGTGGGAATGAGCGGGATTCTAAGGACACTACTGGGGACACAGAACAAAAGCACAAGCACATGGCAAAACAACAACAAACAGGGGAATGACATTCACATGAGGAGAGAATATGGGGGACAGAGGGGAAAAACACTAGGGTTAGACAGGAATCCTCACAGAGCCCCCCCGCCCCCTTCAACGGGGGGCTCCTGGCGACCCAGGCTTATCGGGGTGCTGGCGGTAGAAAGAGCAGGATCAGCTCCGGAGCCATAATCTGAGAGCGTGGAACCCAGCATCGGCCCTCCTGAACCATACCCCACCCAGTCTACGAGGTATTGGTAACCCCTGCCTCTCCGGCGGACATCTACAAGATGGTCGACAGTGTACACAGGAGCCCTGTCGGCCGGAGGGTGCAGAGGACTGGAGAGTACGGGTTTGAGAAGGGACACATGGAAAACCGGGTGGATCCTCAGGGATTGCGGGGGCCTTGTGAAACATTGTGATACACGGATCTTTGAAGAAGATATTGTCACAGAAACATAAATAGATATAAGAGATTATTTATGACCTGTTGACACTAGCTCTACGAAGCACCTGACACATTAAAGCCACTAACAGCAAAGAAAAAACAATGCAACGTTACCTCAGCGGGCATTGCTCTTTAGCCTCATGGTTGGGACGTGCAGCACATGGATCTGACTCAATACTGACACAAGAAAACCAGTAAACATTCACAGAATGTACACACGCGTGGAGATGAATAAATAAACAGATACCTTCAGCTGATAAAACCCACCCCAAAATATCATTATTCAATGTGTCAATGCAGAGCAAAGATTACACTTAAATTCTAATAACTTCAGTCACTCACTAATAACATCATATAACTTCATATTTCGCTTTGACCAAAATACTGTGAATGTCCACAAATAAATTCAGTTTTTTGAGTGGATTTTCGTTTTAATAGAGTCACAAAATCAATACCTACACAGTATAACGCTTGATACTTTGTACCTTGCCCTTTACCAACACAGGGTCGCTTTGCCAAGAGCCTCTGCTTCAGAGGACAAACGAAACAGGTTCTGTGTGAACAGAGCAAGACGACTAAATAAGAGCAAGATTAACCACGTTACATCATATCACAGGGATGAACTACATTCAATTATTTTAAATTTATTTTATTTTGTATAGCCCCAAATCCCAAATTTGCCTCAAAGGGCTTTACAGTCTGTACACATGCAACATCGTCCACCAGCAAGTGCCTTGGAGGTGAGGAGAAGAACCTTAATGCGTCAGCCGTATCACTTCTCAGCAAAGCAACAAAGTGGCAGTTAATGAGCAAAGGGAAGTGGCTCCCTGGTATCTATGAACCATGTGGAACTTAAAGCACACTTAGCAACAACAATGTTTTAGTCACACCTCCAGATTTGCATTCATCAGAATGCGCCATCAATAGTGTTGTGCTCTTTCTTCAATGTTGGTATTCTATTGCAAGTTACACTTGATTCTCAAAGGCAACACCAAAGGCCACGTTGGGACCGTTTGTGCTAACTGGTGACTACGCGAGGGCTCCACCATGACTTTGCATGTCTTAATGGACGCTGTTGTGAAACCATACTGCGGGATAAATTCATTGTTTATCTATAATGGTTAAATAAATGTTCTTGTCATAATTCATGCAAAAGTACAGTATAGTTTTTCATTTTTCATTTCATTTTTCTTTCCCTGTTATTTCTCTCAGAGGACCTCATTTACCTCCACTGGCACCAGTTCACTGGAGGGGCTGTAAAACAGACCTAAACGCAGCTGGAGTAGTTGTTCACAGATGTTGTTAGCATGTTCTGCCAATAACCTACTGTTACTCTCTCTTTAGCCTACTTGCCTATAGATCACATGACTGCGCTCCCTATGGGAATATTTAGGAGTGCCGCCGTTGGCTCTGTTGTGATGCCAGTGTGCGCATGACGCACTGCCCTGGAGGTGTCGGTCTGTCTGCTTGCGTGCGTCGGCCCCCCTGGTCACGTAATTGATGGCGTGGATGGTTCTTGTTAGCCATGTGGGAGGGGTGTCAGGGCTCAGCCCTCGCTCTCGACCAATGGCAGCAAGGGCAAGGCTCAACACCCATGTGCAGGGATTTTATATATAAGTGGCATAAAACATCCAGAGGCTATTGTTCGTCATCCTGCACGCGCCGCTGCTTTTAGGGAGACTTTCAGTTGAACATTTAATGAGGTAAGTACGCTTTTATTTCTAGGTTTTAGTGACTGGTCTGATACTGAACAACAACATCTAGGAATGTATTTGCATGTTTTATAATTTGTTATTCACATTTATCCATTCAGTTTGTGTGGGTTCTGTAAACCTTTAAAGTCCCATTGAGGGAAAGGAAAGTGATTCCTGGATGATTTAAAATTCATTTTAATTTGGGGAGAGAATTAAGCAATAATTAAGAAAGATAATGATCTTTGGATATTGAGGATCAGATGTGGTCCACAGTATATCATCTTTATTCTAGGTTATCTCAATTTCAATGTCTTTGCAAATACATGTAAGTAAAGCCAATGAAACGTCTGCCAACACACTTCAGCACCAAACACACTCGTGCAAGAAACATTCCCACATATTGGGAAGAGAATGAGCCGTAGTTAATTGATTTGCATCAATCATTTTTACTCTTTGATATCGGGTTGGGCAGTTTAATCTAGAAAACACATTTCATGAAATGATATAACGTATCTATCAGATGAATGTAAAAAAACAATACATTATTCCAGAATACGGAATGTACCTCAACAGTAAATGATTTTACTGCTCTAACGCTCGTTGTCATCTGTTTATCGTTTGTCAGTTCCAGGATGGATAAACAGTGTTACTCGGTTCGGGTGAACGGGAACGGGCTCCACGGCCAAAGACAGAACGCAGCTGCAGTGCACGTGACGGGGGAGAACGCCGCGCGCCACGTCGCCAAAGCCAAGAGCCGCCGGCAGAGATGGGAGGTGAAGCCCTCAGAGATGGCCGACAACACTCTGAATCCCATCAGGGCCATCGTGGACGGGATGGAGCTCACGCCCAATCCGGACAAACCCATGATCTCGCTCTCCATAGGTGAGAGGCGCTTTGTCCCTTACATGCAGTGCAAAGATCCTACCTGATATAATCCATAAATGGGTTCCACTTGCCTTCTTATAATAGAAAGTTACCTACATGATGTGACAGCTGCATTTTTAGTATTTCTTCATGTTCCGCCCCGTTTGACTGAAGGCCGTCCGTCCCCTCTGTTCCCCAGGAGATCCCACTGTGTTTGGGAATCTGCCCACAGACGAAGCAGTGCTGCAGGCCCTGAAAGACGCCATAGACTCCCACAAGTACAACGGCTACGCTCCCTCTGTTGGTGAGTCGCACAACATCTTTAAATTCAGACAATTAAACTAATATATTTTCTTTTAGCTTTAAAAACAGATGCAAAGGAGTGAGATGTTGTGATGGTGTTGCAGCTGAGACACTTACCATCAAGGAAGAGTCTCAACATGACCTTGGTTGTTTCATTCAGTAACCAGACATGCTAATGCTAACCGAGCCACATGCGTAGTGCTGATGCATCTGTTTGCCACCTGGCAGGTTACCTGAGGAGTCGACAGGCAGTGGCCAACTTCTACAGCTGCCCCGAGGCGCCGCTGGAGGCCGAGGTGCTTTCCCGCCCGACACCTCCAACCTCCGCCAACACGCGCTCTTTCATCCGTGTGTGACAGCTTTGTGTGTGTGAATGGAATCTCCTGCAGGACGTGATCCTGGCCAGCGGCTGCAGTCAGGCCATCGACCTGTGCATCAGCGTGCTGTGCAACCCCGGGGACAACATCCTGGTCCCGCGCCCAGGCTTCTCCCTGTATAAGACCCTCGCCGTCTCCATGGGCATCGAAGTCCAGCTCTACGACCTGCTGGTGAGTAGCCGGCGCGCCGCTTCCCTCGTCCCTTCCCTCGTCCCTTCCCTCCTCCCTTCCCTCGTCCCTTCCCTCCTCCCTTCCCTCGTCCCTTCCCTCCTCCCTTCCCTCGTCCCTTCCCTCCTCCCTTCCCTCCTCCCTTCCCTCCTCCCTTCCCTCGTCCCTTCCCTCGTCCCTTCCCTCCTCCCTTCCCTCCTCCCTTCCCTCGTCCCTTCCCTCCTCCCTTCCCTCTTCCCTTCCCTCCTCCCTTCCCTCCTCCCTTCCCTCGTCCCTTCCCTCCTCCCTTCCCTCGTCCCTTCCCTCCTCCCTTCCCTCTTCCCTTCCCTCTTCCCTTCCCTAGTCCCTTCCCTCGTCCCTTCCCTCGTCCCTTCCCTCGTCCCTTCCCTCGTCCCTTCCCCCCCACCGCACTGCTTATTCTACACTCTGCACTAAAGGTTCTACCTGAACCGTTCAGTTCGCAGGGTAACGTTGGTTTGTAGTGTTCCGTAGCATCACAACGGGAGCTGTTACATTTAAGGAGGAGGTCAGATAAGCTAGAAAATATTATAATATTATAATATTATAATATTATAATATTATATATATATATATTATATTTTATATTATATATAATAATATTTTTTCTGAAAAGCCATTATTTACGTTACATTCAGAGGTAAACTGTTGGTGGCATTGACAAACCGCAGCGGCCATGACGGCGTCCACCAGTCACATGACCAAATGGGAACCTAAAGTCTTTTCGATGACATTTATTTTGGCCAAAGAAGTGTAAATGTTTTTTTGTTTTTTTAGAGGATTTAGAAGTATTGTACCCGTTGTTGCACCTCACATTTTGATCATCTTTAAAAAAGCAATGAATGAGTGACCACCAAGTTGCAGGACTTTCCTCGCTGTGCGAGTGTTGACGTCCTGCTGCCGGCTGGCTGTCTCCTTCGCAGCGCATTCTTGACCACCATCACGACCCCCTGAATGTTCCCTCTCTGATTCGCAGCCAGAGAAGTCGTGGGAGGTCGACCTGCAACAGATGGAGAGCCTGATTGACGAGAGGACGTCCTGCCTGATAGTGACCAATCCGTCCAACCCGTGTGGCTCCGTCTTCAGCGAGGAGCACCTGCAGAAGATCCTCCAAGGTGAGCGGCCTCGCTCCGCTCTGTGGTGGACACGTTCCTGTTGGCAGCAGAGTCCGGCCCGAGGTGGCTTATTGACCGTCTTTGTGTCTTTGTGTCCTTTCCCAGTGGCTTCCCGACACTGCGTCCCCATCCTGGCAGATGAGATCTACGGTGACATGGTGAGTGCAGCCGCACACTGTAACACCAGGGGGAGGGGGGGGGGGGGGGGGTACTAATGGGCTGTGAATGAGTGGTGGCCATAGAGCTTCAGCATCAGGCTGTGGACTCACCCGTTCATTGGCTGATGGGCGGAGCTACAGAGCCGCCTGCCGGCAGCACCGGTCGTCCACAACATGTCTGATGGTCATTTTTATTGTCTCGTTTCCTTCACTTTATGTTACCGGTGGGGAGAAATATACTTACCGTACATTTACATGTTTTTAGGTATATTTCTTTACATCCGTCTCTACGGATGAAAAACAGCCTTTTTTTGGCGCATTTACAGAAATGTTTTCATTAATGTTCACTGTCCAGCTCTGTCCACCGTCAAGAAAACCAGTCAAATAAATAGACATTGGTTGGTTCAAGCTTAAGAAGCACCTTAAATCAACTGGAAGAAACAATTACTTTAAAAAAAATGTTTTTCACAATTAAAACAACAATTTGAAACAATGTGAGATCATAAAGGGTTAAAAAGACCAAATTTAAATGTTTCCAAGAAAAAAGCTCCATTTCCAGCACATTCAGCCCAAAGTTTTGGCATCGACGTTCGGCCTTGATGAGCCTGAACTTCCATGGGAGGCCATGCAGGCGTGCACACAGACATTCCCGTGCACGTGGCGGCTGTATGCTCACGCACGCAGGTCAGAAAGGGGCGGATAAGGTTCCAGCTCAACTGTTTACCAGTACTTTTCCGCCCTGGAGGAGTCTGACGATGCAAATCAACAGGAACACACCGTGTTTCTCCTTCCATTCGTTTTCACTCAGCAGGCGGTTCTGCCTTTGATTCCGTGGAGTAACGTTCCCCCCGCTGCTTTATTCAAGCACACATGTGGTGTGAAAAGAAACGGCAGCAGCCATAACAGAGTTGTCTCTTGTGGTAGAAATGCTTCCGTTCTACATTCGTCATCTTGTACCTTTTTACTTTTTACGTTTGCCCTGGTGGCTTCGTGTAAAAATGGGGTCTTTGGGTTCATCTGCAAACCCTCTCGGCCTGACCGCTCCACACTGAACTGCAGCCGACTAGAATGACGGCGATCATGTGACTGCATGTGTTTGCAATCACCGCAGAAGGCGGCTCTGGCCCAGGAGCAGCTGGAATGGGGGAATGTTTTGGGGGTAAGAGGAGAAGTGAGCGGTAAACCGAGGCCCTGCGTTCCTTGAATGAGCGGAGGACGCGCTCACGTTGAACATCAGTATCATCCTCCTCCTCATTCACTCATTAGTACCAATGTGGGGACACGGTTGGTGCCCTGGCAGAACAAACAGGTTCCTGTAGTCCTGCAGTGAGTGTATGGGGGGGGGCATTGCAGTCTTACGTTGCTGTTATGTCATTTAGCAGCAGTCGGGCCAATAGGATGCGGGGCCGTTCCCAGCTTGGGGCCAAAGAGGTTTGGCTTCTAATGAGAAGCAGCTTTCTCTCCTGCTCCCTCCCTCAGCGCTTCACAACCCTTCATGGGTTCACACATAAAAAAGACACTGAGTAAGCTCGGCCTCGGAAAAGGGTTAAGAAAAGAAACGATTGTGCCAACCTCGTAAGTTGGTCCTTTGCAGCTTTGAATTCTTGTCAAAACGGTGGTTTGTTTCAGCATCTTTCTGTTCAGGGTTTTGGTTTTGGTGTGTAGCTTTATTGATTTGGTTCCCTCACCGCTCCAAATAACCTCGTTAACTGCTGGGAGACAGATATTCTTTCTCTGGAGATGGTTGAAACAAACTCATAGCACTTCAACACTAGATGTCATTTTTCATCCATTCATGCGCTGATGACAGGCCATGCGAGGTGTCACCTGCCCATCGGGACCATCCAACATTCATCCATTCAGCTACGGGAGCAACTTTGGGCTTAAGCGGTGGTTGCTGGTTTGATTGAGCCACAGCTGCGAATAACACGCAGAGCACCGGTCAAATAATCCAGTCTTTGTTAAGGATAACACATAACCATAATGACACTAGTTTTCAAGCCAGCAGTTGGTGGAAGAGGGATAGTTACAGTCTTTTCTTTTAATTTATTAATCGCCATCTGAAAGTAATATAAGCAAACAGCTTGTGGCAGCACTTACAGTAGCTCTCCATGTCTCCATGTGCCGTTTCCTCGGCAGGTTTTCCCAGGTTGCAGCTGTCCTTCCATGGCGTCTCTGAGCTCCGACGTTCCCATCCTCTCCTGCAGCGGCTTGGCTAAACGCTGGCTGGTTCCCGGGTGGAGGATGGGATGGATTCTAATCCATGACAGGAATGACGTGTTTGGATCAAAGGTACGTACAGCATCGTGTATCATGGCGTGTGCGAGAGCAGGAAGACTCATGCATTCCCCTGCAGATCCGCCAGGGCCTGGTGAAGCTGAGCCAGCGGATCCTGGGAGCCTGCACCGTCATCCAGGGAGCCCTGGAGAGCATCCTCAACGACACGCCCCGGAGCTTCTACGACAGCACCATACGCTTCCTGAAGGTGCATCCATCTGCTGCATGCACAGTCGCTCTGCATGGGTTACAAATAAAGAGTCCAACTCCGATCGCATCCGGCTAGCGGGCCCAAGCTACGTATTGTCAGTATGTTCTTGGTGTGTTGTCAGGTGACAGAATTGATACTACGACTGAGCTGCTCTGATTTCTTTAGTTAATATTACATATGTTCACATAATGTCTCTATCTTGCACCATATAAAAGACTCGTAATAATCCTGATAAATGTATGTGAGGTGTTCCAACACGTTCTGATCAACAGTCACGTGTTTTCGCTCCGTGCTGACAGCAGGCTTCATTCTTTGTTCCTTCAGACCAACTCTGAGATTTGTTTCAATGAGCTGAGCAGCGTCCCGGGCCTGAAGCCCGTCATGCCCTCGGGAGCCATGTACCTCATGGTGAGTGCTTTAGCCATTCCATCTATTCATGTGTTTTTGGTATTTAAAAAAAGGAAAACCTGAAGAAGTGGCTGAAAGCCACGTTTGTATTGTAAATAAGTGAGAAAGAAAAACGACAAAGTATCACTGTCGCCAGGAGAAAGAGAACTATTCTCAAAATTTTCATTTCCAGGTTCATACTTGTATTTTGTGTTGTTGATTGATTACATGTTGTTCAGAAAACTCTTCATTTGTCTGATACTTACATTTAAAAACTGTGAAATGGTTTATGTGTTATTGTGTCACCACAGAACACAGATCCTGACCTATTTGTATTGCAACTAGACCAATTCAGATTCATGTAAATCTCACCTTTTACAATACGGGACCTTTGAAGGACAGTGGCTTAGATGTTAGATTATTAATGTATCATTACCTCTACATGAATGTGAATCATCATTCCACAGTATTTCATTACATTTAAGACATTTTGAATATGAATTAGAGGTTCCTTTGTGTTCCCATTTGTCCAGGTGGGGATCGACATGAATCACTTTCCCGGCTTTAAGGACGATGTGGACTTCACTCAGCAGCTGGTGACGGAGCAGTCGGTCTTCTGTCTCCCTGCCTCAGTAAGACCTCCTCCTCTCGTTCCTGTGCGCTCACGTCATTCAGAACGAGACGTGTTTGAACGCCCCCCCTTTCCCGTGTGTTCCCTCGCGCAGGCCTTCGAGTACCCCGACTTCTTCCGCATCGTGGTGACGGCGCCGGAGGAGATGCTGGTGGAGGCCTGCGGGCGGATCAGGGAGTTCTGTCAGCGCCACCATCGGCCCTGCAGCCGCAACAGCAACGACCTGGACCAGTGACGCGTCCCAGTTGAGAGCCGAACTGGACCAGTGACGCGTCCCAGTTGAGAGCCGAACTGGACCAGTGACGCGTCCCAGCTGAGAGCCGAACTGGACCAGTGACGCGTCCCAGCTGAGAGCCGAACTGGACCAGTGACGCGTCCCAGCTGAGAGCCGAACTGGACCAGTGACGCGTCCCAGTTGAGAGCCATCCCCCAGTCAGACAGCCGCAGCTGGACTCGTTTTATTCTACCGTTGTGAAGACGTTAGAGACGTAGATGTCCCATCGGTTTGTCCACCCCTGGTTTCATTTTTTATGTGAACCATGAGCAATGAGCAGACCTAATATTTATATTTTATACACGGCTTGTTCTTGTGTATTTATATCATTTGTTTAATGCTGTGCATGTCAATGTGATGTAAGCTCTGTTATCGATTCACATGCTACATCGGCATGCCTTCTATCAGAACACTCAAACATTCTCTGTGTATTGTATGCTAATTGTGTGTCACATTTAAAAACACACAATGTATATATATATATATATATATATATCCACGTGTATTTACAAGTTTTGTTAATGTCTACAGAATAAAAACATGAAAACATGTTGACATGAACAAAGCAGTTTGCAGACCAATAACAGACAGAACAACAGCTTAATATCTCTTTTAATAAGATATTAAGTGTGCCGTTGTGCGCCTATACCATTTCTGTCAGGTCCATTAAGTCGAGAACACGCATGACAATAAAAATGATTTAGAAAATATTTTTATTAGATAGATTGCATCTGGCATGAGTCAGGATTAAATCTTTGGCGGTGTGGCTCTGTTCAGGGAGTCCTCTGACCTTTCATGAGCACCATGAAATAGCAGGTTGTCCAAAATTGTCCAAGAAAAAAAATGCCCAAAGTGTCCGAAAATCAATCACTTTATCCGGGGGCGACGCCGCACCGAAGCCCTTGTCCCAGCTCTGTTGCATTCGAAACAGAATGTGAGAGATACGCCCCCTGATTTGCATATAAGAACGTGAAATGTGTCTTGAAATGTGGCTTTACGAAATAAAAGTGTCTTTAAATAAATAAATGTTGCATTATGAAATAAAAGTGTCATTAAATAAATAAATGTGGCATTACGAAATAAAAGTGTCTTTAAATAAATAAATGTTGCATTATGAAATAAAAGTGTCATTAAATAAATAAATGTTGCATTATGAAATAAAAGTGTCATTAAATAAATAAATGTGGCATTATGAAATAAAAGTGTCGTTAAATAAATAAATGTGGCATTATGAAATAAAAGTGTCGTTAAATAAATAAATGTGGCATTATGAAATAAAAGTGTCTTTAAATAAATAAATGTGGCATTATGAAATAAAAGTACCATGAAATAATTAAATGTATTTCATATTTATGTATTTATTGCATAGTATACATTTATACATAGTAATCAGGAGCCCTCATGTCGAGTGGAAGACTTTGCCCATTCAGAATATTACAATGGCTCGACAGGTAAGCAGTGTGTTTTTCTTTGAATTTAAAGCGTCTCACGGTTGAGAGTAAACTTTTAAATGTATATGTCTGGCAATAATGAAAGCAAAAGGAATCTCACTGCCAGTTAGCAGCCCCCCTCTAAGACGTCCCACGTCATTATTTATCGTCCTATGTGATCTTTTTTAAACACGTCCCTTATTTTTGAAGATTGTGAAACCTTTATTGTCGACATGATCAAAACCTTTCTCCCACAAATGTACAGCATTTGTCGTTGGGCAAACAGTGCAGGAATACGAGATCGCCACCTAATGTAGCTGATGAACGACTACAGCAGATTTATTCATGTGCGACTGGTCTGTGTGTGTGTGTGTGTGTGTGTGTGTGTGTTTATGTCCCCCTATGAGACGAGTGACCTTTGCAACACGCCCCTCCCTCCTCACCCAGGGACATGGTGGCAAAGTACTCGAGCGTTGTCCAATAATTAACCAGTGGACCGATAAAGCGAAGGAGAGAGAGAAGGAACGACAGAGGTCAGCTCAAAAAACGGAATCAGCAAATAAAGAGGAAGAACAAGGACCCAACCGTTGCCGTTTGAGAGATAAAGAGGAAGAGGCCCGACAGTTAACAAGTGTGCGCACAGCGTGTGTCTGTGTGAGTCTGTGTGTGTCTGTGCTTTTCGCTCCCGCAGGGCTCCATGGAGGACTCGCAGGTGGAAAGCTCTGTCGAGCTGAACGATGGCAGACGCATGCCACTGCTGGGTTTTGGGACGTGGAAGGTACTTTTTGCATACCACTCACATCTTTGTGTACGTGTTGTAAATGCGTGCCGTTTAGTTAGGAGAGCGTTTACTGAAGGACTTCTGCTTATCCGAAGCCCTCAAGGTCACATGGAAAGCTTTCCCTTCTCTGTGGCACGTGAGACAAAACCCTGTTTTTATCCATTGAAATGGAAGACTGGGTGAAAGGCCTGTTGGGCACAACGGCATCAAAAGGCCGGCTCGGAAATTGCTGAGTTAGCGGAATCTGTGGTTGCGCGTAATAAACACAAACTGTATATTTAGAATGAAGGTTTGTAAGAGGACGCCTATGTGTTCTGTCACTACGATGGGCCACACTGCTGCAAATGCACTTTGGGAAACAAGCTTATTGTTCTTTCCTTGTTAATATAAGGCTTAGAGTTGAATGAGAAAATGACCACTGTGATAGTTGTCTGCGTGGAATCGATATTGTCACCGGGCTTAAAAAGTGATTTCAAAGCTGTTTCTGGCCCTTGATGAGGCAGGTAGTGGCCGATGGCCCTATTTGAACCACTTGTTTGTTTCTTGCAGTCCTCCCATCTGCCCCGCACCTCGTTCCAGGGTGCGGTGGAGGCCGCCATCGCGGCCGGCTACCGCCACATAGACACCGCTCGCATATACCAAAATGAGGCCGAGATCGGAAAGGCTCTGCGCACCAAGATGCAGCAGGGCGTCATCCGCCGCCACGACATGTTCATCGTCAGCAAGGTGGGTGCTGCAGCAAAGGCCTGAATCTGTTACAGATGCATTCAGAGTAGACGAGCACAAACACACAGCTCTCAGTTGTTTGCTGCCATGCCCTGATTGTCGTATTAAGAACCGTTATCTTACCTTTTTTATAATATTATTTTGTATAAATTATTGTATCTTCTGTTGTACCTTTGTGTAGCTGTGGTGTACCCATCATGCCCCAGAGGACATCCCTGAATGCCTGAATAAGTCCCTGAAGGATCTGCAGCTGGACTACCTGGACCTTTACCTTGTGCATTTCCCCGTTGGCATGAAGGTTGATCATAATATCCAAATTTACCAGTCAACAATTTGCTTTCAGTTGCTTTAGAACTTTATACCCACAGCATGAGGTGAAGATTGGCAGTTCATTGACTCACACAATTGTTTGTTAAGCGATACTGTTTGTTAAGCAATACATGCTGATGAAACTTCTGCCCAGACTTTCTCTTAATTTGCTCACTGCCCTTGAAGACAGAATGAAATGAAACCGGCCATATCTCTGGCATCTGCTTGACTGTTTTTCCATTTCTTCCTAGAAAGTGGATGACGACTTTTACCCGAAGAAGGATGGAAAGCTTCTGACCTCAGACGTAGACTACGTGGATGTCTGGAGGGTAAGAAGCAAAAACCAAACACAGACACCGTGTTCTGGAGCTGTGAGAGTTAAGTAGGATGACGAGCAGCTCGTTACGAGCCCAGTGCTGCAATCAAGTTCACCCGAGTACAGGCTAACAGGGAGGGATGGATCCGGTGATGGTTGTTGGTTGTTTATCAAGAAAAATGTATATGATGTTGACAAACCATTGGGAATAACACAAATATACAGTCCTTTCGTCATATTTTGTAATAATGTTAAAACAATGGTTTGAGCAAAGAAAGTGTATCGACTTGAATCAAAATCATGCTGCAAATAATAATAATAATAATACATTGTTTTTATAAAGCGCTTTTCAAGGACTCAAAGTCGCTTTATAGGGCAGGATAAATGATAAAAACAGAACAAAACAAAACAAACAAAACAGGATTCAGCACAGATGAGGAGGGAGGAGGTCGTGGGGTCGGTGTAGGCAGAGATGAAGAGATGGGTCTTAAGGCGGGACTGGAAGATGGTGAGGGACTCAGAGGTGCGGATCTCTTGGGGGAGGGAGTTCCAGAGCCTGGGAGCTGCTCTGGAAAATGCTCGGTCCCCAAAATTGCGGAGTTCGGACTTTTGGATGCAGAGGAAACCGGATCTGAGGGAGCGTGAGGGTTGGTACGGGGAAAGCAGGTTGGTGAGGTGTGAGGGGGCCAGGTGGTGCAGGGCTTTGTAGGTGAGGACCAGGGTTTTGTAGGTGATCCGGTGGGAGATAGGTAGCCAGTGGAGTTGTTTTAGGACCGGAGTGATGTGGTGCCAGGATTCTGAGCGGGTGATGAGGCAGGCGGCTGAATTCTGGACTAGTTGGAGCCGGTTGATGTTGGCAGAGCTGATGCCGAGGAGGAGTGAGTTGCAATAGTTCAGTCGGGAGGAGATGAAGGCGTGAATGAGTCTTTCAGCAGCGGGGAGAGAGTCTAATTTTGGCGATGTTGCGGAGGTGGAAGAAGGAGGTTTTAATGGCTAGACGCGTGTGAGGCTCAAGGGAGAGGGTAGAATCGAAGATAATGCCAAGGTTGCGGGCCTGGGGAGCTGGGAAGACAATGTAATCTTAACCACAAACTCCTCCTCTCTCTTTGACTCACACTGTATCTTCACAGCACCCATGGACACTGGCTGAGCTGGGAATCAAACTGCCGATCTTGTGATTTAAAAATGACCCCGCTCTGACTTGAGCCACAGTCGCACATAATTGCATATGGTTTCTGTTCATGTGTTTGTAGGGGATGGAAGCCCTGAAAGCTTCAGGAAAGGTGAAGAGCATTGGTGTGTCCAACTTCAACAGGCTGCAGCTGGAGAGACTTCTTGCCCTGTGCAGGGTTCCCCCTGCCGTCAACCAGGTACTGCATATTCAGATAATGTGTAGATGTGTTGGTGTAATGTGATGATGTGTGGATGTTTTGGTGTAATGTGATGATGTTTGGATGTGTTGGTGTAGTGTGATGATGTTTGGATGTGTTGGTGTAATGTGATGATGTTTGGATGTTTTGGTGTAATGTGATGATGTTTGGATGTGTTGGTGTAATGTGATGATGTTTGGATGTTTTGGTGTAATGTGATGATGTTTGGATGTGTTGGTGTAATGTGATGATGTGTGGATGTGTTGGTGTAATGTGATGATGTGTGGATGTGTTGGTGTAGTGTGATGATGTTTGGATGTGTTGGTGTAGTGTGATGATGTTTGGATGTGTTGGTGTAATGTGATGATCTTTGGATGTGTTGGTGTAGTGTGATGATGTGTGGATGTGTTGGTGTAATGTGATGATGTTTGGATGTGTTGGTGTAATGTGATAACGTGGGGATGTGTTGGTGTAATGTGATAATATGTGGATGTGTTGGTGTAATGTGATGATGTGTGGATGTGTCGGTGTAATGTGATGATGTTTGGATGTGTTGGTGTAATGTGATAACGTATGGATGTGTTGGTGTAATGTGATAACGTGTGGATGTGTTGGTGTAATGTGATAACGTGGGGATGTGTTGGTGTAATGTGATAATATGTGGATGTGTTGGTGTAATGTGATGATGTGTGGATGTGTCGGTGTAATGTGATGATGTGTGGATGTGTCGGTGTAATGTGATGATGTTTGGATGACGTGTTGGTGTAATGTGATAATATGTGGATGTGTTGGTGTAATGTAATAACGTATGGATGTGTTGGTGTAATGTGATAACGTGTGGATGTGTTGGTGTAATGTGATAACGTGGGGATGTGTTGGTGTAATGTGATAATATGTGGATGTGTTGGTGTAATGTGATGATGTGTGGATGTGTCGGTGTAATGTGATGATGTGTGGATGTGTCGGTGTAATGTGATGATGTTTGGATGACGTGTTGGTGTAATGTGATAATATGTGGATGTGTTGGTGTAATGTGATGATGTGTGGATGTGTCGGTGTAATGTGATGATGTTTGGATGACGTGTTGGTGTAATGTGATAATATGTGGATGTGTTGGTGTAATGTGATGATGTGTGGATGTGTCGGTGTAATGTGATGATGTGTGGATGTGTCGGTGTAATGTGATGATATGTGGATGTGTCGGTGTAATGTGATGATGTTTGGATGTGTTGGTGTAATGTGAAAACGTATGGATGTGTTGGTGTAATGTGATAACGTGTGGATGTGTTGGTGTAATGTGATAACGTGGGGATGTGTTGGTGTAATGTGATGAGGTGATGCATCACTGTACATGCGTAGTGTTGCAACTTGTGCAACATGTGCGGCCATAAAGTATCACAGGTTGTGCTTTTAATATTATAATAACACTGTTGTGTATGGACAACGTCCTCAGACTAAATTTTGATTCTATCCAACATCTCACAATAAACACAAACACAGTAATTAACCACGTGTATCAGCATCCATGTGTACTCAGCTTGTGCCTGGTGTTATATCATCCATAGATTGAGCTTCATCCCTACCTGGTGCAGACAGAGATGATAGAGTTCTGTAAATCCAAGAACATCGTCTTGACTGCCTACAGCCCCTTTGGCTCGCCGCAGAGACCCCCAGAGATGTATGGCTCCTTCACACACTCCACTGAAGACTGGGGATTGAAAATGAATTGAGCGCCTGTATTATTCTGCTGATATCACATAGGTGGTATCAATTTATTTAGATCCACTTTGGTTGTTTCATATTTCACGTTACACACAAAGTAGAACTTTGAAGTTGGTTGACTCAGGATGTGTTAATTGCACACACACAGTGAATATGCCATCTTATAACCAACCCTTTGTCATCTTCACACCATAGATATGAAAAGAAATGAAGCTGTTTCCATCCATTTCTGAAAGATACAAAATTTAAACATTAAATGTTTTTTGAGCCATCCCGTGCTCTGGTCTTTTGTATTTCGCCTACTTTAGGTCCAGAGGAGATCTTGACCCAGAGAAGCTCCTGGAGGACCCAGTTGTGGCAGATATCGCCAAGAAGCACAGACACACTCCTGCACAGGTATGTCTCCTGTTCTCTAAGTGTGTGAACGTGTGTGTTCCCTTGTTAGTAAAATCAGTGTTCTGTCAGGTATTGCTGAGGTACCACGTGCAGCAGGGTATTGCAGTCATCCCAAAGAGTGACAATCCTCAACGCATCATGCAGAACACCAAGGTAAAACCTCCTCTCCTCTCACTGTGTCTTTGTCCCCTCAGTCCCCTTAGGTTTATGATACCGGTGCGTTCACTGGACAGTATTTAGTCCTTTGCCTCCGTTCTCACAAATCCAGGATGTATACGTACTGTATATATATATATATATATATATATATATATATATATATATATATACTGGCTCTTTGGATGTAAAAAACACATTTGTCCAAATTAGTTTTGACGTTTGTGTAGATCTTTGACTTCAGTCTGACTGAAGAGGACATGGCAGCGCTGAGGGGACTGGACCGCGGCTGGAGGGCCTTCATGCTCGAAGAGTAGGTGGACAACAGCACGTGGTACATAGAACGTAGTGGTGCGTAGGGACGACTACTGACCGCTGCGCTGTCTCTCAGGGTCAGGTCTCATCCGTACTACCCCTTCGTATGAGGCCGTCAGGAGAGTGGAGAGAAGAGACGCCATCTTCTAACGCCATGACCACCAACCTGCAGTCCGTCAGTATTACATGCTGCCATTCTCCAGGGCCTTGTTTGAAAAACCCCCAATGCGAGATGTCAAAACCACTCTTTAAAAATGTGACCCTCAATGAATGTGATTTAACAAATATCAGGGTGTCCACAAGCTCTGGAAACGCGGACTCATTTTGTAATGGAACGAATAAAATACGGTATGTTTGTTCTGCCTTTTTCATTATTAAAGACAATACGAACATAATCATTTTAGAAAAAAGTTTTAATAACAATATAAAATACAGAGCCATAGATTATAGTTAATTTAATTTATTTGGACTTGAGAACAAACTATCTGTTCATATACACAAAACACAATTTCATGACGAAAGCGTAAGATGATTAAGATCCGTGAGGTCGCTGGTGCAGCAACACACGTTATGATGTTAAATACTTTGTACACGTCATTTACATTTAAAAGCTTACTGTATTTTTGTGAGATCTCGATGAAAGTGAACAATAAATGGTCAGATGAATGAACCTGGTTCCTTACGTTTAGTCCTGACCATGAGACCGTGGAGTCTTCCAGCCGTGGATGTTATAGCAAATGATCAACTTTTACCAGCATTGGAGGTCTAGCATGAGATTTATAAAGCAAAGGGAATTCTTTTCTGTCGCATCCCACTATAACGGACCAGTCTGATGAAGTTAATTCAGTGGTTTTCGCCTCTCAGCCTTTGTGATGCTGCTCCGCCTCAGAAGCATTGAATCACTGCTGCTACGTGGGGTTTAATCTCCCTTTCACGCCTGGTCCCTTCTTCCTGGTCTCCGGAGGGGGGGGCGGCGGGGAGGGCTTCACCCTGCAGACGCACGCCGAGGCCCCTGCGATGCATTTCGGCAGGTCGGGTCCTCTGGACCAGGAGCCCCCGTCGGGGTCGTACACCTGAGAGGCCCTGGAGAAGGCCATGCTCTCCCAGCTGTAGCCCCCGAGCACGTAGATGCGCCCGGCCATGACCGCCAGCCCCGCCTCGCTGTTGGGCAGCAGCAGCGGCGCCACCCGCGTCCACTGGCCGCCGCGCGGGTCGTAAGACTCCACGTGGAGGATGTCGAAGCGCTCCGCCGTGTCCTCGTGGTCGTCGCTGCCCCCGATGGCGTAGATGAGGTGGTTGGGGGAGGCCATGCAGTGCCAGCCCCTCGCCATGGACATGGCCCGGCGCTTCAGCCACACCTCGCTGTCCGCCGCCGGGTCGTAGCTGAGGACGTCGCGGCGGTACGGGCCGATCTGGTAGTCGTGACCGCCGGAGATGTAGACGACGCCGCGGTGGACCGTCCCAGCGTGGCCGTAAGTCAACCTGGGGAGGAGGAGCAAACGTTAATGACGGCAAACCGTCCTCGCAGAAATGTGCCCAGAGGCGCCACGCGTCCCTACCTGGGCAGCGCGGCCACGTAGGACCAGCAGTCCTCCGCGGGACAGTAAACCTCCACAGAGGACAACGCCCCGGTGTCGTTCCTCCCCCCCACGGCGATCAGAGAGTCTCCCACCGCCCCGAGGTAGAAGTCCACTCGCCGCTCGATCATGGGAGCGCCCTGGAACGAACAGCACGGCCGACTCAGCAAACCTTCCTCTGCGCTCCACAGACATGTGCATTTCTCTGGAGCGTACCCGGCTCCACCGGCTGTGCCGCGGGTCGTATCGGTACAGCAGGTTGCAGGCGGCGTCCCCGCCATCGTCCCTGGACGAGCTTCCCCCAGCGGCGAATATGAAGCCCCCCAGCACCGCCAGGCAGTGGTGGCTCCGCTTGGCCGGCAGCTCGGTTTCCACCTCCCAGACCCCCGTCTCAGCGTCCAGGCGGCACACGTTGGCGCTGAGCTCCTCGCCACGCTCCGACACCTACAGGCGGGGGGGTTACGGGTTTTAACTCATTCTCAGACAGTCAGGAGGATTGCACCTTTACAGATGGAGTGGAGACTGTAAATGGCTACAAGAATACAAAAAAAGTGTCGCATCCCTATACTGTCTTTAAGAACGTAGAACGTAAGCCGCTGGTGAGTGCACTGCCGTTACGTCGCCATCTTAGGTCCGTGCAGTCAGAATTCACCACATCTGAAATGTGAAGGAGTGACCTAAAACGACTCCGATCCAGAACTAGAGATTGAGACCGTGAGCACATGTTCACTGAGGGAATCAATCAAGAGAGGAGAATTCATTTTCTAATGGACTTCTATGGGACCAGAGGATTCGCCCCCTGCTGGACACTGGAGAGAATGCATGTTTAAGACAATTCCACTTGGACGAGAGGTCGCCGTCTGGACCGTACCTCTCCTCCAATCAGCAGCAGCCGCTCTGCCCCCCCCCCTCAGCGTGGTGCGAGCTGTCTGCAGGAGCGGCTGGGCGCTGGGCCTGGCGTGGTACCCCAGTGCCTCCTCCACCAGGGCCTCGCAGCTGGCATCCTTGGTGGGAAGGGCCTGCAGCGCTGGCAGCACCCGCTCCGCCAGCTCCCCCGCCGGCATCAGGGGGAAGCGGACGTGCGCCAGGAGGCGCGCGGCATGGGCGGTCCTCTCCGGGGCCTCGGCCAGCCACCGCAGGGCGGCCTGCAGAAGCTCCTGCTCGCCTCGATGCTGCACCTGAGGAGGAGAGCAGCGGCTTCCTGTAAATCCTCCGAATGCAAAAGCAGAGCAGAAATGTACCGTGTCTGCGTCCGAGCGAGGCGGCTGTTTGCCTGGCCGCTGGAGAGGTAGGAGGCCAGTTTGTGCGGCGGCGTGCTGCTGAGGAAGTCGGGGCTGAGGGACAGCGTGGCGAAGCGCGAGAGGACGAAGCGGTCGATGAAGGCGTCCAGCCGCTCCAGGCTGTAGAGCAGCGCGAGCTCCTGCAGGTACAGGTAGTTGTCCTCGCTCACCTCCCTCTCCAGGTACTGGCAGCAGAAATCCACCACGCGACACACCTGAGCAGCAGCAGCAGCAGCATTCCACATCAAGAGCACCTTTTACAAATGTCTGTGTTCATATTGGTGATATTTGTTCTGTTATATTCTGTATTTCAAAGTGACAAACCTCACAGCCCGATTCAAAATGAAGGTTATTTTATGCGTAAATACTTTGCCTCTAGCTTTCTATTATCTTGAACAGGCTCCCCAGACATTTAGAAGCGATCACAGGTTTGAATTATTAAAAAAAAAATCTACTTTCATAATTTGAGGATTTATCTCATGAATGTTATAAATGGACTGAAAAGATGAGAACATTAGGACTCCCTCAATTGGCTTAACGTTTCACTGGCTATTTAATTGTTAAATAGGGTACTATGGGATAATAAAATGCTATCCATTTATTTTGCGGCCCACTAGCGGGTCCAGAACCAGCGCTTGGACACCTGCGCTTTGCAATACACTTAAATAATCAATACAAACTATTTTAGACACTAACTGACAGATCTGTGCATGGATACATTTCTTGGGGAACTGAGGCTGAATGAATATTATCTGTGGTAACGGGTCCTTCTGTCTTTCTGCACACCAGGATGAGACGCATCTATTTACCACCTTAAGCTGAACGGTGTCTCACCTGCAGAAGGTGGGAAGCTTCCAGCACATGGTCAATGTTTCCTCCGTCCAACGGCAGCTCTCCACTGTACAGGAAGTCCACAACGGCGTTCAGACCGACGTAGGACATCCCAACCAGCTCCACCTGCAGACAGGAAGAGGACAGGGGAGGCTGTTCACACGTGGGACACTTGAGAACACCAGTCTCCTGCGGCGCTTTACCTCCTCCTGGCGCTCCTCCCGCATGCCCAGGGTGAACATGGCGTGGAAGTACGGGCTGGAGACGGCCAGCAGGGCTCGGTGAGCGGGGACGCGCCGGTTGTCCGCCACCAGCACCACGTCGCAGAACTGGCCGTGCTGCCGCTGCTCGTCGAGGCCCCGCAGCGCCTCGGCGGCCTGGTCCGCCCAGTGGAACACCTGCCAGCACAACGGGACGGTTCCAGCACTTACACTCTACCTGCTGACCATCAGGGCCGCGTCACGTTCCGCAGCAGAACATCGCAAACAGGAGTCGATCGCCTCAGTCTCTAGTTTCAAGCCTGCTTCAGTACAGCACCATGTGCATTTAGTAAACCCTGGTCCATGTCTTTCTTTTAAGTGGATCCTGGCACAGTATAATACTGATTGTGTCCTGAGGGCCACGTACAGAATGAATCTCACGTGTGCGTTTGAAACGCACACGTGAGATTCACAACAACAGACAAACACAGACCTTGGACGATTCACTGATCCGCTGGGGGCCGCACGCGCGACTCGGTTTCCCATCATCCATCGCGTTTCCTCAAGCTGACATCATCTAAAAAGGACACACACACACGCACGCGCGTACACACACACACACAAGGCGTTGTAATACAAAGTGACAACGTGAAAGTGAAGCCATGTATCCTCACCTAACGTCACGCAGATGTGTCCGTGCACGCAGAGCCCTTCTGTCCCCGTGTCCCCGTGTCCCCGGTCAGCTGGAAGAAAAAGAAGCCGTCAATGACAGAGACCTCGGCGGAGTGAACGTTACGTCACTTCCTGATGCAGACCCGTGAGGCCGGCTCCTGTTGTTATGAACTGAAGAGAGATTACTTTGGGAATGGCAGTGGAGACGTCCGCGTGCACCGTGAAGGGCTTCCCCCGCGTCCCGCGTCACTTCCGTTTAGCAGCGGAAATTTGGCAGGAAACGATGAACTGGCGACGCTTTTCAACGACGACACGCGCTGCGGCGCGTTGCCACAAACATCCTGTCAAAAACACACTTTACAGAGACATAAAACGCCCCAAAAACATGGTGTCTTATAGTCCACACTGAGCTGGGCAGTGTAGCATGTTCAGCTAGCCCCAATAAACAAATGAACTTCCGGCTGAGCTTTTCAAAATAACTTCAATGGCCCTTTACAACTCCTTAGAACATATTTGTGCTGCAACCACGGAGCTTCAACGTTTTTAATTAATGCACATGAATGACACTACTGTCGGGTATCAATGGTCTCTCAAAGATTTGACTGTTATGTACTGTTATATCCTTTTCGCTTTGAAATGTCATTATTCCATTTTATTTTGAAGCCGAGGCCTTTTAAACCGATGTTGTGATCGTTTCTAAGCGAGTTACGTTCAAGACACGCAATATCTGTCCACAAAACGACTCCTAGACACCGACCCACAGAATCACAACGTCGCAAAATACCACTATTGGATAGAAATAATTAAGCACCCATTCAAGTCAGAATGAAATTAGAAAAAGATAAATATTAATGAAATCATTTAATACTGTAACTGACATGTTGTGTAATGAGGGTTCAAGACAAGAAAGAGATTTTCCCATTTACTGAGGTTAGGGGCGTCAGTGAAGGGCTCAGGTTGAGACGCCTCTCAATCATCCTGGTTCCACCTATGGGGATAGGCGGCTCAGGTAAGGGCGCCTGTGATTGGTCGAGAGCGGGAGAGGTGGTTCCAGTTCCAGACCCGTTGCTGTGGCTCACACCAGCCTGCTTCCACGTTCCTGACTAAAAGTATATTATTATATAAATATTTTGGCACATTCCCCTTTAACACAAATAAAAAAAAAGAAGTCTTGAATTGATAAGCATGAGAAAATGCTAGAGGAACATACTGTAACCACTTTGACATTAAAATGGAGAAATATTTTCTCGCTGGAAATGATAAAACCACAAGAAATTGATATTATCAGTCTATTTGAAAAAGGTTTGGCGGGCCCTGCCTGATAAAACAACATGTAACCGACATTCTGTCAATATCTATATTTTAAAACATAAACACATATCATGTAACAGTACCCAATGAAATATATAAAGTAAAGTAACATTTATTGTGACATTTTACATCAAGATAACGCGTATTGTGAATGCCGTTAATGTGTATTATTAACATTTGCATTCTAATATAAGCACCTGCTCCTCACTCCTTTGCGAGGAGCAGGTGAGGTGTGACGTGTTGTTCCTGGACCAGCAGGTGGCGCCGTGATGCAGTGATGGAGGCGAGGTTGGAGGACCCATACTGTGTCAAAAATGACATCATCATATTATCATTCAATGAAGTAGAGTGCTGTTATGTACTGCTTGGAATATGTTGGTGCTTGTATTTCGAATTAATTGGCCTTACAGGACAAAACATAAACCAAAATAAAACTATTAAAAACACGACTGGTGTTGCATCCGTTAAATCACGTAAAACCGGAAGTTGACTCGTTTTACCTTTAAATAAAACCGACGTCTAATAATTAACCCGTGGTACAATATCTGATTCCTCAAAGGATTTTAGAAATATGCTGCTTAGATGAGCAGTGTGTAGCTAAAAGGGGGAGCTATTGTAAGAAATAGAATATATTAAAATAATGACAATGTTTTTATTGTAAAGAATAACTTTGGTTTAATAACTTTAAAACGAGCCGGTACGAGTTGGTTTCTGTGCATATATGACATTCATGTAAAATCACTTGATCATGATTTCATGTCAAACCTTCATCTCCAATAACAGATCTATATCAAATAGCAAATGTAGCTAAACAAGAAATAGCTTATGAGAACAATACGCGGTTAAAGAGATAAAACCGACTTTAAGGGGAAATGAAAAGTTCCAGCTGGTGTCCTCGTCAAAAAGATAAGGACATATATCCGACTTTGAGATGTACCTTTGGCTTAATAAACATTTATGTGAATACAACATCACAATCAGTGTTTTGACTGCACGAATTCCCTTATCCTTTTTTAACTTTATTTTGAAAGTCCTCACCGGAACATGTGCGTGTGCATTACGTCTACCTTAAAGGCGGCCCCCACTCGGACGATCGCTCACAAGTAGAAGGTGGATCCATCGTGTGAGCGACAGAGCAGCATCACCGACGCCACGCAGGAGACACACGCCGCCGAAGAGCCGCCCCGCCCCGCCTCGCCCCGCTCAGTCCCCCCGGCGCAGCGCCTCCACCGCGGAGGACGTGATTTAGGAGCGAAGCCTTCCAGCGTGACCGCCCGCAGTCCTCTGATGCGCATCGTCCGCCCTATGAGTTAGCTTCTCTTTAACACGGTGCCAGCTCGCTCTCTCTCTCCCTGCCTGCGTTTGGACCTGCACGACGGTGACTTCGACTGTTTCCACTTCTTCTTAACGAGACATGGCAACCCAAATCGATAAGGAGGCCTGCAGAGATGCTTACAACCAAGTCCGAGACGACAACACGGACGTGAATTGGTGAGTGCGCGGACACGGACGCGTGTCCGTACTGCGTTAGAGAATGCGATTCATCTAGATCTCCTTCCTCGGCAGAAAAACGGTTCATTTCGTAAATCGATCTTCGGTATCGCGCGATTAATGGAAACTCACCCGCAAACATTCAATACATCACCTAATCCGTCTTTACAATCAAATCTTGGTTAGAATCTAAATCCTAATGAACCGTTACCGCCCACTGCGCCTTCGCTCCGGTGGCGATGGGTGAGGAAATAAGAGGCGGATTCTTTTTTTTTGTCTAACCAGATACGCGCCGAACGGAAGACGGGCTTCTAACGACGTAGACGACAGGATGCACTGCGTTTTTAGTCACGTGAACATTTGCATTTCACCAAGACAACTTTAAAGTGTTCGATATTTCAGCGCAGTTCAACCCGCTCACTCTGCTGCGCGCGAGAACAGCACATCGCAGGCGGTTTGCAACGCGATCCCGGCCGATCGGTTTCAGACTTCATCCGACACCCTGAATCCGCAGTACGCGGCTCTCCCCGCCCGCGTCCCGGGTCGGGCGTCCCGGCCTGGAGCGGGTCCCATCCGATCTGTATTCCGCACCCGCGGCCACACACTGCACACTTGTCAGGCCTCGGCGGGGCAGAAGTAATTTCCTTTGTCCTTTATTCACAGAGGATAACGTTATAGTACACGTCGCCGCGCATCGGGGGTTCCGGTGGGCCATCTGCGTGCATCGCTGCACTTTGCAGAATGAAAACAGGGGCCCGATGTGCGCAACAATGTTGCAGGTGGTGAGACTGCGTGGTGAATGTTAACCCGGTGTTGTTGTGCCTCCTCCAGGGCTGCGTTCAAGTACGAGGGCTCCATGATCCTGCCCGCAGGACAAGGGGCGGACTACGAGGACTTTAAGAGCATGTGCACAGGTAAGCGCTGGATCTTATCATGGCTGTTCCACCCTCACAGTGTAACGCATCCTCCCTGCGGGGGTCAAACGGCCTGCTGGACGGGGACACTAATCCGTTAAGACTCCCTGTGCTCTGCCACCCATTGGCCCGGAGCCCCTGTCAGAGCAGCTACCACGGCAGCATTGCGTAATCTCTCCCACAAGGTCTCCGCGGCGACGAAGGTTCATCGTTTTCTATCGCTTCGGGAATTCCGGTGTGAAGCTGTGGAGACGGCGCTCACGGTCACCTGTTGCTGCTCCTCCACAACGCTACACGCAGCTCCATTACAAAGCGTGCGCGTGCGTGTGTGTAAGTGAAGTGAATTCAGGTCAGCTCTGACCGTCTCCATGGAGCCGTGTGGTTCGTGCGCTCTGCTGCTGGGCGTGGTTCTCTGATTGTTACCGCTTTGCTCTGATCCTTTTTTATTATTCATTTTTGGCTTCCTGACTTTTCACAGCTCGCGTTCCAATGTTGAAATAAATCATTTATCAGCCGGTTGCGCGCGCTGAGTCCGCGCTAAACCTCAGCATGGAACCAGAACCCGTTCTGCTGATGCAATGTAGCGCCGGTAATGACTCCTTTAGTCCCCGGCATGAATGATTCATTCGTAGGTCAGCCATCAAGCCGCGCGTGGACCCCCCCCCCCCCCCCCACCACCAGTCTGACGTCCTGTCTTACTCCCTTTTTCGTCGTTGGTTCAAAAGTGAAGCAGATGTTAAATGGTCCAGTCTGTGGGCAGCACGAGTCCGATCAGTAGCTTTAATAGTGTTCTGTCTGTTGGAATAAAGATTTATTTTGGTGTTGGAGTCAGAATCTTGGTATCACCACAGGAGCGCATCCACCGGGCCCTAAATAATAAAGATGTGTGTGTCACCAAAGCGTGTAGGATGCATTCTTCAGGACCCTCGTACCAAATGAAATGTTCTCTGCACCTGCTGTCAGCGGATCCAAAACCAGAGCCACTTGGGGCTCAGTTAGCTTGTTGGCGACGCCTCTTCTCTCCGACGTGTCAAAAGGATGCAGCATCACAGCCGCTTTTTGCTGCCTCATTATTGTGGTTTCGGTGCAGTTCACTCTGCAGTAGGAGTTGGGGTGTTAAGGGGGGGGGGGGGGGGGTGCGTAGGATAGTGCAGAGTCTGCATGGCTTGAAAGCAAAGACCAACCAGGAAACAAGAGTAAGGAAGTAAATGTGTTTGCACTATTTTCCACTATGAGGACAATCAGTTAAGACAAAGGTGTGTGTGTGTGTGTGTGTGTGTGTGTGTGTGTGTGTGTGTGTGTGTGTGTGTGTGTGTGTGTGTGTGTGTGTGTGTGTGTGTGTGTGTGAACCGATAAGACTCTTTTATGGTGGACACTTTTTAATGAATGAACGCCTGTAGATAACTGAACCCCGCAGGGAAGCCAGAGACTGAACACTGGAGGGACGTGGTAGAACGAAGCGACCGACTATATCAGGGTTCGACGAGCAACTGGTGACCGTCACGTGGGCGGGGCTAAGCAACCGCACAGGTGGTCGACCCCCTGAACTTGGCGCCATGTTGGCAGCCCTTACCCCCCCCCCCCTCCCCGCATCATCGCCAACCTCTCCCCAATCACACCTGCATGTTTAATCCCCACGTATAGTCTTTACCTTTTGAATGTTTACTATTTACAGATTATACATACTGGTTATATATTTATATTATACAGTGGATATGTATAATATACACATCTACAGTATATTATATCTGCATTGCACTTTCTTTTGCTTTTTAATAGACTGCTGGTCAGAGGCCAAACTGGATTTGTGTCGCAGTACCTGTACTCTGCAATGGCAATAAAGTTTAATCTGGAAACAAACTTAAACGGGAAGTTTTTGTTTCAAGCGATTAGGAAACGGGAAACAAACGGCTTTTCTTTCCAGTCATCACATGCGCAATAGTTGAGCGCACAGGAAGCCGATTGCTGAAAGTCCATATACGGTAATCTGGGTCATAAAGCAGGAGATCCATCGGGGGTGTGGTTTTGTAGACACGGCCAATCCGTGAGCTGGATGTAATGCTGACGTAGGAAAAGGGGGCGCGTGAAAGGAAGATTTTCTGTAAATTGCCAGGCCTTTACTGGGATTCACTTTAATGGCTGACTGGTTTCAGTCTGTTGGCTAGTGAAACTTTAGGTCTGTTTGATAGAATATTATTTATGTGATTCAAGTTTTGGCTTCATTCGGTTTTGTTAAAAGCAAACCTCTTGGGGGGTAAACCAGACCTTTTTTACTTCCCAATTTAAATAATGGGCTTGTGTTAGTGGGCCTTTTGAAGGCATGTCATCTTCACGTATGATGATAACGAGCTTTTAAACAAAAATAAAACCAAAAGGTCTTTTCTTCCTCTGGCAGTTGGCCTTGCGTCTCTGTTCTGTTTTTACAAATGACAGAAATCCACCAAGTGCAACTCTTTGTTTGAGAAGTTCAGGAACTCGTTAAGAGCTAAAAGGCTGCAAGATTTGACGGAAAAGGCCCCCTCATTACTCATCATCATTCTGTGTGCAGGACACCATCCAGCCAATGTCATGTTCATAACGCGTGCCGAGGACGCAGTTTGCAGTTGCAGATGTTGATGCGAAGACGCAGCAGTGATGTAATAGAAAGAAAGCTTACAAGCTGGAGTCCGATAAACCAGTCCGGAAAAGGCAACTTGGGACAAACCGACTGAGTGTGTGTGTGTATGAACACGGGCTGATTTCACGAAGTAGCTCACCAGAGACTGGTGCCCCTGCTGAGCAGCGTTCACTTCATAGTAAAAGCAGGAAACCCTCTGGATGGAGTAAAGAACTCAGACATCCGGGACTGAGTCGAAGCGTTTCTCCTTTGTGTGGAAACGAGTCCGGTTTTCTTAATTCACTCGTACAAGCCACTTAATAACAAATCGGTTGGTACCGGTGCAGCTTGCAAAAGGCTCATTGTTTCAGTCGAATAGGTTCCAGAGGCCCGAGGAAGTTCAGGCTGGGAAAAGAAAGCGGCACAAATGTTTCCGCGTTTCTTGCTCGTTCTTCAGGCTGCTGCAGTCGACCACCACGACGGCCGCGGTCGCCGGGGCGCGACTCCGGGGCTCACAAAAGATTTTACTCATTCAGTCTGTTGACCTGAATATTTCCTCCGTGCACACGCGCCTGACCCGGTGCAGATCATTGTTTTCATCTGCAGTACAACACTGGATTTCATTTTAAGCCCTTGTTTTTCCACTCACTCCCTCTCACACGCAGGGTTTACTAACCGTGTCCATACTGCTCCGTGTCCAATCAGCTGTGATGTTCATTCCAACATGGCCTCTTCTGTCTCCTTCCTCAGATGACGCCCGTCTGTTTGCCTTCGTCCGGATCACGATGGGGGACGCCATGAGCAAACGGGCCAAGTTCACCTTAATCACCTGGATCGGGGAGAACATCAGCGGGCTGCAGCGCGCCAAGATCAGCACCGACAAGGCGCTGGTCAAAGAGATCGTGCAGGTCAGCGACTTGCAGCCACGTTAAAGGCTGTCATTGAAGCGACGCTGCATGGTTCCCTTTTTGGTAAACTGATCGTTTTAGAGGCTGAAGTAGGCAGCACAATGCTGCACAAAGTTTGACCAATTATGATTTTGTTTTTGTTTTTTCAATCAAGAAACCATCTGAAACTGTAGATGTTAAAAGAAGGTCAGAAATAATGAGAAACGTGGCATTATGCACTACGTGCTCTATATATTTGCATTTGTAAGCTGTACCACTATTTTTATAATATTCTAGGGAACGAAACTGAAAGTTCTCCCAATAATCCGGGGGAACGCCCTAATGTTGCTCTGGAAGCTGGATGTGTGAAAAACATCACTGCACAATGCAGCTTAAAGGGCCTCTACGATTTATTGCCAATGAGTTGTAGATATAAAGTTAAGTATTATAATACCTGTGGTAAATAAATACAACTCTTGGCAAGCTCACTAGTTGGGAAAACCCTTTTTATCAACTCTTTGTTGAATAGTGGCGAGCTGTGTTAACTACTACAGACATGCTATTTGTTAGCATGATGGCTAGAATCGGTCACCAGCCACCCCTGTGTGCATACAAGTACTCTTTTAAGTATTGGTGCTTGAGATTAACATAAACTATATACAACTGGCTAAATATTTTGCTCACATAGACAAAGTCCTGCCGTTGATTCCATAACTTCAGCACAAAGCTGTTAGCAAGCTAGCTAGCTAACACGCTAACCAAGCAAGTTTTAACAATTGTTTCTTTGTCACATTGTTGTCACAGTTTAGGAAAGCACAGAAGTAGATGATGGCTAAATAAGCCAACGATGGATGAGTTCTCAGTCACAATAAAAAAAAAAGAAGCTAAAACATGAGCTAGCACTTATTAGGGCGGCTTTGTTCCCATTCTGCTACGTGTGAAAAACTAACCTTGATTTACTGAACTTGTTTCTGTTCGCAGAACTTTGCCAAGGAGTTTATGTTCAGTGACCCGAGGGAGCTGGATGCAGACAACATCCGCACCGAGCTGAAGAAGGCCGGCGGAGCCAACTACGACGCTCAGGCCGAGTAGCGCAGTGCCATGGTCCACTGGAGGGGCGGGGCGGGGGGTTAGGTGGGGTGGGTCATTGAGGGTTAGGGTGGGGGGCAGAGGGGGGGTTTGGGGAAAGGGCCGCTACGTCTTGGGGAGAAGGTGAGGCGGGATGGAGGCTTGAAGGGAAACGTGCGCACAAACAAACGTGGGCTGCACCAGGAGCCGTCTGTAGGACCAGTGGAAGTCTTCCTAACGAGAACCCAACGCTTAATACAGACTCATTAGAAAACGGTAGTTTCTTCTTTTATTATTTTACCATAAGTTTACAACAAGTTTACTACGGCTTCGGAACACCTCAGTGGGACTGTGCCGTGCGTTCTCTCATTGCTTCTCCTCAGAGTTACGGCCTTCATGAGGCTCGTTTAAATGACACAAAAATGTGAAGCGTGTAAAATAATTGGCCATCTTGTTAGGGTTACCGCGTCATGTTGTTGTTGCACAAATGGAGGCGCAACAAAACTCGTTCCATACAGCAAGATTGGTTCGTTTTAAGTGCAATCCTCCGTAACATGAACCCCCATTAATAATACAATTCAGAGGCTTATTAAAGCTCTGTATTAAAGTGTGCACAACAAAAAACACAGCACTTCAAAAAAGACATTGACGTGCAAAATATATTATCCCATTGTGTGAATCCCTTAACATCAGAAGATAAATGGCACTTTCTTGTATTTGAGCAGAATGAGAATATTAGCTTAGCATAATGGAATGGCGGACCTGGAAAGGTCCAGCGCTAACTAGCAGCACTTCTGAAGCTAATGAACAAACTTTCTGTCCAGTCAAAAACCAGCGGCGCCTCCGGGTGGCTGTTCCCGAGCTAGAAGCCGCCGCGCACTCGACCTACCACAGCACAGCTACTTGCATTTCTACACACAAACAAACAAAAGAGACCTTGTGTAAATTAATGAGCATTCCCCCCATTTTAAATCTTGGTATCAAGCTAACTGGCCGCTAGCTGTAGCGTCATGTTGACCGTGGTATCGACCTTCTACCCACAAGGCAACGTGAAGCTAATATGCCGACTGCACACAGATACAGGTTGCTCAGTCCCAGACGCGTCGTTGTGTACAGGCGCTCTTCGTATCGCATAGTGGCTCTCCACTCCAGCCTCTGCCCTCTCCTCAGCCAGTCCACGGCTGGGCCTCTACTGGGCATCAGCATCTCACTCATCCTCATCTCAGCTGGGCTTCTGTTGAGCAACAGGAAGTTCTAATAAGATGCTTCAGTGAGGTTTGCCGAGGAGCGATTCCATTGACGCGGACCAAAGTGTAACTTTTGGGAGGAAGCTCTTTACTCGCAGGCATGTGTTTACAGCGGAGCATGCTCTTAGTCGTGATACACTGTACCTCCGGGAGGGAAAGATCTCCACTCGCTAACAGTACCCTTGCCGATGCGTTGTGGCTGCTTTGAGTAACCCTGAAGTACACATTTAGCTGCCGCCTCATCTCCAGCCAGACGGCTGTGTTTGGATTGTAGCCTCTGGGTTGACCATTCCGGACTGTAATTCACCCTTCTGTCTTCATACTTGTGCTTTGTGCTGTGAAGCCTCTGTCGTCCAAATGTGTCTTTTTGTGAACGGTGGATTCTGGACGTTATTGCATTGCTCGCTTTACTTTCTCCCAGTCTTTCTTGGATGTGATCAATGGAGGCTGGGGCAGAATTGAGGAGAGTACATGGCATGAATGCTTGTAGATGTTATGCCATAAGAACAGCTAACATCTTGTCCACGGCAGCAGTTATTGTCAAATATTGAATGTTTTCCCAAAATCTCAAAGGATTCCCCGAATGGAGATCTTTTCCTCTGGTGTTTCATCTCGCAATCGACCACTCGACGGTATCCATGCCTACTGTAACCTACTGTGTTTGACTGCCTTAGCCTCCCAGGGAGAGGGGCATCATGGGAGCTCGTGAACACTACACTGTGATTGGCTGTCGTCCTCACATGGGGGCGGGACTTTGAGCGGCACATGGCTCAACCCGTCGTGGGCCTGAGCTCATCAACCCGACCCATGAAGAGCCATTTCTCGGTTGTAGCATCTCTTGTTTATTTGTTTTAAACCCCCCCCCCCCCCCCCCCCCCCCCCCGCCTGCGAAATAAATCAATGTACCTTTTTTGGGGTTTTGATCAATTTTATTTTCTCTGAAGAGTTTTACCTTTTTGATTTTTATTTTTAAGGGCATTGTTATTGGTCATTGGCAGAAGAGATTTTCAAAAGAGTGGGCACAAGATCTGTCATTTCAAAATAAAATTGATGTTTCTTTTTCCAAAGTGTCTTTTGTTTTGTCTATTAAGTATTAATTACCGTGTACAGAACAGTGGTACGTTAAGAACTAAATAACCTGTCTTGGAATCCTGACAAGGTTTTTCTACAACTAAATTGATTACTATTTAAAATTGAAACTATTTAAAAAAAAAAAAAAAAAACATTCAAAGAACTAATGTAAGATGTACGAATTTAAATTGGGAAAATGACAGAAAAACTTGTCCTTCACCTTGGGCTGTTACAGACCTAGAAGCATTGACCTGCAGAAATCCTCCTCCAGCGCTGCAGTGTGTCGTCTGAATGCTGGTAACCAAACACAATAACACACATTAACACACAACCAGGCAATAAGGACATTGTGTCCTTAACTCCAAGGTCCTTACAGCGAGCATCTCTGGGTGCCTTTGGGGCCGCGGGTTTCCATGGTTACCTGCCGTCAGTGTGTCACACAGGGCGACATCCACAGATCTTTGCTGTCATTTTATTGGACCGTAATAAATTAATACATAACTTGATGTTAGTCATTCCAGCAGCAGCGTTATTGAGTTACTTATTGCTGCAATAATCAGGAGCTGTGGTGCTCTGAGTTTCTGCTCAGCCGACATCCCACTTCCTTCTCATCTCATCTCACTGGGCGGGTATTTAAACAGATACTGTTTTCACCAGGACGGGTAAATGTCCACGGAGGCCATGATCACAGGCTGCACACCGATTGGCTCCTTCTGCCGTCACTGGGAGGCCGCCGCTCTGCGTGGGGTCAGCTGACGGCCGCAAAGCCACACGCCACACGCCTGTGATCGTTGCTTCTGCTACAGCTGTCAAGTGGATGGATTAATGGCTACTGATCAAACACGGCTTCAGTTAAGCGAGTGTGTGTGTGTGTGTGTGTGTGTGTGTGTGTGTGTGTGTGTGTGCGTGTGTGTGTGTGTGCGTGTGTGTGTGCGTGTGTGTGTGTGTGTGTGTGTGTGTGTGTGTGTGTGTGTGCGTGTGTGTGTGTGTGCGTGTGTGTGTGCGTGTGTGTGTGTGCGTGTGTGTGTGTGTGCGTGTGTGTGTGCGTGTGTGTGTGTGTGTGTGTGTGTGTGTGTGTGTGTGTGTGCGTGTGTGTGTGTGTGTGTGCGTGTGTGTGTGCGTGACGGCAGCGATCCAAACGCCAGACTAACAGCAGGCTGCGTAATGACAGCGCTCTGGTGTCGCTCGCTGTAGGAAGGAAGTTTAACCTTGTGGGACTTAAAGATACGTCTTTTAATTGGGATTCATTTTCATTTTCTGTTTGGGGATAAATTATTGAAAATGTACCCAAAAATGAGCCACTTATTTTTTCTTTCATTCCAAAGAAACAGCAGAGCCATTTGCAAACGAGTCGTGAGCCGACGAGTCATCGAGGCCGTGTGACCGCTGACGGCTCTCGTTTATCGATGGATGTAACAGCACATGGCGTCTGATCATGACACGAAGGGATAAAGGTCACCGCGTGCAGGAAAGCCCCTCGGCCCCCTCAGCATCGCAGCGGCTGCTTTCAGCCGCCTGCTGCAGCAGCGCCCGGACTCCAGAGGAACCAGGGAGAAGGGAAACAGGGTCGATGTAGAGTTCCAGAGGGGGAGAGGCAGGGAGAGAGGGAGGGAGAGAGGGAGGGAGAGATGGAGGGAGAGGCAGGGAGAGGGAGGGACATGCTGGCATGAAGGACTGTCGGATTGGTTCCTGCAGAGTAGAACCACTCAGATCCTTCCTGCATTCCTCAGACCTCCTCTACACAGCAGCATATTTCACAGCCCACAGAGAGTCATGTGATCTGCCCGAGCACGTTGGAGTGCGAGCGAGAGAAAGGAAAGGATTGTCTGCTGCACATGTGTGTGTGATGGCGATGCTTCTCGTTTTTCTACATTGGGGTTTGTGTGGTGGATGTAGTCGCGAGGTGCAGTCGGTTGCTGTGTGGACATTAAAACTCGCCCAGATGTCCGAGCGTCTCCATCAGCCCGCAGGAAGCGTGTGAGAATGATCAGCAGTGGACTCACGCGATGTGCACACACATTCAGCTTTTCACTTTGGAGAATAAAAGCCTTTCACAATATAGTCAGTTGGTTTCTTTTCACGTTGGACATTTGTCCGTTTGGCACATAGAGGGGGGAGGGATATGGGGGGGGGGGGGGGGGGCTTGGAAATTGAAATTTGCGAGACTGAGCAAAGCCAATGGGGGGGGGGGGGCTGTGTCTCTTTTAAGAGGCTTGCAGGGTGAAAAGGGGGGCAGCTGCGGGTTGCTGCCATTGTTGCTTACTAACGAGTCGGGGGCCACTTCGCCCCCCCCCCCCCCCCCCCAATGAGCATCTGCGTTTTTTCTCCCTTTTTAACATTGAATTCAAACGTGCATCAAAAAGGCTGTTTGTTGCTTTGATGGCTTCAAACGTGAAACCCGAGTTGCACAGAGTGCGGAGCCTGTTACGGAGCCACAGGGGTCTGAGGCCTAACGTGTGCACAGACAGAACCAGACCCCGAGGTGACTCCCTGGGCCTCTGTAGCCTCCATCACCATGGACACCATGTGGGTCATCCAGTCACTTGGCGCTCATTTCCCACCTCTCATGTAGTCATTTTGCATCTCTTAGTTTCTCATCCTTTCCTCTCACGTTAAATCATCCGTGTGCTTTGGTTCCTAAATTTTATCACACAATACTGAACATCCCTTTGACACGCGCACACAATGTCACGTTTGACACCATGTCCACTCATGCAGGAGGATTGTTTCTGGTCTTTCAGATACTCCTCCCTTTGTCCGTCTCCAGCCGTTACTGATCTTTCTCTCTTCATTCAACCTCACTCCAATTACGAACGCAGCTCGCTCATCCGTTTCCTGCTCTGCCTTTAATTAAACTATAACTCTCTGCTCCGCACGGATCAGTGAAACACAGCAACATGGTAATTCATCCATCCATTCTGCAGCCGTGAGGTCACAGCCAAAGGTCAACCGCCCCCATGTTCCTGCAGGGACACTCACACCATGTTTGTAATCTCCTGGTGAATCATTGCATGGCTCACCTGATGATTGAGCGCGGATCTGTAAGTTACGGCTACACTTCCTTGTGGTCGTCGTTAAGCAAAGATCAGACAGAGACATTGGATTCAGATGCTGTCCTCTCTACTTTGCTGCTTCCTTACAGCCCAGCTGCTCTGTGGCAGGAGAGACAGGAGCATGTCCCAGCAGCCCGTGAGACAACGGGCCCCTGGACACTGGGACACATGCTGTGGTGGTTGGGTCTCTTTGTGTTGTTTTGTGGTTGTTCTGCGTCTTTCTGTGTTCATGTTGTGTCTATTTGTGGTCGTTTAACCCCTTCCTCATACCAGTCTTTTAGTCCCATCGTAGCTCCTTTGATGACTCGTCCTAGTTGTTAGTGAGGACGTCCCGGTGTGGCTTTGCTTACTTAGGTTCCATGGTTAACGTTACTTCCTGCCCTGGTGGGAGTGTTTTTCTGATGTTATCTCGGTGCTGTTCCCTCTGACCTTCACCACGGTGCACAGGCTGCTCGTCGCTCCCAAACAACCGCTTTTGTTTCCTTTTTGATAAAGTATTTTGGAGTTTGTTGAGACGTGTCCCGTGTCCTGCGAGATGTCCTGTTCTTCATACGGCGGCATTGGAGTGGACCACGTAAGACGTCTGCAGAAAGCTGCTGTATGAGCACTGATCGTGGGGAGATTGGATTGCTTTGCGGGGGGGGGGGGTTACAGTAGAAGGGTTTGGATGAGAAGATGGAGGCCACCCTTTGTTTTACAGAATCTGGAGCAAAACGTATGAATAGAACCAATAACTGTGTCATGAACTTAAGCAGGTGCAGGATTTGTTCATTCAGACGTAAGGCCTCACGCTGGCGTGTGAGCTGTGAGCCGGCCACTGAGGTGTTTAGTTCAAAATGAAGCAGAGCCAGTATTCATAAAGGAAAGGTGCAATACGACTGCAGCCGCAGGTCACTAATAACATGGATCTGGTTGAGCGTGTTTCTCTGCACAAAAGCAACCGACACGCCTAAGGGAGCACGTGGTGCCTCTTATTCTCTGAGACACAATTCGTCTGCATTTGTATGTCCGTTCCAATGTGTATGCCTCCAGATTGGAAAAGCTCTTGTTGAGATCGGATGACTCGCGTGAGCTTTGAAAGCGATGTGAGCTGTCGTCCTGGTGGCTGCGTCCTCCCAGCAGCAGCCACATTAACGCTGTGATGACATCCTGGAATCAGCTGACAGGAAGAGGTGTTGCTTCTTAATAAATATCTAAGTATGTGCCGTATATAAGCTACATATAAATGCTTAGGTATATACACTAATTATAACACCACGATGACAGTTATTCCAATATTATTAACACCAGAGTGGACGATATTAACGATATAATTAAAGCAGGACAATAGAATAACGAACACGCTTAAGAAGCAGTTCACTGACTGAATGCTGTTGACTGTTTACAGACACAGTTCATCCCGATCTTTCACCAAATGCTGAGATCTACTCGCTGGTCCACTGACCAATCAGAGCGCACGTCACTGCTGCGCTGTGCGTTAATGCAGACGTCCTTATGAGGCACCTCAAAGAACACGATGTGATTGGTTGAAGACTATGACAATCAAAAACTCTGTAAAACAAGGAAGACGGGAGCTGTGCAATGAGAACATAAGCCAATGGCCAAAAATCACTTATATTAAATATATATGTATATAAAATTGTATGACTTTGTGGTTCTGCTTAGGCCAGCAGGGAAGGCTCAGCTGGCCCTGACGGCCCACCAGTTGGTATATGGATGTGTATTTATACATTACATTACATTACATGTCATTACATCACATGTCATTTAGCTGACGCTTTTATTCAAAGCGACTTACATTCCATTTCAAACCCGTGGCTTACACGTTTTGCCCGGGGAGCAATTAGCGGTTAGACATCTTGCTCAAGGACACTTCGACATGGCACATGGTGGGTTAATTATATTGTTGCACATTCATGCAAGTATTTCCAGCAGCCTTGCACAAGTATGTTTTTACAATTAGTGGCTTAAGAAGCTTAAGAAGATTACGCTACTTGCAGCCAATAATTCTTGCATCAAATGTCATCAGAGGTTTTTTCTTCTCAAGTCATTCCAGTCCATGGATAAGAGAGGTCCCAAGTCAGGTCCCAAGTCAGGTCCCAAATCAGGTCCCAAATCAGGTCCCAAGTCAGGTCCCAAATCAGGTCCCAAATCAGGTCCCAAATCAGGTCCCAAGTCAGGTCCCAAATCAGGTCCCAAGTCAGGTCCCAAGTCAGGTCCCAAGTCAGGTCCCAAATCAGGTCCCAAATCAGGTCCCAAATCAGGTCCCAAGTCAGGTGCCGAGTCAGGTCCCGAGTCAGGTCCCAAATCGGGTCCCAAGTCAGGTCCCAAGTCAGGTCAGAAGTCAGGTCCCAAATCAGGTCCCAAGTCAGGTCCCGAGTCAGATCCCGAGTCAGATCCCAAATCAGGTCCCAAATCAGGTCCCAAGTCAGGTGCCGAGTCAGGTCCCGAGTCAGGTCCCAAATCGGGTCCCAAGTCAGGTCCCAAGTCAGGTCAGAAGTCAGGTCCCAAGTCAGGTGCCGAGTCAGGTCCCGAGTCAGGTCCCAAATCGGGTCCCAAGTCAGGTCCCAAATCAGGTCCCAAGTCAGGTGCCGAGTCAGGTCCCGAGTCAGGTCCCAAATCGGGTCCCAAGTCAGATCCCAAGTCAGGTCAGAAGTCAGGTCCCAAATCAGGTCCCAAGTCAGGTCCCAAGTCAGGTCCCAAATCAGGTCCCAAATCAGGTCCCAAGTCAGGTGCCGAGTCAGGTCCCGAGTCAGGTCCCAAATCGGGTCCCAAGTCAGGTCCCAAGTCAGGTCAGAAGTCAGGTCCCAAATCAGGTCCCAAGTCAGGTCCCAAGTCAGGTCCCAAATCAGGTCCCAAATCAGGTCCCAAGTCAGGTGCCGAGTCAGGTCCCGAGTCAGGTCCCAAATCGGGTCCCAAGTCATGTCCCAAGTCAGGTCAGAAGTCAGGTCCCAAATCAGGTCCCGAGTCAGATCCCGAGTCAGATCCCAAATCAGGTCCCAAGTCAGGTCCCAAATGAGGTGCCAATTCAGGTCCTAAGTCAGGTCCCAAGTCAGGTTTGCGGGAGGTTTCAAGTATTTACAAGTCAAACTTATGTCTGTAGTCATTTGGGGATGAAGTACAAGTTGATTAAGTCTTTTTAGATTTGATCCAGTATCTCAAGTCATTGACATATGGGACTCGAGTCTGACGCCAGTCCAGGTCATGTGACTCCGGACCGCAGCTCTGCAGAGGAGTTTCCTGTCTCGTGAGATGGAGCAGTCGTCCCCGGTTCAGAAGATCGCTGGTCTGATCCCGTAATGTTGCTCGGCTAAGACTAGAAAAGTGCCAGATGGATGCAGCACATTTGACTTATTGAAATCCTTCAGGAGACGCATGCAAAGCGCCCAAGCACTCACAACCGACGCCTACAGGAGCTCAACAACGTCGCCCGACCTTCAACACAAACAAAACGGACAAAGTACAAGTGACCACAAATACCCTCGGCGAGCCGGCGGAGAAAAACAGTTCTTAAAATGCATTTACAAGAATACTTTGAAGTCAGGTGACAGTGTTTTAAAGTCTATGTGTGGCATGTGGCTTTTTTTTCTCTTCTTCTTTTCAAACGTGGCATTGAAAAAGTGCATTTCCTGTGCAGTCACCAAGCAGCGAGACGTTTACCATATACGGATGCAACTGAGAGGAGGCCTAGCAGGCAACGGGAAGAGAAAAAGAAGAACTAGCACGGCTCACTTCTCAAGTCTCAGCATGCACAGTGGTCACACACACACGCCTCTCTTTCATTGAAACTTGTGCGCATAAGCAATTGTGTGTCAATGGACCATGTGAATTGTCTGGTTCTGCGTGTGTGTGATAAAAAGGCAAATGGAGAAATGACACCAGCAAAGAGGAGCAGCTCGATGTAAACTGGTCTGACTAGACATTTACTTTTATATTACATTACATTACGTGTCATTTAGCCGACGCGTTTATCCGAAGCGACTTACAATAAGTGCATTTCAACCACAAGGATACAAACTCAGAACAACAATACATGATTGTATTTCATATTTATACAGTGTGTAAATCAAGTTTCAGGGCATTCAGAAAGTTTAATGTTACTGTTCCTTTCTTTCTTAGGGCAGAGATGTGGATCCACAGAGTGAGGACAATGCTGATTGGCTGATATGGAAGGTTCACCCAGTAAGGCTCAACCCAAACAGCTTCAAGACTCGTACTTAAATATCTCTCCTTTAACTGATTTGGGTAAATTAAATTCAGCTAAAGCACGTGTCCTTAAACAATGCACACATACCTACAATAGGTGTGATGACCCAGATTTCAACTTTGGAACGTGTTTGTGCAGGTTACCGGACTCCAGAGGACTCATAAAGCATCATCCAGTTGTACGTTTTGTCTTCCCATTCACCATCGGCCTCCTGTTTACACCTCTCTGTTTACTGTGGCATCACATTCAACCATTCCAGCGTGGGTGCATCCACTGTCCTACAACAGCTCATCACAATGCACAGCACACGCAGCCCAGTGCACTCACGCAGCACATCGCATGCCCTTAAAAGGCGCTTTCCAAGTGCCTGCCGTCTGTGCGAAGGGCTGCGTGTCTCCTGTGCAGACTCTACTGGTGGAAGACGGGACAGGACGCACTTCCTCCTCGTCTCACCCTCCATTGGCCTGTTTATTATGTGATAAATGATCACATGATAATCAGTGGTGTTGTCGGACCCAAACTCACAGTTTGGATTTACTTTTTAAAGTGAATGTAAAAAAGTAAACCGCACTTCAGTAGAAACGAAGAGTCACGGCTTCGTTTCGTCTCATATCTCATATCTTATGATGCTTAGTAGAATCCGGCTGTTCCTGCTGAGAGGCCCACTGGTCAAAGGGTCACCGTCCTCATCGATCCTCGTCCCTCTCTCTCTGGCGCCCTCTGCTGTAGCCCTGCAGCATCGCAGCGCTGCTGTAACTGCGCATGCGTCGCTCGGTGGACTCGCTCGGCTCCAGGATTTGGCAGTTTTGGCACAATTGAGCTGCTGTACTTTTACAGCTTGGCGTCCCTTTCCACGTCCGTCTTGAGGTAGGCTTCTTCTGGGAACACGTCCCCGCTACACCGGAGGGGTGCGACTCTTCAGTGGAGAGGAACCGTGATACACGGCGTCAGCTCAGCTGGCGTTATAATAAACCCACGGCGCTAATGGAGGGCTAAAGCAGCTAGCATCATGTGACGTCACGTGACGCGCTGCTTTGTTCATCCAGCGAATTTGTGAATAACATGAGAATAGATTTGACATCAATCGTTATTACTATTGTATTAGACAGTTACGGTGTATATGGCGCAGATTAAAGGGCTGTGACCCAAAAGCAAATGTTTTCAGTCAAAATAATTTATTAAAAGTATTTATTGACATTGCTTCAACTCCTGAAAATAAGATATGTGATGTGATGAAGTTACATACAAATACGATGCGCCGCTCCACAGCATCTGTCTTTTTAAGCTTCCTACATTGTAATGAGCCGTGGATGTGTGTCACTGTGCGTCGGTGTGCAGGGCATCATGGGTAACGAGCACAGCGTGGTGGTGCAGAAGCGGCTGGCCCGCTTCCGCCCTGACGAGCTGCCGGAGGTGGAGGGTGTGTTCGACCGGCTGCGGGGCGTCCCCGCGGAGCCTCCGGGCACAGCGACTCTGACGCTCCCGATGCTGCAGGTGAGATCATCTGAGAGGAGCCCTCGATCCACGTCTGTCTGTCCCCCGCCTATAATCAAGCGCTCCTTTTGAAAGTCCTCCATGGGCAGCCTGGCACCGGACTCCATGGTGAGGAGGCTCTACCGGTGCATGTGCCGTATCGACCCCGCGCCCGCAGGCCAAAGCAGCGCCCGCGCATCCTCGGCAGTGAGCCGAGAGCAGCTGGTCATCTTCCTGGCAGACGTCCTGCGAGGCACCGCTGAGGAGCGGGCTCCTCTGGTCATGGCCATGTCCCAGCGCGGGGACGAGGCGGGGACGTCTGTGCCGCGCGAGCAGCTGGCGGAGGTGAGCAGGTGGCTCGGTGCAGGACATCGTTCGCCTCGGCCCTCCCTCCTCACTCCGGCCCTCTGCTCTCCAGTTCCTCCAGGACCTGATTTCTGCTGTAGTGCAGGTTCTGGTCCACAGGGGGCACCTGCAGGCCTGGCAGCCGGAGAAAATGGGTGACCATTCGCAGGGCGTCAAACTCCTGGCAGAGCAGATTTGCTCTGAACTCCGGCCCTCAGGTACACAGAGATGGTTTGGAACGTGACTCCTCTTTGCTTCTCACTCCTCATGTCTGCTTTCCGCTGCCATCGCCTCCTCAGACCAGGCAGGTCATGACCTTCCCTCTGTGGAGGACTGGATCTTCAGGATGTCCCAGGTGTCCTTGTACCTGGAGATGCTGGTAGCTGAGGGCTTGAATGTGTCCCTGAGGGGCCGGCCGGCCCCCACCCTGCTGCCCCCCTGCACAGAGACGCCCTGGAAAGATGTGAATCGTCTGCTGCTGGACATCCCCACCCTCATGTTTCTGGCACCGCAGGTAGGAAAGTATTCAGACACTTACTGATCCTTCCTTTGTTCCACAAACTGCCGCTGGTTGTTTCAGCTTAAAAGTCGAGTGATGTCACAGCCACAGATGACAGATGACAGATTCTGGGGGGTCAAAACAACGCGCCTCTCGTCTGTCAGGAGCGACGCACAAAGTCATCCGCTGGGCCGCAATTGGCCCGAGGGCCACGAGTTTGACACAATTGACCCTTCGACTTTTTGCTCTTTTGAACCTTGCTAACGTTCGTTTGATCAACGGCTGCCGACGCTAGCGTTGCTAATTCGCTATCACGTGAGCTCTCTGAGTTTGACCTCTGACCCTTAAAGGACTCCCCAAAGGAAAGTAGTTATTGCTTGTCTTTTCCACTCCACTGGTTTTGTGTGCATAAGAACCCACCACATGTGACTGCACGGCGCCTGAGGGCCACAGCGGCAGCAGGTGAGTTGCGTGTGTGTGTTTTTATTTGTAATAGTGTTGGTTGAGGGAAATGTCTTTGTTCAGGCTCCTCCAGAGGTAGTAGCTTTGGAGTTGTGTACTAAGGAGCAGCTCATTGAAATGGCTGCCCGTTATCAGATTGGGATTAAAGCTGGATTGAAGCAGGTCTTGGGGAAGCTGGTGTTTTTCAGGGTCAGTCTGCTGGTTGAACAGCAGGGGGAGCTGTTGCAAATGCAGTTAGAAATGGCACGCTTGCAGTGCCACAGTTTGATGTTTCACAGAATCTTCGTTTGGTGCCTAAATTTGATGAATCAAATGCAGACACATACTGTATTTTATTTGAGCGTGTTGCGGAAGCTAGGGCTTATTTTTAGACATGACTGTTGTTGCAATGTGTACTTATGGGAAGAGCACTGGCGGCTGTTTCAGTGTAGCTGACAGTGAAATGCTAAAGTGGGATCAGCCGTCCTGAAGGTCTACGAGCTCGTGCCGGAGGCAGATCGTCAACGTAACGTTACAGGAAAAAGCAGCACAGATTCACAAACGTATTCTGAGTTTGCTTTGGGCTTTTAATCGTTGGTGCCCAGCTTCTGACGTTGGTGATTTTGAGGGTCTGTCTAAGAGATTCTGTGTCTGACCAGGTTGCTCCGTACATTAATGAACGTAAAGTGATGCAGCAGTCCTTGCGGATGAGTACAGGTTAACTCATAAGAGCCATTGTGAGTCAAACAGTGACAGTATGGAAACAACGTTACTCTTATGAATAGCAGGTCATCTTATACTGGAGCTTCCTTCCAAAGGCCTCAGTTTAACACGTGTTACGAAAACCTTCATTAGTGACACGGGATGAGTTCTGTCAGTGATCACATGAAAATAGACCATCATCATCCATGTTCTGACCTCTGTAGCTGCCGGACAGCTACAGCGCCCCCTGGAGGCTGGTGTTCTCCACGCGGCTCCACGGGGAGAGCTTCACCCGCATGGTGAGCGGCCTGACCAAACACGGGCCCACGCTGCTGCTGGTCAAGGACACCAGGGGCCACGTGTTCGGGGCCTTCGCCTCCCACGCCTGGGAGATCAAGCCTCAGTTCCAGGGTGAGCGCTTCAACGCAAATACACAACCTGTGTGTAGACCGACACACCGCAACACATCATCCAATCACAGCAGAGCTCACAGCGCTTTGACACTACGCAAGTCACAGGGTCCAAATAGGAATAATCTGTATACTGTGTGTGTGTGTGTGTGTGTGTGTGTGTGTGTGTGTGTACGCACGCACGCAGGTGACTCAAGATGCTTCCTGTTCACCGTTTTTCCCAGACTGAGAGTGTATACAGCAACAGGATACAACGAGCACTACATGTACCTCAACCAGGGGCAGCAGACCATGCCCAACGGCCTGGTGAGACCAACTCTGCCTGCGATTATCAGGCGCAGCTTGAAATGAAAGGACCCCAATTCAGCCGGTAGTTTTCTGACGATGGGGAAACAGAGCTGATAGATACGATGCTCTTTATGAAATACGTCCTTTTATTGTACAACCAATCATGATTTTGAACTTTGAGACTTGGGTGATTGCCACCATAATGGCCTTTATGCCTGCTCAGGGTTTGGGCGGTCAGCTCGGCTACTTCGGCCTGTGGCTGGACAGCGATTTTGGCCGCGGTCACAGCCGCGCGCGGCCCAAGTGCACCACGTACGGCAGCCCGCAGCTCTCCGGGGAGGAGGACTTCCGCGTGGACTCCGTGGAGGCGTGGGCCGTGGGGAAACCCCCCAAGCCAGACGAGGTCAGAGCGCACGCTTCTTTTGCCTTCATGCGGTTGATAAAATGCAGGCAGACGGGACGCACTGCCCCTGGGACCAGCCCAGTAAAACCAGCACAGGAAACAGCGCTCTGCATGTGCTGCGTTGCAGGACGAGGACGGGGGCGGCCAGAGGAGCATCCTGGATGCGGATCTGGAGGTGCAGGCCATGATGGAAATGACGGGGAAGACTCTGCACAGCCAGGGCTTCAGGGAGCCGGAGGAGGAGCAGTGAGGAGGAGCAGTGAGGAGGAGCAGTGAGGAGGAGCAGTGACACGCTCACACACACACACTCGCTCACACACACTCGCTCACACACACGCTCACACACACACACGCGCTCACACACACACACACAAAAACCTCAACCCAACACTGAAGTGGTGCTGACGCTGCTGAACGGGGCCCGGAGGCAGCTTCCTGAGGGTATTAAGGGTATTAAGGCAGCTTCTCGGCTGCGGGAGGAGGGCAGGGTTCTAGATGCCTCGCTTCTCAAACTGAGGGCTGTGAATACGCTTGTTAATGCAGAGACATAACTACCTCTTTCTATGTGCTGCTGTTCACTGTCTCTATTCATGTCACATTAAATGGGAGGATCGACTGACATCGTGTTGTTTCTTTCTTGTTTGGAGCAAATCTACGACATAACCCTGTAAATACAACACACACGTGTGTTGTATTGTCTATCGTATCGTATTCAACATAATGTCTTCGTAGTGGAGACTAACTTCAAAGTGAATATTAACCAACCACATGAGGAGTATTAACCAATCATAGTGACACTGAGACGCTTGGTTTTGTCTTCACGTTCATGCAAATGATGCAATAATTCCATTCTTTCTCACAATGTGTTTTTATTAGTGTAAGAGGAATTATGGTGAATGTGATAATGTATGTAGAGTATCGCAATGATCACAAACGTGAGGCAACGCGAGTGTTTCAGAATGAACACATCAAAATGAATGTAAACACTCATCATCAGAAACAATGCATCACAATCGGAATGAAGGACGTTGCGGAGCCGCATTAAGCATTGATGGCTGAATCGCCATAGCAACACATCGATGGATTAGTTCCTCACTCGATGACGGAGCGAGATGAGAGAGTTCTATGACATCACAAAGATCCGTTATGACGTCACTTCCTGTACGAGCGCGTCACTGCTGAACACAGGATCATTTATTTACAAGAAGATTTTCTCCCACTGTCTCTCACGCTGTCCCACGGACTGTCTCCCACTGTCTCTCACGCTGTCCCACGGACTGTCTCCCACGCTGTCCCACGGACTGTCTCTCACGCTGTCCCACGAACTGTCTCCCACGCTGTCCCACGGAATGTCTCTCACGCTGTCCCACAGACTGTCTCCCACACTGTCCCACAAACTGTCTCACGCTGTCCCACAGACTGTCTCCCACTGTCTCTCACGCTGTCCCACGGACTGTCTCCCACTGTCTCTCACGATGTCCCACGGACTGTCTCTCACGCTGTCCCACGGACTGTCTCCCACTGTCTCTCACGCTGTCCCACGGACTGTCTCCCACTGTGTCTCACGCTGTCCCACGGACTGTCTCCCACTGTCTCTCACGCTGTTCCACGGACTGTCTCCCACTGTCTCTCAAGCTGTCCCACGGACTGTCTCTCACGCTGTCCCACGGACTGTCTCTCATGCTGTCCGACGGACTGTCTCCCGCTGTCTCTCATGCTGTCTCACACACTGTCTCTCATGCTGTCTCTCATGCTGTCTCACACACTGTCTCTCATGCTGTCTCTCATGCTGTCTCACACACTGTCTCTCATGCTGTCTCTCATGCTGTCTCACACACTGTCTCTCATGCTGTCTCTCATGCTGTCTCACACACTGTCTCTCATGCTGTCTCTCGTGCTGTCCATGCCTGTACAGTGTTGCGATGCAGAGGACACTGGAAAGCCGCTGCATGCCTGGCAGAGGAGCGGTGTCAGTTCTTTCCATATTTATATGATCCATTTAATTACATTTTGTATAACACAAGGTACGTACGTGTGTCCAGAAACCGTCACAAGGCCTCTGATGGGGAGAAGAAAGGGAAAAGACCTTTAGAGAGACACAGGAGGATCCAAAGATGGACTAACCAAAGATGCACAATATCTCACAGAAATGATTAATATTATCTCCTTATATGCCTTCATCATCATCATCATCATCATCATCATCATCTCCTGCCCGTCAGCGGAGAAAAAAGACGCGGTTCCTTTAAGTTCCTTTAAGTTCAACACGCAGGCGGGACCATCCTGATGACATCTGGTCCAAACTAACGAGGCAGTTTGATCCGCCTGCGAGGAACCGAGGTGCCTCATGTGAGCTGGATAATGGGACGTTTGAGGAACCGGGCCCAGATCTTCCCTGTGACACCAGTAACCAGCATTACTATCAGCTGCTCAGACAGCGGGACATTCACCCCCTCGCTGCCATGCAAATGTCCTCAGGCCAGTTAGACATGCAAATCTCTCATATATATCTCTACACAGTGGCGCGGTGCAAGAAGGTTCATGCCTGCCTTTGTATTTGTTTATGGAAATGATTTTAGAATATTATTCCCAGAAATGGCTCCTCGCTGCACTTAATCCTCCCCTTCAGGAGGAAGTGCTTTTGTTTAATAACGGCATAAATTTAGGGTCAAGCCGATCATTAATCATCCAATCAATTGACCTGTGTGGCACCTTTCATTTTGGATGACTTCAGAGTTAGGAGGGATTATTATTATTACCGCTACAGGCTCGTCCCGCGGCCCTGCGGCCCCGCGGCCCCGCGGCCCCGCGGCCCCGCGCCGCGCGGTGACACCCACAGCCCAGTTTGCATAGATACCGTCCTGGTTTCCGGCCCCTTTTTTGACAGCTTGCAGGCTGTGCCTGTAACGCAAGTGAACTTTTACTTCCTTGTACACACAGATAGAGGAACTGACCGTTTTGCGGGTGGCCTGCTTTTTTTTTTTTTGTCAACACTTTACATCCTCCCCAGGCGTCATTTCATCACTTTCATAATCCCGATCAGACAGACGGCGGGAACCGAACCGACTGCTCGCTTGTAAGGTGAGTCGTACTTATTGTGGGGGAGCGGGTTCCGCTCGAAGAGGGAAGGCGGGGGGGGGGGAGTCCGCTTCGTACCCGGCAGCAGCGTGTCCTCCGCCGGGCTCCACGGCTCACAGCGGGGGGTCGGGCCCGCGTCGGTCCGTCCGTCGCACCGGCGGAACCGGCCGGCAGAAGGACCTTTCTGCGCTCACATCCCGCTGGATCCACTTCAGAGGCGAATCAGGCGGCTGGATGCGTCATTTACATCATTGTGACATGTTTCTTACATGTTTCTCTCGCCTCTAATGGAGGAGGCATTGCACACTAACGGTTGTGTTGGCACCTTGTGGCGCTGTAAGTCATCACTTTTATTTTTAATGTTTAAGTTCATCGCAACACAGAATGAAACACCAAAATAAATGGCAAAAAGAACGTGTTCTCTTCTATTCACGAGAAGCCAAAATGAGGACAGACTTTAACTGCACTTTATTACAAAGGATTTGTAATCATTCATGTTTCTCATGGTTGGTACGAAACTATTTCAATGTTGACAAAACTTCCTGTTGTACATCAGAGGTGTCAAGTAACGAAGTACAAATACTTCGTTATCTTGCTTAAGTCGAATTTTTGGGTATCTATACTTTACTGGAGTATTTATTTTTTACTTCTACTCGTTTCATTTTAAAAATAGCCGTCGTTGGTCATCGTTCAAAAACACGCATAAAACCTTCGCAGGTAAATCGCGGCATCCAGACAGCGTGAGCTGTGCTGTGGTTGGATGAGGAGGATAAACCCGGAGCTTATTGGCTCCTGCAGATGAGCCCGAGCACAGAGACGTGGGAAAGTGGTCGGTGGTCGGATCCTCTTCAGACCGACACACGCTGATCTCAGTTCTCATTTAGCGACATGGAACCTCCTCCTCATGCAAACTCCACGTGGCGGTAAATGAGCATCTTCATGCGGTTTTTGTTGGCAGAACACAGCGACTTGCAAGAAGGCTTTACAAATGAACACTAAGGTGTTCTGTATTTGAGCTTTAAGCTGTGAGAGGCTGCACTTTATACTACGGGTAGATGAAACGCAGCGTTCTGATTGGTTGGGGGTGAGTCACTGAGGTGTGCGTCATTGAGCGATGACGTTCAGCACCTGTTCACATTGACCCGAGCGTTGCGGATCACTGCGCACTCTCAGTAACGCGTTTACGCTTTGCGCGACCGTTAGTTGACTTTTTAGCTTGTAGCTTCGTCGTGATAAATCAACGAAACAAACGCGGAAATCCCTCTAATGATCGGTTTTAAGGCAATGCGAGCTTTAAACCGGACAGTTAAGGTGGACGTGGTGAGCGATGTGAATGAGTGAGACGGACCGATGCTGTTCACCGGCACGCAGGGGACTATTTCCCCTCCAGACTGCTGAAAGGACCCACACGACGTCTGGTGGCTACAACTATTTAGTGCTGCAAGGAAGACACGTACTTACTATTTATACCTGCGTATCTGTACTTCTACTGGAGTAATGAATGTGAATACCTACGTTACAGGAGAGTTGTGTTGTTAATCAATGTCATACGTGTATCGATAGAAAACGGTTGGACAAACTAATCGAGGTGTTTGGAACTTCATTCCACTTATTGGAGCCGTGTGCTGTCAAACTACCAGCGACCCCACACAGAGTCAGTGGACTGAGACTCCTGCCGTGATGCTCGACCGTCCTGTGGAATACATGGTTCAGGGGGGCGACGGCACCAGAGGTGAAGCAGGGCCTCATGGGCCTGGGGGGCCTGAACTGAAGGGCTCCCAAACGGACCTAACAATGCCTAATTACTGTCCATGTTCTTGCTCATCAAATGACTCACGAGAGGCCCCGCAGCACTGAACCACCCGGCAGCGTTTAGGGCTAGTAGAGGTCCTGGTCGTCCGCTGAGCGGTGGCGTGCTGCTTTGCTGGCGGTGTGAGGCCCCGTTAGCTCAGTGAGTCAGCGCCATGTTGAGAGCCGTGTGGAGGCAATAGATTCTGTGCAACAAAGAAGTACCGCTGAAGGATTGTGTCTGTGTTTACAAGCCGCCCTTTCAGTTCACACATCATGGGTGTGTGTGTTATCTCCATTATAATAAATTATTATTATAAATGAGCAATGCTAATCTGGTTGTACCTTTAATCCTGCAGCTGGTGCGCTGGCAGTGTAGGCCGTGGTTAAGCCTACAACATATAAACACTCACTGTGGTCTCTTTCTCTACCATCACATCTCGACCAGACGACTGTTCTTCCCCGTGTCAGAATTAAAAAGAAATGTTCCCCCTATTTAGCATAAGAAAGTGTGTAGACATTTGTGTGTGTGTGCACGTGCCCCCCCTCTGTGCACATGGGTGATTGTTCCGGTGTGTATAAGAAATGACAAAGAAACAGCAACATCCTCATTTCATATAAACACGGGCTCTTCTTGCGAGTCTGTGACGTGAACACGCAAGGCTGAATCGCCACAGCATTTGTGTAACGCTTCATGCAGCACCGGTGTGAGGAGATTTTGTAGGTCTGAACTATGCTGCAGTGATGCCAATAGAAACAACCCTTCACGGGGTCACGGTCCCAGCGGGGACATCAGCATTTGTCTCGATGAATCATTAATGTCCCTTCAAATTAACACAAAACAGCACTTTTTACTTTTTATAGTTCAGCTTTTTAAAGAGCTGGTGATGAAGCTTCATATTAAGCATCTTTTATAATGATCAAGATATATGTTAATAGAAATGATCAGGCTTTATTAGTCCACCGCTGTCTTTAAAAACCCATTATTACTCATCTAATGTAGACAAATACCTTTTTAGTTGATAATTCGGCTCAGATTTAATCCACCAGAGCTCTCGGGGATTTTTTAAATTCTAAATATTACTATTTGGTCTCATTTGCGAGTTAGAGATGAGTTATTGTGACAGTCCCAGGTTGAACTTCAACACACTACCGAGGAATGCAATCACACTATTTCTAATGCCTGTCCAGCCCCCCCCTCGGCTGCAGAGATGGCTCGCCCCAAGCAGCAGGGCGAGATGACGGAGTACAAGAAGATGGGCATCAAGCGGGACCTGGAGATGGGGGTGGTCATGACGGTGTTCCGGCAGAAGGCGGAGCGGCTCACCGTGCAGGTCATCATGGAGACCCGGCAGGTGGCGTGGACCCGCACCGCCGACAAAACCGATGGTGTCTGTGAGTAGAAGTCATCGTCATCGTCATCTTCATCGTCATCATCATCGTCATCATCGTCATCATCATCTCCTTGGTTGAATTTTTAGAATAGAATATCTCTTCAGTATAAAGACGACATACACCCAGCAAACATAACATAATAATTATCCTCTTAGCGTGAGCGATCAACTTGGGACATTGCACGTGTGATTTATTGTTCCTGGTTTTGGGAACCTCCCGGAGCATTTGATTGGTCGACCTCAGTGCTCTAACTGGAGTACAAAGTTGGAAAGTCAATTGTTCAGAAGCACATTTTTAATTATTTACATTTGAAATGTACTAACCTTTATTACGTGCACTTACTATGTCCCTGTATCCTCAAAGGGGCATCGCTTAGACGATGCTATGCTCCAGTGAGCTTGTGGGTGAAGAGAGGAAGCTAGAACCTTCTGTACGCTAACGTGTGTGACTAAATGAATGTTACATGTTTTGAAAGGAAAAAGGTTTCATTTGATGTACAACTTGAGTTAAACTCAGTACGACTGGTTTATTGAGAAATACAGAACACAATGTTATTCTTTGTCATAATGAAATAGCTCGTTTTGGAATGCTAGTTTGTAGCCTGGCTAACGGTGCTAGCTACTTCGTTAGCTTTGATAACTTTAGTTGTTGTACTATCTGTGTCAATGAGTATGTACAATGTGAATTAAGTACATGACAGAAATTGGTATTACATTTATATAAATTGTAAATCTTTTAGTTAGCTCCACATGTAAACCAGGTAAACGTTGAATGATAGTTGTTAGTTGATAGTTGTCAACCTGGGGTAAGTTCAGGGGCATTTTCATTCATTCTCAGAGCAAACACGCACGGATGATTGTGTGAATTTACTGTGTGTGTGCTGTGTTTCAGTGGACCTGTTTGAAATCAGAGAGGTTCGTCCAGGGAGGAACTCTAAGGACTTTGAGCGCTTTAAAGACAGGAAGGACAAACACAATGACAACTCCTGCTTCACGATCTTCTACGGCTCACTGTTTGTTCTCAACACCCTCAGTCTGGGAGGTGAGATTCCTATTTATTTACCACAAGGAGATTTCTTTGGTATTCTGTTGGACCGCTGTAGGGCTGTCAGCTTTAGTCGTTTAGTCGACTAATCGGTCCGATGCCGTCTTGGTCGACTGACATTCTCAGTGGTCGACCAGTTGCATATTTTTTTTTTTACACCAATAAAGACAATTTCATTGATTTACTCCTTGATATTTATTCCTTTATAAGCAGTTACATATTACTGTAATCTAAATATAATCACCCTATGTTTTAATTAATTTAGTCTGTTTCGTAACAGCGCCGCAGTTCAGCGCTCCGCGTCGAACACTCTGGAACCGCGGCGAAGAGCTTCCTCTCGCCGTCGGAGCCCGTTACGTCTCCGCGCGTAAAAATAACGCTTTAACGTTAATGTTCACCGGTCGCTTCTTTATTAAAGAGCGAGCTCCATCACCTCCCCGTCAGGTCCGTTAGGGTCCGTTGGCGTCCGCGGGGCCCCGGCGGTTGGAGCTGATCCGAACGGTGACTCCTCCGCGTGAGTAATGCGGCCCGCCGGCCGCATTCGGTACTCGTCCGCGGGCCGTTTATTTAGTTTGCATGCATTTTTTTTAACTCATGTCGTAGGCTACGGCCCGGGTAGGAATGTGGTTGGGCACCGCTGGTTTAGTCGACTAATCGTTGCGCAGGACAAGACTTTGGTCGACTAAGCATATCTTTGGTGGACTACAGCTCTGGACCGCTGATCATTTCCTGTGTCAAACAGGCGTCAACGAGGAGTTATTCTGGCTTGTGGGGGATCCGAACATACACAGGAAGCTTAAAGGGACAGCGTGGACAGCGCTTCTTGAAGTTTGCAATAAAATGACATTCATCGTTCATATGTCAATGGAAACAAATGTAAAATGTCACTACAATCAATAACGTTTACGGGTGAGGAATGAAAGACGAACACAGACCTCAGTCAGTATCAGTCATCATTACATTTTCACAGACGTATTGATGAAATTTGGCTTTTCACTCGCATGTATTTGATTGCACGTACAGCGGCTTCACTGGTCTCACTAGACCACAGCAGCTTATGAATATTAAACTAAATGTCTGTTCATTGACCTGCCGAAATGCTTTTCCTTTAGTTTACATCAGGAAAGTGAATCCAGCTTAACTTGCGTCCGTGACAAACCTATTTATTGGACCGCCACCCATGATGTTTCTGCTGTCTGAAGCTAAGTTTAGTCTGGTGGGGGTTACATGGCTCTTATTGGACAGGAGCCTCACACATTTGGGCCTGGGACAAAGGGTTTGCACGACGAGCAGAAAGACCTTTGCACCACTGCGTGATTCTTAAGGGGCTGCGCCGGAAGATGGAATCACAAAAGACCCAGAGTGTGTCAGTAAAGTCACACTAGCTACTCTGATGTTGATTTCATTGCATTTCTCTCACACAATCTAGACAACCGACTCTATATGTATTTCATAACACGCCCTAAATAACACATTGACTCTACATGGAACATAATTTACTAAAGGCTGTATTGAAGAAGAATTAAACCTAGAGACTGAGACCATAAACTGATGTTTACAATGTTTACTGAGGGAATAAATCCAGAGAGAAGTAGTCATTTTCATGTAGACGTCTATTCAACCAGAGGAGTCTCCCCCTGCTGGACAGGCAGGTTTTATGAGTCTTCTTCTAACCTCCTGCTCTGCTTCTCTTCCAGCTGACTCCGTCCAGGAGGCCCAGAAATGGCTGACAGGACTGGAGCTGCTGAGGCAGGAGACGCTGGAAGCTCCGACTCCGGTGCTCGTCGAGAGGTAGACTGAGCCACACGTTCCCACCGCTGCTGGTGATAAAGACTCCCATAATCCAACCACTGATCCTCTCCTGTTCCTTATTCCCCAGCTGGCTGAGGAAGCAGATGTATTCTGTCAATCAGACCAAAACACACAGGTACTGTTCAGAGGAATGATCTGGTTGGTCTAAACATCCACATTGTGTCTTATGACTGGTCCGATAAAACAGATCTCAACCAATCAAACCCACAGTGTTTTATCTCAACAGCATATGTGAATGTGCGGCTGTGTTGTCTGTGTGTCTTTCCCAGTATCTCCATGAAGGAGCTGAAGGTTCTGCTTGCTTCCATCAACTACAAGCCCCCCAGCTCTCGTTCCCTCAAAGAGAAGTTCCTGGTACTCCCGTGTTCTGCTCTCTGTGTCACGTTCTGATCAGCCAGAGGACTCTTAGTCGGCTGTAGAACTTGTAGAAGGTTCCTACGACCTTTTCTCAGTCGCTGCTTTGTGATTTTGTTCTGCTGTCGCAGGAAGTGGCAGGAAAGAAAGACCGCCTGGACTTTGCACAGTTTCATAAATTGTACAACCTTATAATGTTCGAACAGAACGAGGTGAGTATTAATTGTTTGACATGTGATTAAATATATATATATATATATATATATATATATAATACATTTCAGCATTTTCATTCACATGACCTTTTAAACTCAGATCCTGGAAGAGTTCAAAAAGGAATCCTGCGCTTTCATTTTGGGGTGAGCTCCTTTTTTCCCTTCATCTTTGCCACACACACTGATGTTTGTAAAGATATTGTGCGCTTTGTGTGACTGAGTTTGCTCTCATTGTACAGTAACACAGATAAACCGGAGGCCTCAGCAGTTCTGCTCCACGACTTCCAACGATTCCTCATCTACCAGCAAAAGGTCAAAGAACTCAATGATTAATTCCCCAATACCTCAAGGACAGTATGCTGAAAGGGTTTTGTTTTTCTTGGCAAATGACGCAAAAAATATATTGCTTAACCCAGCATCCATCTGAAACAAAACAAAAAGATTTTAAGAAGTAAAATATACCGCGACCAGCTCGCGTTTGATTCCAGAACATGATTTGATCTGATATGATTTTGATGAGTCCTCTAGGGGCAGCGTCCCAAAGTCAGGATCAAAAGATAATGAGATGCCATGATGCAAGTGGGAGCAAACGGCATAAAGAAATAATAACGTGAACCCAGAATTGACCCCTGAGGTACTTCAAATTCAGTGGCAGCTTTATCACTGTTTAGCTTTTTCTTCCATAACAAAGACATTAAAATGCTGTCCAATCGTCCTCATATCATCTACCATTTGAAGTAAATCCTCCAGAAAACAACGTCCCACCTCGACTACGATACTTGGTTCTATTCATGATTCATGATTAGTTACGTTCCCTTGTTTAAACTGCTGTCATCATTCACAGCAAAGAAAACTGCCCTTTCATGATTTCATTTATTACCTGGATTTCTTTTGGAATAAATCTGAATCCTGAGCCGAGTGTGTGTGTACGCACCGATATGAGGCGGTTTATCGCTCTCCTTTGCTGTGCTCTCATCCCTCAGGAGTCCTGGGCCAGCGACCTGAACCAGGTCAGAGAACTGATGACCACCTTCATCGATGACACCATGAGGAAAACCAACGATCCCGAGTTCACCGTCAGCGAGGTATTCTGCTCTGTGTGTGGAGTCAGGATCAGGATCAGAATCAGGATCAGAATGAGAATAAGGATCAGAATCAGGATCAGGATCAGAATCAGGATCAGAGTCAAGATCAGGATCAGAATCAGGATCAGGATCAGAATCAAGATCAGAATCAGGATCAGAGTCAGGATCAGAATGAGAATAAGGATCAGAATGAGAATAAGGATCAGAATCAGGATCAGAGTCAGGATCAGAGTCAAGATCAGAATCAGGATCAGAATCAGGATCAGAATCAGGATCAGAATCAAGATCAGGATCAGAATCAGGATCAGAGTCAGGATCAGAATGAGAATCAGGATCAGAATCAGGATCAGGATCAGAAAACATTGCCATAGTATGTCAGACATACAAGGAATTTGACTTGGCGAAATGTGCAACGATGTGCTGTCACGACAATGAGACTGCCTTTGTAGCGTGCATTCCCCAGAAACACAACATTATTAAATATGTTTTAAAATGATCCACTTCACGTCCTTATGTGTACAATAAGTAAATACATTAAAACACTAATGTGTCATCATGTCTGGTACAATACGTTAATAACATAATGATTGTGGCTGACATAGCTGTAAATCAGGCTGTTTGGCACAACGCAGTGATATTAAACCTCCCCGCTGATTCGTACGTAACGCTGAGTGCCGTTCTCCTCTAGTTCCTCAGTTTCCTGTTCTCCAAGGAGAACTCTGTGTGGGATGAGAAGTTCTCCGAGATCTGCAACCTGAACATGAACAACCCTCTGTCCCACTACTGGATCAACTCGTCACACAACACGTCAGTATTGATGGAGCAGCCATACGTTTATACTTATAATTCCACACAGCTTTTTCATGTACGAGAAGTCAGCGCAATAAAGTTCAAATTTAAAGCAAAAATCTGCAAACTTTACAAACTGAGTTTATTGACAAAAAATGTGTTATAATTTGCGTTATGGGGAATGTAGGGTTTTGAATTCTGGGGGTGGACCCATTAAACCAGGTGGTGGGGGGGCGGGGGGGGACCTGGCAACACAACCATTGTTCTTGTTAATGGTTTATAGCCAATCCAAAAAGCGGAAGCCAATTCTTTATTAACATCAATAAGTTACGCATTATAAACCGTTTGTTTTGGTCAGTGGAAACACAACTTGACCTCCTGTATTGTGTGTGTGTGTGTGTGTGTGTGTGTGTGTGCCTCCCCAGCTACCTGACCGGGGACCAGCTGCGCAGCGAGTCGTCCACGGAGGCCTACGTGCGCTGCCTGCGTATGGGATGCCGCTGTGTGGAACGTCAGTGTGACCCGTTGCATTTCGCTGCCTGCTTCGTTTCACGCGCTCAGCAGCTGATTGTTTGGTCCTTTGTGTGCAGTGGACTGCTGGGACGGGCCCGGGGAGCCAATCATCTACCACGGTCGCACCATGACCACCAAGATTAAGTTCGAGGATGTGGTCAAAGCCATCAACGATCACGCGTTCGTCACGTCAGAGTAAGAGTCAAAGGCTGTGTGGCTTATGGCGACTCTGTCAAACACACACTGATACACTTTCTAGCCAACTTGAACCCGTGTTTATTAACATTTGCCCATTTTAAAACGAGGTAGGTGTGCTTGTGGGCATCTGGGTTGGGGTCGTATGGGCATGATGGATAAAGGTTGACGCTCTCAAACGGTTGTGTGTGCGTCAGGTTCCCGGTGATCCTGTCCCTGGAGGAGCACTGCTCCGTGGAGCAGCAGCGGCAGATGGCCCGCATCTTCAGGGACGTGTTCGGAGACAAACTGCTGGTCGAACCAGTGGAGCAGATGGCCGAGCAGCTGCCGTCGCCGACGCAGCTCAAGGGCAAGATCATACTCAAGGTAGGCCCAACATTCCTTCCACGGTGATTTGAAATGAAATGAAGATTCTTGCGGTTCCACGGTGTGTCGCCGGCCACCTGAGCAGCTGTTTGTTTCCTGCTGGTGCAGCACAAGAAGCTCAGCGTGGAGGGAGGAGGAACCACCAGGGACTACAGGAAGGGGCAGAAACAGGGAGACCTGGAGATCTGGGACCCCGTGGACCAGGTGCTGGACCTGAGGCATCATGTGTACATCACGCGTGGGGCCTCTCCTGTCTAACCTTTGTAGTTTATTTAGTATTTAGCTTTGGGCCCAATCAAATAGTTAGTTCTGTCGTATGTTTGAGTCTATATGAGATATTGCAGCTGGTAGCAGATGTATCAGCAGTCGATGAGCACCAGACTCAAGCTGTGACAACCGTACTGTTAATGCAGAATAATAAGCTTATGCTTTCACCATGTCTCCACTTCAGTGAGTCGCCTCCCGCTGCGCCTCATTGGTCAGCTGCTCACATATATTTTCACTGGTCTTTCTCAGCGGTGGAACAAGCACTACTGTGTGATCTCCGACGACAAGCTGTACTATGCAGAGGAGTACGAGGAGGAGGAAGACGATCCCAGGAAGGTAACACAAAGACACGACTTCCACTGTAGGAAATGAGCCAGCTGGGATTTTGTGGTTTGTCAGTGATGATCTTCCCCGTGGTTCTCAGTACCAGGACATGCACCTCTCAGAGCCGTGGTTCCACGGGCGCTCGAAGGAAGGCCGGGTGATGGCCGAGCGGCTGATCCAAGACCGCTGTGTGGAGAACGGGGGGATCGACGGGACCTTCCTGGCCCGGCCCAGCGACACCTACGTCAAAGACTTCACCCTCTCCTTCTGGTGCGGCCTGCGCTTGTCTGGTAAACGGTGCATTCCGAGGCACTGCGGCTGGCGCGTCCCCTAAGCACTGGCTCTGTGGGTGTGTTCAGGCGCAGCGGGAGAGTCCAGCACTGTCGCATTCGCTCGGGTTCAGAGGGGACGCGCACGTACTTCTACCTGACGCCCAACCTGCACTTCCCCACCGTGTACTCCCTGATCCAGCACTACCGAGAGAACCCGCTGCGCTGCCAGGACTTCGAGCTGCGTCTGACCGAGGCCGTGCCGCAGCCCGACGCACACCTGCAGAAAGGGTGGGTCACACACGCACACACACGGCCAGCTGGGAGTAACGGGGTGGTGCAGGGGCTTCTGCTCAGAGGACTCACGTGTGTGTGTGTGTGTGTGTGTGTGTGTGTGTGTGTGTGGTGCAGGTGGTTCTACAGCAACCTGAGCCGCGGCCAGGCCGAGGACTACCTGCTGAGGATCCCCAGAGACGGAGCCTTCCTCATCCGACAGAGGGAAGGGGAACCAGACTCCTTCGCCATCACATTCCGGTGCGATGTTTGCCTGCGCTGGATGTGTGCGTGTGCATGCGTGTGTATGTGTGTGTTGATTGTCCGTGTCGTTCAGAGGCGACGGGAAGGTGAAACACTGCCGCGTGCAGAAGGAGGGCAACATGTACCTGCTGGGCACCACCACGGAGTTCGAGAGCCTCGTGGACCTGGTGGAATACTTCAAGAAGAAACCGCTGTATCGCAAGATCAAGCTGCGCTACCCAGTGACGCCGCAGCTGGTGGACCGCTTCAGCACCGTGAGTCACCCGGGGAGACCCACACCACAGCGTGTTTCACAACAGCACATTTTACTGCATTATAATTGTGAATGCATCATGTCTGTTGTATATTTCTGTCACTCATGGCCCGTTGCTGGGCTCTGGAATCAGCTGAATAGATGTTTTTAAAGCCAGTAACATGTGCTGCTTCAGGAGAAAGATTGCGCCTCTCTGTATGAGATGAAGACCTACGTGGAACCCAACGAGATCGAGCCCATAGTGGTGTGTATTCACACACACACACACATTAACGCCCCTACACGCTCACCTGATGAAGACTGTCTGTCTCTTCCAGCCTCAAAGCACAGTGAGGGCCGTCTACAGCTACCAGGCCAAGAATCCAGATGAGCACAGCTTCAGCAAAGGAGCGCTGATACACAACGTGTCGAAGCAGAGCAACGGATGGTGAGCGGCTGCAGACACGTTTCTCCTCCTCAGCAGCAGCAGCAGCAGCAGCACTAAGAGCAACACGGCGCTGTGCTCCACAGGTGGAAAGGCGACTACGGCGGAAGAATGCAGCTCTTCTTCCCGTCCAACTTCGTCGAGGAAGTGTCCAACAACACCAAGCCTGACATCGTAGGACAGGTGAGCATCAGGCCGCAGAGGGAACGAGGGTCGATCAGCGCGTAACCCAACGTGTGTGTGGCGTTTATTAAAACAGGACCTGGAGGACAACCCACTAGGTGAACTATGTAAAGGCGTGGTGGACATCTCCAAGTGCAACATCCAAAACCGTGAGTGTAAAAGCTCTGATGTCCTCTGGCTTTGTTCAGCTTTTTTTACATTACATTTTTCTTTTATGCGTTTGTAAGCGACTTACAATAAGTGCATTCAATGTAGAGGACATCATGCTGTGTTGAAGAAGACTTGGACTCATAAACTTTCATTTACATATTAGTTGAATAAAAAAAAGACCAGAGGAGTCGCCCCCTGCTGGTAGGTATGGAGAATGCAGGTGCAGGTGCCCCCTGGTCCCACAGTAAGGAATCGGGTGATGCATTTTGAGGGATACGTGTGACGTAACGGTGGGTATTTATTCTGTGAAAGTCAACTCTTCGCCCCCCCCCCTCGCTGTGCTTCTCGTTTCCAGTGAAGAGCGGTAAGAACGGGAAGCCCAACGTGTTGACCCTGCAGGACACGGAGCAGGACAGCCTGCAGTTCGACCTGGCAGCCGGCTCTCTGGAGGAGCTGTTCGGATGGTACCAAGTGGGCTGGAACATCACGCAGAGAGCCATGAGCAAGCAGTACAACCGAGAACAGGAGGTCAGCATCCATCGCGTGTAGAGAGGAGTTACACGCTCACAGGGTTTTCTAGTTGATACTAAATCTGAGGACAGCATAAGACCGAAACACGCTGTCGAGCCACAGCTGCACCGGCGGATCACTGCATCACCGTGCAAACAGGAAGCGGCTGTTTCTCTTCTGTCCAATCTCAGATCAGACAGCAGGAGGAAGTGGAGAAGAAGGCAGAGGTTGCCATGGAGATGTCGGACCTGGTGGTCTACTGTCAGCCGCTGAGCAAGGAGAAGGACCGCTTTGGTAAACGCATGCAGACGCACGTGCAGAACACAAAGGGCTGATGACGGACTCATAAAACCTCCTGCTGGCTTTACAGAGAAATAGAGAAAAGGGATAATAGCTTCATCAATGAGAGGAAAACAGTTTTATTTACTGGGTTTTTCTTTCTGAAGCGAAACCAAAGCGACACGGCGTCGGCCACCATGAAGCACCAACGAGCGCGCGATCACGCAGATGCACATCCTCAGGTTTCATTGTCAGCGCTTTGAATACGGTTCACAGGTCCCGTCTTTGTCCCCACAGACCGCTACACCTACAAGCAGATCCGCTCCTTCGTGGAGAACAAGCTGCCAGGAAAGAGCCGCACCAAGGACTTCCTGTGCTACAACCGCAAGGCGCTGAGTCGCGTCTACCCAAAACCCCAGCGGGTGGAGTCGTCCAACTACGACCCCTACTCGCTGTGGGCCCTCGGGTGCCACATGGTGGCGCTCAACTTTCAGACTGCAGGTAGGGTAGCTCACCTGGGCCGCTGGGTGCAGCATCTCACGGGGGAGGGGCCGTTATCCAGGACACATGTGATCCTTGGACCTACTTCAAACTGCGCTCTGAGCAGTGCTGACCTCGAGGCAGCAGTCATCCACATTATACGTAACCACAGTCAGTGAGCTGACATGCAAAGCAGCAGCACACCTCGTGTTCACGTACGGTCTAAAAGGTCTGTAGCACTGTGAGGAAACGCTCACTGTTCATTTCAATTAACTTCATTTTATTTCAAATAGCCCCAAATCGCACCTTGAAGGTAAATAGCGGCCGTAGAGTTTCGTAATGAAGCGATGGTGCAGTCTGCACAAAGATGGCCCTGCGGTGTGGGAGGGGCCCCGCGGTGTGGGAGGGGCCCCGTGGTGTGGGAGGAGCCCCGCGGTGTGGGAGGAGCCCCGGGGTGTGGGAGGGGCCCTGCAGTGTGGGAGGGGCCCGCAGTGTGGGAGGAGCCCCGCGGTGTGGGAGGGGCCCCCGGGGGAAGCGGCTCGCAGCTGCGACTGATCGCATTACTTTCCTTCTTTTCTTTCACCCAGATAAATGCACTCAGCTGAACAGCGCCCTCTTCAGTCAGAATGGATGCACGGGTTACGTCCTGCAGCCGGAGCTCATGCGCGACGACGCCTACGAGCCTCAGCAGGAGCGGAAGAAGGTCAAGTACGACATCGCGGTTCGGGTACGCACACACGCGGGGTCGGGGGCTCGGGGGCTCGGGGGGTCGGGGGTCGGGGGCGTGCCGCTGGATGAGCTGCAGCTGTGTGTGTCTGCAGGTGATCGCTGCCAGGCACCTCCCGAAGCCCGGCCGCAGCATCGCCAGCCCCTTTGTGGAGATCGAGCTGTGCGGCCACGCCGAGGAGAAGTTCAAGACCATGGTGTATCGTAAGGAGGGGGCCTGGGGGGGGGGGGGGGGGGGGCAGCAGTCTGTCTGTGCTCGTGTGACGCCGCCGCTGTCTTCGTCCCGCCGGCTGCAGGGGACAACGGTCTGAACCCGGTGTGGAAATCCCCGGCGGACTCGGCGCTGTTCACCGTGCTGGAGCCCGAGCTCACCTTCCTGCGCTTCGTGGTGAACGAGGAGGACATGTTCTCTGACCCCAACTTCCTGGCTCAGGCCACGTTTCCTGTTAAAGGCATCCGCTCAGGTGGGAGCAGCACACAACGTGTTTAATACACACATATTCTCTCACATTCCTTTCATGCGTCTTATGAACGAATAGCATCACCTTCAGAAAGTGTTTTTAGTTTAGTTTCCTCTGGGTTGATTACGGTTGGAACATTACAGCAGATTTCATGATCAATAACAGTTCAATCATTAAACACATCACTTGGATGATGGATTAGACTTGTTTAGAGAGGGGGAATTCTTTAGCCACTTGGTTACCACGGCAACCAGGCTGATCTGATCACCTGTCTGTCTGTCTGTCTGTCTGTCTGTGAGGGCACTCGGCTCCTTTTTCCCTCCCCGGCCCCTCAGCAGCATGCAACTCACAGTTTGATTGTTCTGTAGCTGTGGACCTGGTCGAGGTGGGGCCCCTGTCATGGTGATGTCATGGTGATGTCATGGTGATGTCATGGTGATGATTAGGTAGTGTCAGAAAAGAAGAACCAAAGAGCAAAGAGATGGCAGGAAATGATTGTTTTAGGTTCACAGAAACAAATCCCCCCACACGGCAAAGCTGGCCTGCACGTGAAGCGGCTGTAACGCTGCATCAGCGGCCCGCGAATGTGACCTTTAATGGACAACCGGCTGCTACGGCAGCTCCTCCTCTGCGTGAGACGTGATTGGTTGATGTCGTTCCTTCAGGTTACCGCTCAGTGCCGCTGAAGAACGGCTACAGTGAAGACCTGGAGCTGGCTTCTCTGCTGGTCTACATCAATGTCCAACAAACAGGGGTGAGTCAACACACAGCAGCACACACAGGACATCAGCATGCATGTGCACACGCCGTCTCACGCCTCGGCCTTTCAGAAGGCGCAGGAGGAGCTGTACTCGTCCTCCAGCCAGCTGAAGAAGAAGCAGGCGGAGGTCGGCGCCGAGCCTTTCCTGTACGACACGCACACTAACATCCAGCGCGCCGCCCCGCGGCAACACAACCCGCTGACCAGAGAGGGCAGCGCCGGAGAGAGGTCAGCCGCAGACCCCTACAGGCAGCCGCAGGCGCTGCAGGTGACGTGTGCTGCCTTCTCAATGGTTTTGCTCTGTTTTCTTTGCACCGCAGGGCAAAAGAAAAGAAGATAAACAACAGCAAGTTCTACTCGTGAAGACGCGCCCGTCCACGTCCTTCGTCTTCCTGCCTGAGCGGCGGAGAAACGCCGACGACAGATCTAACATCACCAAAACAGCTTTCTATTTATTCAAGTTTTTTTAGACCTAAGACTACACGTTGTGAAGTGATTTTAATAATGAAAGGGGTGTGGGGGACGTAGCGGGTCGTGGGACGTGTCCCACACAGCCAGCGTAGCGCCTCCCGTCTGAAATCAAACTGTTAGCAGGTGGCAACACTGATACTCGGATGCTATTTATTGTGTAACTGAAATAACGGCGGACTCTTCTGTGTGTGGAATGAAGCTGTGATTGTGAGTCTTCACTTTTCAGGGACTTGTTATGGGGCTGCAGCCTCTCAGCGTGTCTGCAGCTGAGGGGAAACAGGAGATGTGATGCACACTTGGATGTATTTCATGTGAAGCCAGGTGAAGAGACCTGAATGGAGGCAATAAAGAACGCTTGGTGAATGTTACCTTAGTTTCATCTTTATTGGGCCTCCTGCTGTAGTTTAGTCCCTCAAACGTAAACACAGCTCACCCGTCTGTCTCTCCTTGTAATCTCTGCTGTTGGGATTTCCTATCCCCCCGAGTTGGTTGATGAGAAGAATCCAATACGGCACTCAATTAAAGTTAAAGTTAACATTTTATTTAGAAGAGATAAAGTGCTACATGAGCAATCCTCCGCAGGTATACCTGGAGACCTGAAACACGCTTCGCAAGCTGTCCCTCTCAGAGTCCGTCCGCTGTCTGACTCTGCTCTTTTTTATAACCTCTCTTGTCCTTGAACGTTGGTTCAACCCAGTTCATCCTTCTGTAACATTCTGCCTTCCCCGAACAATGAGTGCCTTCGGCCTTGCCCTGAAAATGGGTTCAAACTGGCTCTCCCTTCGGCCACACGTGCGTTATCTCAGATAATAGTTTATCTTCATTCTTCATGTGCTTTCCCAGTTCACATTTTCTGCCTTATATGGTCTCATCCGGTCACACCATCTATTCTACAAGTCAAAAGATTATAAAAAACACACAAACAGAAACCCACATCTCACACTGTCCACTCTATTGGAAGTTAATTGGTTATTGATTAGTGTCTCGAGCAGTAGAATCACGATCTGGGCACCTGTCTGTCCACAGCAAAGCTCTTTTTCTGCTCACAGGAAACGGTTTCGGGTGTCAGGCTCAAGGGCCTCTCTGGGATGCAGTCGCTCACAGCCTGTGATTGTGAAGTTGGAGTATATGTAAGTGGATTAGCTTGTTTTTTGGGAGCCAGTAATGTGAACCAGAGGTTGGCGCCTGGCTGCCACAGCTGACTGCATTGGTAAACTTCCAGCTTCCAAACAACCCCATTAATAAGGTGCATGCTGCTCAGAGTCTGTGTGATACCCTGCAGATCAACAACAAGCAGGATTTAGTCAACCGAGTGTGAGTTAACTCGGGTCTGATACCTAAGCCAAAGCCTGGATACTGACGGGCAAAACAAAAGAAGCAGGCCATACTATTATGTTATATTATTTAAAACTATTGGTTTTAAAGCAAAACATTCATTAACCATTGAATCTACATCATTGCACAAAGGAAGTATCGATATGAAGCAGTCTCCTTGATGTGGGGAGGCGTGTTGGTGTGTGCGCAGCGGGGAGGAGAGCTTAGTATGCGTAACCATGCCGTGGCAATAAATCACATAAATCACACCTCAACAGAGACGCGTCTCACAAAAGAAGCTCTTTAAATGACAGGCAGGCAAAATGGTTTATTCAACTTTTGACACCAAGATCAGCTATTTTAATGAACCTAAAAGAACGGCAAATATACATGTGTATATTATGTCTATAGGTCTGCCACTACCGCGATACGGACTTTCCCCAGCCAGCAGCGCCGTGTCTGACCGCTCTTCGGGCGGATCTGCGCCTGACAGACTGCGCGCTGGGCCGCACTGAACATTCCTCTGCGTGACGTCAGAACAAGTTGCGTTGACAGCGACACCCGACTAGCCTGATGCTAGCTCGTCCTGTTGCGTCCCCCGCAGACTCTCCTTGTTTTAGAGGTGTGCTGGGCGGTGTGAAGGCCTGAGACATGCAGGACAGGTACAGCGAGATAGGCTTTGTCCAGCAAATACTCGGATTGAATTTAGTGCCGAGAAAAAATGGCACGCACCGAGGAAACGACACATCTCTCGACGACTTCTCAGGTGGGCTAATGTTTGGTAGCTTGCTAGCAATCGTTACCGAGCTGTGCGTGAGTGCTGAGCGGCTGTAACGTCGTCTGTACGTCGGGGCGATACGTGTAACCAACACGGGTAACGTTTGAATATGCTAGGTTTGCCTTACTCCCGCAGGCTTGTACCGTTAGCATAGCCGAGGTACTTTGTAGCATTGAAGCTAGGTAAGCTAACTTCCTGCTGTAACTGTTTTCCCAAAGGTTGTTGGCGATAACGAGGGATCACAACTCCCGAGCTCGTTTAATATTCAAGTATGTCCTGTTGCTTCGATGCATTGCATCGGTGCCGGCTGTTTTAGGCGTGCAGGTTGGCGGTGTTGTCCTGTTTACTGTTGGTATTTTTGAAGTTATAAGTTGCATCGTAACTGCTTCCGTTTCCCGGGAAGTTAATTGCAAATCCCGTCGCTGACTCTCTGTCGAGGCCTCCTCTTGTCCACTTGCTGATGCGTGGGAGAGACCCAGCTGTTTGGCTCACAGCACCCACTGTGGCACCCCGGGGTGCTGTGTAGGGCCGGCCCGGGCCGCGCCGTGCCGGGCCGGGTAGATGCAGTGCTGGGAGGTACCGGCCCTGTCACACCGGATGCGCCACGTTTCCGTTAACTGTTGCATTTATATCATTAACACTCTGAGCCGTTCCATCGTACCGAGGTGCTGGACCGCGGGTTCCCCTTTGGAAAGAACACACTGCTGCTGGTGCAACGAAAATCCCATAACCTGTGACTGAGTCTCCGCCTGTCCTCAGAGAAGCGTCTTCTTCAGTGTACACAGGTTGTACTTAGACTGGCGTGATGTGTGTGTGTGTGTGTGCAGCGCGTGCGTGTGTCTCCAGAGATGTGGTACGGCGTGTTCCTGTGGGCGGCCGTCTCCTCCCTGATCTTCCACCTGCCTGCGGCTCTGCTGTCCATCGCCACGCTGCGCCAGCACAAGATGGCCCGCTTCATGCCCCTGGCCATCCTCCTCATGGGCCTCCTGGGACCAGTTTTCGGGGGGGTGCTCACCAGTAAGTCACGACTCGATGTTGGTCCTCTTGATGTCATGGAACCAGGAACACAAACCGCTCGCATGGTCTTTTTCGTGGGAATGTGAGCGTGAGGGACTTCCTTCCACACATTTCCCGCATTTATAGAACACCGTAGAATGACATCACTTCCTCTGTGCGTTACCGTGACAACACTTCACTACAGCAGCTAACATTAGCATGAGCGGCTAACGTTGATCTACGTTGTATCATTTATGTTCCCCGTCGACAACTGCAATTTACTGAATATCATCTGAGCACATTTACTGATTAGAACTTGATGGTATTATAATGACACTTGTTTTTTTAATTCCTTTTAAAGGTGCAGCCATAGCGGGTGTGTACAAGGCGGCAGGAAAGAGGATGATCTCTTTGGAGGCCCTGGTGTTCGGTGTGGGACAGTCCTTCTGTGTCCTTATCATCTCCTTCCTCAGGGTCCTGGCCACCCTCTAGCAGCACCGAGGCCCGGCCGCCCCCCCCAATGCCCCCCGATGCCCCCCGATGCCGCCGGGGGAGCCTTACGCTGGTCGCACCCGAGTTTGACTCGGGGACGAGACCAAGGTGACCCCGTGTGATCCCCGGGACACGCATAGAGCAGTCAGACCCGTGTCCTGGTGGACCAGCAGGGTGGGCGTCCACGGGACGGCTCGATGCTGCGTGATGCCCGGGCACAGCGGGATGCTGTCTCCTGTTGCTAGGGGTTACAGGTTAACAGCAGGAGGACACTGACCTAATCTCAGGGTGTGTGTGTGTGTGTGTCACCAACCGTTTTACTCCATGCAATGACTGGGACAAGAACACAATGGTTATATGCAAAGATTTTGGCTTTTCCCCTCGAGGCCTTAACTTCTATTTTCTAACTTCCAAAGTGGTGTTTTCTCTTCAGGGCGGTTGGTTCTTTAACAGTCTCTCTTGCTGCTCCTTTTTGTTCTCCCTCATATTCTTATTTTTGTTGGAACAAATTGAAACTGCCTGCGTGTTATTGTTGGTTCCACTTGGTGAGAAACTGTCAATGTATTCTAAGCAAGCATCAAGTGAAGTTTATTTGGATCGTCGTTGTTTTTCATCATCTGTTTGATGGGACAGGAATTGAATTCTTGGCGGCGTGCAGCGTAGAGGATGCACTGATTAGTCTGCCCCGGGTTCTGAACACATGGGGGGGGGTCTGCTCACTGGACAAGAGCTTCTGTGATTTTAGAGACTCATTTTTTTTACTGATTTTTACTGATTTTTTTTTTTTTTAAATCCTCATGTGTGTGTGTGGTTTATTTTTCTGCTGGACACTGAACAAAGGACCCGACGGGTCAGAGTTCATTATTGGCCACTGATTTTACGTTTAGCATCTTTGTTTTTCGATTGAGAGGCTGACGACCTGCGCCGGGACGTTTCTTCACGTCGACACACTCAACAAATATTTACATCAGCCACTCATTTCTTTTGTTTCTATTGAATTTCATGCGTCTGTGTTCTGATTCATTTGGCGTCTGTGTGATACCGAGTGTTTCTTCCTTTTGAAGTTCAGGTTTTATTCTGTTGCACAACGCTCTGCACACCTCTCACTGCTCACGCCGTCATAATCTTATTAATCTCACAAGCCTCTGCAGGTCGAAGCCAGAGCCAACGGTCGATTTCCTCAAAATCCCCTCAAAACGATGTGTTTCCCTGCGTCCTGAGCCGCAGCCGCTGCTGTTTCATCCGAGAGAAGAGGAAACGTGGCACAGAGCAACACATCTATAGAACACCAACTAGGAAGGATCCTGATCAGGAGATCCTGTTGAAGATTGTAAAACACTGTAGAGGTTCCTACACCTGTGTGTGTGTGTGTGTGTGTGTCATTGCACTTTACGCATATTTAGCAGTGCATGGTGGTTTAAGGGGATGCAGAAACAGGCGAGCCTTGTTTTAGGGTTTGCTTGTTGCTTTTACGCTGTACATTTTGGAGTTTTATTTTCTTAAGGTTGTGTGTGTGTGTGTGTGTGTGTGTGTGGTTCTGTTCCAGCAGCATGAGTCAGTGCTTTCCCTCTGCCTCAGTGGCATGGCCGTGTCCCGTGTGGTGCTGATAAGAAGGCGACCAGCAGTAAAAGTCCCAGACGGGGCCGAATCCGTTTGTCTGCTCCTACTTAACGCAGCATAAGGAGCAGGTTGCTGCGTGAGTCCACGCGGCCGTGACCTTCAGGAGGGCTGGACGTCCGCCGTCGGCTCTGAAGGGGAGCAGCAGAAGTCAATGCGTCTCAAAAGGGGCATTATTGTCTTTATTGGTTTAACGGTCCCATTGGACAGTCGGCGTCACAGCCTCCGACCTTCTTTGCACCAAATGTACCACCTAAATATCTCTGAGCTCTTGATTTTTGAATGTCTAATTTATTTAACTTGCCGTTAATTATTTATGGGCTTCCGTACCCGCCAGTCGAACAATTCGCTCTGAAAGTAACAACGCGATGTTTTCACTTGTATTGATGCAAATTGTGTGTCATCGACCACCAGGCGAAGCAACGGGAATATAAAAGTTATAAAAAGTCCAATTTCCAGTTAAAAGGCTGAGTGTCTGCTGTAAGAGAACCTCTTATTTCCACCGGCTTCGGTCCACATTCCTGGACTGGTTTTGTTCCATTTTAACCAGTTTTTAAAAGTTGATTTTAGAAGAGAAAATTAAGTGCCAATGGTTGATATATTTTTTTTCCATGGAATAAAAATGTTCCCACTATGACTGAGTGGTTCATGTGGCTGTGCTTCCTCCCCTCCAGTGGACACGTGTGTTTCATTTCATACGAGCAAATATGTTATAGCAAATAAATCATGTTTGAATTCCAATTTAAAATGTATAAGGAGTGAAGTATTAAGAGACTTCTGGGACAAAGATGTGTTGGATATAGAAAGCCATTTAAATGCAGATTTATATCAATATGAAACGTCCATCTCATTCAGTCGCTTTTTGTATAAAATACTTGCATTTTATTAGCGGCCAGTTACCGAGCTGGAGCAAAGGTGTGCGTCCAAACCGTGTCCTTATTACACCGTTATACTACAATTTCAATGTTCACAAAATGTACAAATGTCCCTCTGAAGCGTCGCTGGTTTCCTCCTCACTGGTTCTACTGGTTCAGACTGAAACTTAACATTGTTAACGTATTATTACGACATGTTACGTGTCATTTCATCATGTCCGGTTACAGGTCGATGAAACATTTAGCTCAGCTGACCATGAAACCATGGAGACGAGGACTATGTTGGGAGCATTGTTGGGGGTTTGGACCCTGAAATGATTCCTTTGTTCAAGGCTAAATCTGTTAATAGAACCAAGACACCCACACGGAGCCCGCTCTCTGTAATCAACACGCATTTATTGGTCCCGTTATCGCGGCTCAGAAGACAAAACAGCTCGGCCTCAGGAGGGCGGGACGGAGCCACGTCATCCTTCTCTACTTGTGGTTCTTGTAGTCTTCCAGGTGAGCCAGGATCCAGCCGGAGGGAGCCAGGATGGCTGTGAACAGGACGGCCATGGCCACGGCCTGCTCCTGAGGGACACACAGACAAAGGGATGCATTCTGACCGCCAGGCGCGTCTGCAGCGACACATGGACCGGCACATGGATCTGCACCCCCTCTGCACCCCCCCTGCACCCCCTCCACACCCCCTGCGCCCTGGTGAGACTTGATTACAGCCACCTCGGCCCCTTGACCTCGGGAAGTGCAACCCCACGGGCTTTTGTTCCTTCCTGAGAACCGAGCCGGTGATCGGAAAGCGTGACCTGAATATCTCTCTGCCTCAGGCTGCAGGCAAGAACATCAGGCGACGGCATATATCATGAGGATAAAAGTATAGTTTCATATGTACACTGTTATATATCATATTTGAATAACATATACACATATTTGGCTCATCAAATTCAAATCAACTATTTCCACATAGATTTCTGATTTCTTTCTGTTTCTGTATGGAAACTGAATGCAGCCTTATGAATGTCGCTTATCAGGAAGCCTTTGAACTCTTATTGTTCATGAGGTCACGTGATCCACGTCAAGGTCACTCAGCAAAAATAGAACAATTAAAAAAAAACTGCGCGGCTCTCCGGTATCGTTTCCACGAGGCCGCGCGCACTGTGCGCGTGTCGGCTGCAGGGGACGACTACGTGTTGGACTCAGGCGCGATAATGGCGAGGTGCTGACGCACTTAACTCGTAGTTATAAATAAATTCATCTGATCAGATCAAATTCCCGAAATGCGGCAATAAACAGGAGGAATGAACAGGATAGAAGCATAAGTAGTATATTATAAGCATGATGTCACCGCTATTCAAATGATACCAATTAATAGAAGCGTCGGTTCCTGCTCAGGAACACGCGCGCACGCAGAAGCGCACGGGAACTCACCCCTGCAGAAATGTGGTGTTTAGCAGGTTTGGAGGACAAATTGGCCGCAGAGACGAGCGGAGTCCTCAGAGCGGCCCTGAAGAGGCGCGCGGCGGCGGGCAGGGACATGGCGGCGGTCCGGGGACAGGAGGACAGGAGGACAACAGGTCTACGCTGCTGTCTAACTTTATGTCTGTCGTTCCACAGCGCGCGCGTCTGTATGTGCGCGCGTGCGTGAGGGAGGGAGGGAGGCGTTATTTTCGCAGCCTCGGGGGGCGTCGGAATTTAATTGGCCGCCGCTCCTCCGGGACTTGAACCCGTGACCGAGGAGCGAGCGACCTGTCCTCAAGTGACTGATAACCCGGTCACGTGGCCCGCGGGCCCTGAGGGGAGGGGGGTGGGGTGGGGCAGGCGGAACGCAGCGAGCTCCAGGGGGGTGGAAGGGTTCCAGGTAAGGAGATCAGGGTTGTAGGGTCACTGTCACGTGTTGCACCAGCTGATGTTGGAGTAGAAGCGGCTTCCTCCACCCTCCGTCCTCCCGCAGAGCTCCGCGTCGCGGGCTCTGAGCGGCTGGAAGCCCGGCATCGATCCGCAGAGCCGCGTGTCCGTGAAGCACGAAGCGGAGGATGAAGAAACGTCTCCGTCTCTCCTCACCAGCAGGTGGCGTTGGTCCAGTTCGCTGCGCGTTGGAGAGAAAGATGCCCGGCAGCGGGATGCGACAACCAGCTAACGAGCCAGAGACCGACCCATCGACACGGTGTCACACCTATAAGCACAAAACCAACCCCAGGTGACCCCTGACCTCTGACCCCTCAGGGATTCTACAGAGAAATGTGACTGTGTGTGTTTTTTCTCCGGCGTTAATGTGTATTTTACATTTTAATATGACGTACGAGACTTTGTGTGACTTTTCCTTTTTTAGGTCTCATTCTCATCCCGTCCCATTGCAATGACAAAGGGCCTAAAACACTCAACAACTTGACACTGGGGACGATTTAAAGTGTCAGTCCGTGAGTGCGTGAGGGTGCTGCTTGGAATCGGCCAACGAGGACAAAAAACGGCATTTTACAAAATAGTTGATTGGCTGTTGGTGTCTATATGGGGATCTACTTATAATGTCACGTTGAAAGCTTTTCGTTTAACAGCAACACGGCAGTAAGTTAGCAGCAGTAACGTTGTTAGGAAGACAAACAGTAGCACAGCTTGTGATGTCGCTCGTTGCAGCGCTGTGAGGTTTAGTGATCTGCGTGAGGGGTTACTGCTCCTCATGGGTTGGCTCTGTGCCTCTGGATTTAATGTGCGTTTCTCATATTCACATCAGTGTTTATAACGTTGGGTTTGGATAAGGATTGACATTACAACACAAGTGTCCACAGATGTTTGGTTTAACGTGATGAAGTAATACGGCGGGTCAGTGCAGTGACGCCTGATAGGGATTCAGAGACGCTCTTTTGTTATTTCATTGCTGCTGACTGCAGGAGGAGCTTTTTAATCCCATCTTGTTCAACCTCGTGTGACCTGCAGGGGGCGGAACCTCACCGGCGATCTGCCAACCCTGCCGGAAATAAAGCGTAGAAGAAGAAGAAGCTTTCAGCTGCTGCCGCTACAGGAAGTGTCCCCTGTCCCCAGGCTACCTGTCCGTCAGTCCGCAGCTCAGTCACAACATTCCGCAGGTAAGAGGCTGAATGTCACGTGGTGCTCGTCCCGCTAGTGGCTCCGGTCCGGCACGTTAGCATTAGCATTAGCTAGGCTGCTTTTCCTTTTAAACCCAGTTCCTGCCGTGTTGGCTAACGTCATCTTTAGCCTCCCTTACGCGCGGCTCTGTGACCCCGGCGGTCCGGTCCGGTCCGGTCCGGACTTCAGTGCTCCTCATGAAACCCGAGTTTGTGTTGCGACTTTCCACGGTGGCTTTTTCCCCCGTGTGCTTATCTACCGGGCGGGTCCCGTCACACGAACGGCCCCGTGGTTCGGGCGTCTATTGGTCCGTTCGCTGTGACCGGTGTTTCCGTGATGTGCAGACGTGACGTCACACCGAGTGCTCGTTGCTGCAGGAACTTGGACGTTGTCCCTCGGCGTGTCCTGTTCGCGTTCCGGGTTCACTTCTTCAGAGATTACCCAATCACGGGCTTCCCGAAGGCGCTGCCACGTGACTGTCTGGTCACGTGACTGTCCGGTCACGACACGTTCTCATTGAGTCAATTGGTCCAAATCTTTGACTGGTGCTGAATGATGTCCAGGTGGATTTGTGGTTGTCTTTTTCTCTCCGTCTCTGATCTGGCGTCTCAAGTCTTACTCACTTTGTTCAAACCATCCAGTTGTTGCTTCCCCTGGTCTCTACCAGCTCGTCTGTCTTCTGCGTTTGTCCCAGCAGGAAGACAAGTCCCAAAGCTGAATGGAGCTCAAAGCCAAGCTGCATCCAAAGTAACCCGTCCTGGTTTAACGGTGGCTCGGCCTCGATCCTCACGGATCTCCAGTAAGGTGGCTTTAATCACCATTCGGGAGGGAACGTTGTTTGGAGGCTTTCCGACAATCGGGGAACCGCTGTAATGTTTATTTTTGAGGACGATGAGTGTCTTTAGGTGGGGTCTTCATCAAGTGTCCCCTTTAGGTTCATGTAGGAAACATTAGGTATTTTTTAAATCTGCGTTTTACATATTCGGCACAAGAAAGCTCCAGACTTGTTGACCATTGATTTAATTGCGTTTTATTCCTGTAAACTCCTGTAAGCCTTCAGGCTTCCTTATTTTTCATCACATGACGATGAAGCGCGGCTGCGCTGCACTAGCCTGTTCTGGCCCTAGAGGGCAGTCACTGCTCACGTTGCTCTGTGCACAGTCAGGAATCACTGCTCCTCTGACCGACACGCCGTCATCACCGTGAACACACGGCTGTTGATCCGAAGTCATCGGCCGGTACACCATGCACACACGCCACGACGCAGACACTCCCGCTCGCAGCGCTGCGCGTGTGGATGCGTCTGTGACGCACAGAACAGCTGATTCTTGTTCTGTTGGCAGCGCTGTCTCCGTCTCTAATGGATGGTGTTGGTGTCTTGTGCAGGTCCAAAGAGCGGATGCTGCCTTCACTTCCTCCTGGACTCCATCCTCCCATTTCATGCGGAGCCTCAACCCCCCGACTGTTGAGCGTGTGTGTGTGTGTGTGTGTGTGTGTGTGTGTGTGTGTGTGTTTGGTAACCCACGGTTGGCCTATGTGCGTGTGTGTGTTGACACGTCCTCAGCCCACCATGTCCCCGCGTCCCTCAACGCTCCAGCTGTGCCCGTCTGCGTGTCTTCGCCTTCACTGCCTGCTGCTGCTCCTCCTCCTCGTCACTCCCTGCTCCTCCTCCACACGCAGGAAGCCTCCATTGGATTCCAAAACCCAGCCCGACACACCACAAGGTACCGTGAGCCCGAGCCGAGAGCCGCCACACCACGATGCCGCTGGAAGATCCACAATGAACGTGTATTGGAACACAGTGGATGGTACACAAGAGCTGGACGTGCTCACTGCTGCACTAAGCGGTTGAATGATTTGACGCTTGCCGTCTTGGTTATCGGCCATGGCTGGCCCGTTATTGGGCCGTGATAAGTGACCTGAAAGGGCCGAGCGGAGGACAACCAAACACTAAAAAATACATTTTAGGAAATTCATGGACCTAAAACACGAGAGGAAAAAGGCCAACTCTAAGGCTGGGCCGCTTTGTGGTAGCGACCTGCCAATCAAACGGTAGCCCCGCCCTAAAGTCTACCCTGCCTGTCACCCTTCTGGGGGAACACAGTTGTGCTCATACGTTTACATTTCCTGGCAGAAGTAATGATTTCTTCTTTACATTTTTAGAATTGTTGAACTAAATTTCTTCTAACCGGCTACAAAGACAACTGCACTCTGTGCTGTTTTCCCCCATATGTCTTGTTATTCACATGTATTTAATGATTTAATTGATGTTTTTAACCTTTTATACGTGGTGTTGTCTCTTCCCCAGGTGGTGATGGCGGACTTGTTGTAAATGCCACAGAATGGTATCCGAAAGATACCAAAAACGGTACACAGGATGTTACTTATTCTGCACTAACCCACACCACTGGAACGACAATATCCCCTAATACGGAACTGGTGGGGAATACATCGACTACAGCACCAGCAACGTCTACAGCAGCGACTACGGCAGCGACTACGGCAGCGACTGCGGCAGCGACTGCGGCAGCGACTAGCGGCAGCGACTACGGCTAAAGCAGCGACTACGGCTAAAGCAGCGACTACGGCAGCGACTACGGCTAAAGCAGCGACTACGGCAGCGACTACGGCTAAAGCAGCGACTATGGCAGCGACTACGGCTAAAGCAGCGACTACGGCAGCGACTACGGCTAAAGCAGCGACTATGGCAGCGACTACGGCTAAAGCAGCGACTACGGCAGCGACTACGGCTAAAGCAGCGACTACGGCAGCGACTACGGCTAAAGCAGCGACTGCGGCTAAAGCACCGACTGCGGCTAAAGCATCAACTGTGGCTAAAGCACCGTCTGTGGCTAAAGCATCGACTGCGGCAGCGACTGCGGCAGCGACTGCGGCAGCGGCTAAAGCACCGACTGCGGCTAAAGCATCGACTGCGGCTAAAGCACCGTCTGTGGCTAAAGCATCGACTGCGGCAGCGACTGCGGCAGCGGCTAAAGCACCGACTGCGGCTAAAGCATCGACTGCGGCTAAAGCACCGTCTGTGGCTAAAGCACCGACAGCGGCACCAGCAACGTCTAAAGCCGCGACTATGGCAGCGACTGCGGCAGCGGCTAAAGCACCGACTGCGGCTAAAGCACCGTCTGTGGCTAAAGCACCGACAGCGGCACCAGCAACGTCTAAAGCCGCGACTATGGCAGCGACTACGGCAGCGACTGCGGCTAAAGCACCGACTGCGGCACCAGCAACGACTACGGCAGCAATAACCACGGGTACAAAGATGGCTCCCCCAGAGCAGTCAGCTGACCCGCCACAGCCAAACACCCCCACAACGGCGGTGCCACCAGTTCGAACCCTTTTGCCCAGAGGCCCTACAACCAAAGGCGTCACCAGTGCCAGCACGAGGGCCCCGGGGACGGGAATCGCCGTGGCGGGAGCCGCCCTGACCAGCCAGCTGGTGGACACGGCGGCTCTACTGGCCGTGCTGCTCTTCGGCCTGCTCTTCTTGGTGGTCGCGGTGGGCGTGTTTGTCACGCAGGCCTACGAGAGCTACAGGAGGAAGGACTACACGCAGGTGGACTACCTCATCAACGGCATGTACTCTGACTCCGGGGTGTGACTGTTCCAGCCAGCGCTTCCTTCTTCCCCGGCTTCCCTTCTGCCAAATGTGGAGCGGCGACGGGACTCCAGATGTGTTGGCTGGACGCTCCGGCTGCACGCTGCCGACACCCGTTTCTTTTATTTAGTTATTGTTGATGTCTTGCAGCAAAAATGTCAGTCTTTGCGTTATTGTACCTTTTCCAGATGAATGTAGAGCTCCACAAGGGCTGTCTGTCTGTCTGCCGAGAAGAAAGCTGAGACTCAACGAATTTGAACCCCTAATGGTTGTTAATTTCTAGCATAAAACATTTTGAGTTTTGGAACGAACGAACGGATTCCTCAGAGAAAGCGTTTCATTTGAGGAAGTGGGCGCGTCAAAGTTGTGCATCAGCGTTGTACACTTGGCCTGAACCCTCGTTTACATGTGATGGAGGTCGAAGGTCATTTCCAAAAGGCCTCCTCGGTTTCAAAGTCTTACCGTTTGACATCCCATTAGCTTTCATTGATGCCCGTCACTTTAACTCCTTTGTCTTGCATGTTTTTGAGCAATGGACCCATAGTACTTTATTTCAATATATTTTTGTAACATCAGGCGACTGTGTCTGAATGCTCAGCTACTTTCCTTCTGTCTCATCATGACCAACGTGGACGTTCTACCTAAACGGGCTTTGTGCAGCCGCACCGCGCCCACGAGTCCGCGCAGCATTCCTTACTGGTCAAACAGAAGCTAATGATGCCTTCCATGTTCCTCGGGTTCCTCGTTGTGTCCTCACACTGATGGACGTCCGTGAGGGGGGAGACGCTGTAGCTCGTGTTGTGAGTCCTGCATGAGGCAGACTCACACACTCGTAGCCGTCACCTTAATTACTGTTGCCTTTCTACTTTCTTTTGTGACCTTCTGAGGGTCCATGTTCGAGGAGCTACTTGCCATGTAACCACTGAAGCACATTATTGTATGATGAAGCCAAGGGAAACACAAAGCCATTGTCACTGGCCGCGCACACAGGAAGTCGCCAAACGCGTGTTCAGTATTTCTGCTTTGGGTTTGATGCTGCTGTTCTGTGTCCATCTACATTTTCTTTCTTTTCAACCAGGTGATTCCAGAGCAAATTGTTTTCATCTTTAATGTTTGATCTTGTTTCTAAAATTTGAAAACTGCTTCAAATTTGTTTACAAGACCAAGACTTTTCTATCACGAAGTCGCCGTTTATTCTGTTTTCTCTTGGTTCTGATACCTCAGAAATCTCCAAATGATTGAGGTTGCTACCTTTTTTTTTTTTTTTGTTTTGTTTTCACATAACAGAAAACGAGCTGAATGTTCCGTTATCTTAAACCCTTTTTGGTTTCTCTTGATGAATCGAGATGTTTATGACGTTGTCTTCAGGGGGTAAAAATGGTAACGTAAAGTTCTTGAGATGATCAAATGGTTAAAATGTGGTGAAATGAATTGGTTTTGGATTCCAGACATGAGGGGAATCGTGTTCTCATTGTGATCACTGACTCAATAATCTTCCATTAACACGTTTTTAGTTCTTGTCACCAGAAGAGGATTTCATGACGTCTGCGTAACTGGAGCCGCTGAAACACTCCGACATGGAGACGTCACTATCGGCTGATATTTGGAAATAATCTGTATGAAGCACCTTTTCACAGAGACACCATTTGGGTTATTCACCAAACAAATGAGTAACACAGCAAAGTGAACTGAATTGGAGTCTCCTTGAGGCCTGAAGTGGTCAAACTTCTCCTTGCAGCGAGGGGGATTTGTGTCTGATGCAGAATGCGTGAGAAGACTCCACATTGTACGAATGCACTTTAAAAAAAAGATATTTTTACTTGCAGAGAATCAATAAAAGAACCAAATGGATCTGGCTGGTGTTCTGAGTCGATGAGCGGCGCCTCGGGAGCTCGCGTTTCATTGGTGCTCGTGAAGGCGCTTGTTAAACGTGGTTTGGCAGGAAGGTGTTTTCTTCTCTCCGCTCACCTCGCGCATTGTTCCAGGACCCGGTTGGTGTTTCACACTCACTCAACGTGGCACCTTTCACAGCCTGCTGGATTGTTTTAGGCCTCGTGAACCTTCTTTTTGAATAAGTGGGACGGAGATCCGCAGCCTCTTCTCCACGTTATGAAGAGCACGGCTCTTCCACCCGGTGTTACGGGACTCTTTCAGCAGCAGAAGAGATCTGACATTATTGATGCCTTTTGATGCTCAGGTGGTCCCATAATCTGTTTTAAACGTAGTACAATGTGTGTTTCAACCATTAAGACAACTTGGCAGGGAGGCGCTCATGAAATGTGCTGCATTATGGGAAGTTGAGGGCTTATGAAGGATTCAAAACGGCCATGATGGCTGAGGCTCGGTTGCACAATGAAAACAAAGAATGAACAAATCCTGTTTTATTGGAAGGAATGTTACCAAAAAAAAAACCTACTACAGTAAGAAAGTTACTCATATGAGCCGCAGTGCTGTGCAGCTCACAACAGTTTGAACCGCTGACCCCCCCGCGACCCCTCCCCGACCCCTCGTCCGCAGGTTCTGCTCCGCGCTGGTGCTTTTCATCGGAGTCGCCGTGCCAGCGCGCCCGCAACAAAGCCCCCAGCGCAAACACACGCAGCCGCACGCAGACTAAACACCCCACACGCCGTAAACACACATCTCGGCCCGCGGAGGGATTTCACTTAAACTCGCGTGTCAGTTCCAGTAAACGATGCTTCAACAGCCGCAGAGAGAGTTCACGTACAATATGGTGAAATATATCAATCCAATAGTCATACTTTCCTTTTACTATTTTGTAACACAAGTCAAGTTTTGTTAAGCTGCTTTATTGTTTTGGGCCGTAACGTTTTCCACGTGCCGTTGCCTCGTCGAGGTCTGTGGTGGTTTGGCAGATTCCCACGGATCAAAGCTCCGCTGCTCTCAGGACTGAAGCTTCAGGAGCCGCCTCCGTCTGCTGGTATCTGACCATCATGAACGTCTGTCAGCCGAGCACGCCGCCACCATTCATCCAGGCATTTTACTACAGTGAGCTAATAATGAAAACAGGACCAAACCGCTACGCAGACTTCTATTGTGGATAAAGCCCCACTTTCCCTGCGTGTCACTTGGCTCCTGGTATCAGAGCACAATATCAACCGTGTGTAATAAAGGTACGGACCTGCGGGGGCTTTAAGGAGCGTACGTCTAGGGCAAGTAATCGCTTGGGCCTAAAGGTCCGTGCTGTTGGTCTCCTCCCACACACGGACATCTTATTGAATGCTGCCCACCGACAGTGGTGAATATAGTTCACTAATATTCTCCCCAAAGCAAAGTCACATCTGCGTTTGGTCCGGCGGTTTAGCAGCTTGGAAAGTGCTGTTTCCAGGAGTTTTAAGGCTGGTTGTTTTTATTGGGCACTTTAAATGCCTGCAGAGAATGGCAGAGCTCCAGACACAAACAAAGAGTCCTGCAGAGAGCTGATTGCTTCCTGATCTCACCATCCAGAGGGAGTTAATTGGCTGAAGGCCCACACACTGGGGGGGTCTGTCTGCATGCGTGCAGGGCGTTAGTTGTGTTGCATTTTACATACTGTCATTCAGACTCATTTTATATATTAATTCAACGTTTCCTTTATATTGAAGGGTTCATATTATAAAAATACCCTTTTGAGTGTGCTTTTACATGTTAATGTGCCACGTCTACAAACGCTGAAATTAATACTTATTAAAAGAACCTGGCTGGATTCTAACCTTTTTTACAATAAGAACTACTGGAACTATGCTCCAAGTACATGAGATAATCCGTCCCTACAGTTCCTTGCTGCAGTCGACTGACTCACTAACATGGAGCTCCAGTGTCATCGTAACTACGTGGCTTAATGAAAGTGGTCACGCTGGATTCAAATAGTCTGTTTTTGCTTAGAAAGATTCCTAAATTTGTGAAATTACCTGCAAGTAGTGCAAGTGGCCGCCATGAATGAATTTTTTAGAACATAACATAATTATTCATAGTGTGTCTTCAATGTCATGACTACATATCTGATGTATATAACAAACCAAACCGTTTAGAAACCGGTTGAAAGTGGAGCATGTTATGGTTATTTAAAAAGTACATGTACCACTACCAACACAATGTGATGGGTGAGCAAGCTGACTGTACCAAGATGGCTCTATTGACGTATTCGTGCCAATGAGCAATCGTAACGAAAGCGTCATCTAGTGTGTATGTCTATGATTCTCAATAGACAACCGGGAACGACCGATATATATCTATGTGATGAGACGCATGTTGAAATATTAAACGCCGCGACATAAAGGCTGGATGTCTCGTCGGCCAACGCAGTCAATGAGCAGATGTCGTCACGGCACAGCGCCCCGCCCCTTTCCGCCATTTTGAGCTGCCTGTGTTCGTTGTTTGTGTTGGTAGCAGAGGAGGTTCATCTGTTTTTCGCTAGTCTAGATTCAAGAAAATGAACTATTTTAGAATGCCTGGAAGTCACTGCTGTGCCAAAAACTGCTTCAGTTCCACACACGATTTTTGTGGAAACCGTAGGAACCATGTGTCAGTGTTGCGTAGCCTGCTAGCTAACTACAATGCTAGCTAGGCATAAGTGAATACACCCATGCTAACATTTACTAAAAAGAGGAATACAGTTTGGAAATTGATCTTAAAGCCTTACTTAACCGAATTGGGAGAAATCACCATACCATACCAGGCTAGCTGAAATAAAATCATGCCATGTTTGCAGGGCTTGTAGATGACCACGTCTTGCACCGAGCCGCAACAGAAAGTCTCGTAGCTTTCCAAGGATTTCATGCTTTTGAATTCTTGCATAGTGTAGTAACTGATGCCAAAACCAAGTAATTAACAATCTCCATGTGGGTACAAGGTGGTAAAGAGTCTAGGTCTCTGTTCCATTCTGCTGCAGGCAGCTCGTACGGGTCCACGTTGTTGATATCAGCCAGCTTCTCTAAATACCTCTGCTAAGCGCTGCTAGTAAGTTTCTCCCTGTAAGGTCACTTTTCTTTCGCTGCCCTTTTTCTCCATTTCTTACTAATTTCTTCGTGATTTCTACGTTTAAAAGTTATTATAATTCCGTGATGTCTTTCCAGGTTCGTCTCTGTGTCGCTCGCTCGTACAATGTTGAGCACGATAGCGTGAGAGACCAAAATGGCGGACGGGCTCAGACCCCTCCCAAATCGTGACGTATGTTCTCATTCTCAGATGGACTTCCTGTTCCCCCTCAGAAGCAACCTGCAGAAAGAGACGAGAGTGTCGTGGTTTTCGCTCCTCGCATTCTACCTTTTATTTCACAGGTACGTCCGGGCTAAAATGGCCATAAATTAAAGTTTTGAGATCCGGATGGGTTCTGTAGTTGACGGACGTTCATGACGTGTTGATTTATGTGTTGTAAGACGCACTTTGATCAAAGTGTATGCAGCCGCGGAAGCATCCAGCTGCAGCCCCGACGGGTTTTAACTAGCTAGTTTGTGCATTTGAATTCTGACATGACCTATAAATCATCGACAGTTTTTTGTTTGTTTTTTACCGCTGACATTCTGCATGGCGCGTCGAATTTGAAAAGTGAATGACGGTACGGAAATGACGTAGGCTGTTCATCCACTGAAGGGGTCCAGCCACTCATAGGCATAATATACGTGTATATGTACATGTATATTATGTCTATGCAGCCTACCCGGAGGTGAGTCGCGGGGCTGCAGCTGGATGCCTCTCGCTGCGGGAGAGTAAGCGCGGGAAAGCCGAGCTGCCTGGCGCTCGCGCTCTCTCTCCCCCGCTCGCGCTCTCTCTCCCCCGCTCGCGCTCTCCTTATGCTCAAGTTATAACATCGCTGTACCATACGTGTCTACTTTCTTTAGCTTGATATGTTTGAAGTACGAATCGCGGGCTGGTATTCAACGTAGGTGACGTACTTCCTGGTTTGCCGCGGGGCATTGTGGGAGTGGTAGTTTCCTGCTCATTGAAACGACTGCATGCTTTTGGTAGGGCTTGAATATGGTGCATAATGTTTGAATGTACATGCAAATTATGAAGCGATGATTATGGATTATTAGTATTGATATTATTTGTATTTTGAATGTTATTTAATGTTATTTAGTTATTGAGGTAAAGAGCTGGGCAGCTGTGTTGGTTGTAGTATGCGCATGGAAATTGCAGCGTTGCATTTATTATTATTCCAGGTTTATTGCCAGCGGCCTGTACCATGAAGCAGGTTTAGGGGCCTGTTACCACCCCGGGTTTTCAGGTACCATGAAAGTGGCTCGGCTTCAATCGGTATTTGTTGCCATGGTAACTCATCTGCACGGCTCACCTGCTCCGGGGCAGGTTATGTTCTGGATTCGAGCTCTCAGTCAGACGTTTGACCAATCAGCGGTGAGCAAAGAAACAGCTGACCTAGTTAATTCCTAGCTTCTGTTCTCTGTTGCAATCATTGCGGCTTCACCTTTTCTTCCAAATCCTGTGGACATCTCAGCGCAGATTGTTAGCAGAGCACTTCGTAGAGTTTTTAGGGACTAAATCTCCTTGACTTTCCTGATACTTCCTTGTATGAAAGATACAGATATTCCGCGGAAGGAATAACTTATCTTTGCGAACTCGTTGAGCCGCAAATAACAAATGAGACTCGTCGAAGCCGCTCTTACTGTACCGCAAATGGTTTGAATTATATTTTTATATATTTTTTAAACTTGCGCATTAATGCTATCAGCAAGGTTCCTCTAATATTGTTCTCTTGCTTTGGCAGCAGAGACGGTGTTACTGCGTGCTGGAAAACATTTTACATTCTTCATATTTCTGAAGAAAAATTTCTTGCTCCTCCGCGGAGAAATATATTTCTCTCTCTCTCTCTCTTACAGTCAAGAACTGAATTAAAATGCGGTGACGTCATCGAGTCAGCTGGTGTTCCAAAATGAAATGACGGTTCTCCGTTCTCCTGTTCCCGTGATTAAGGAGTCCGTTCTTGCCGTCTCAGGAAGTGAGCGAGGCCTCTCGGCAGTGGTGTAGTGCTCCCTGGAGAAGTGGGTATACTCTGTCAGGGGAATCTCGCTCACAGACATTACTGATCAATCGGGGGATTTAGAAGTGAGTATACGCAATGCTGACTGGAAAACAAGTGGGTGTACTCCTTGTACCACCGTATACCCTGGACTACACCACTGCGTCTCGCTCGCGTGCGTCTTCACAGCGCAAACACACACATCAGACCTTCAAACCTCGCTTTCCTTTTCATTGTGGTCATTAATCTTCAGTCACCTTTGCTCGTCAAGTGCCGATTCGATACAAAATGATGCAATATATTCGAACCCCAAAGATCCGTTCATTCAGTTTTTGTTTTGAATACGTTGGTGTATTTCTCAATGTTTTGATTAGGCTCCATTTACATTATTACATTACATGTTATTTAGCTGACGCTTTTATCCAAAGCGACTTACATTGCATTTTTAATCCATGGCTTATAGATTTGTCCCAGGGAGCAATTAGGGGTTAGGCATCTTGCTCAAGGACACTTTGACATGGCACAGCCAGGATTCAAACCCGGCAACCTTGCAGCGTACTCTCTCTACTACCATGCGCCACCATCACTTCCTGCATCAGGATCATTTGGTTCTGAATTGATTGTGTTTGATGAATGCAAATGACACAGCATTGCTGTTGTTGCAGGTGAAGCTGTGAAGCTTCAAACTTCCCCAATATTCACAGATTCATCCAACTTGAGTCCACCAAGAGGACGCTGACTTCATCACAGGTGCTTAGAAAGAGGGAGAAGAATTCTGTTTGATTGTGAATCAAAAGCAATGAAGCCATAAAACTCCATCTTTAAAACACGCTGCTTTCTGTTGTTTAACTGCAGAGCAGTGATTCTTTATGGTTGATGTTTATTTGGGTGTCTTTAAAAAGGACGGATGGAGAAAGTCAAGAAGGACATCCTCAACATTTTAGAGGATCTCAAGGAGGAGGAGTTTAAAGGGTTCAAGTGGAACCTGAAGATCCATCGAATCCCAGAAGACCAACGAGTAATCAGACCATGTGACCTGGAGAACGCAGACAGGATGGACACGGTGGACCTGATGGTTCGTTGCTACGACACAGACTCGGTTCAGGTGGCTGTGAAGGTTTTAAAGGAGATGCAAAAGAACAATCTGGCCCAAAAATTATCTGAAACAAGCTCTACGGGTAAGTTGTTAAAAAGAGGAACAAAGACATCAGATGTGTAATAATGAAGATACAACAGAAGTAAAGATGAGGAATGTGCTTCATAGATCCTCCTCATCCCAGGAGGGAGGGGCTCTACTGAAGCTCCTCCCCCTCTGATGGATGTGCTTCATGTGCCGTTTCATTCATGGATTGTTTGCTCTCTGTCGGCTTTGTAATGTTGTGAGTCTCTTTTTAGAAGTTGTTTGGTCACATGCAAGTATGAACACTGAATAACTGACATTAATGAAATTATTAACGTCAATACAATTCTTAACAAATGTTATAAATAGCAGGGCTCCACTATGGGAGGAGCGATCAAAACACTATGAATGGAGTCTCATTACTGGTGTTCACTCAATAAGAGGAACTATTCCACATGAAGAGTGTAGGTTTGAATTTAAGCACAGACTGTATGAACCAGCTGTTATCACTCTACAAATGCACAAAGTAATCACAGGAAACATCTTGTTTCAGGTGAACTGAATCCTGGGGGAGGAGATGGAGGTCAAGGTGAAGAGACCACCGCCGACAAACCGGCCAAGAAAACTGCTTCTAAAGCCAAGAAGTGCAGCGGCCAAGAACTAGTGAACTCTGACCTCATCGAGGAAACTGTGGCCGCATCCAGGGAGCGGAGCGGCGTGTCTGCTGCCGCCGTCAAGAAGGCTCTGACCGCCGGAGGATACGACGTGGACATGGCCTGCGTCAAGACCGCCATCAAGAGCCGGGTGGTCAAGGGGACTCTGGTCCAGGTCAAGGGCAAGGTCAAGATGAGCAAGACCACCGCCGACAAACCGGCCAAGAAAGCCGCTCCTCAAGCCAAGAAGCCCACAGCGAAGAAAGTGAAAAAGGCCCCCGCAGCCAAGAAAGCCCCCGCGAAGAAGGCTGCAAGGAGCCCCAAGAAGGCGGTGAAAAAGGCCCCCGCAGCCAAGAAAGCCCCCGCGAAGAAGGCTGCAAGGAGCCCCAAGAAGGCGGTGAAAAAGGCCCCCGCAGCCAAGAAAGCCCCCGCGAAGAAGGCTGCAAGGAGCCCCAAGAAGGCGGTGAAAAAGGCCCCCGCAGCCAAGAAAGCCCCCGCGAAGAAGGCTGCCAAGCCCAAGGCCAAGAAAGCTGCACCCAAGAAGAAGTGAGCTGACATCCAGTGAAGAACCAACACTTCTATAAAGGCTCTTTAAGAGCTTCTCCTTCTCTTAAGCTTTTACAGAAGACTTTATTTACCACTAATCGAGAATATCAGGACTTTCACAACACAAACCCACAGATCACGTCACGCAGACTCACAGGGTTTCTGCACCCGCATTCTAGTCATGCACCTTACTGTGCTGACATTTGTATTCATTCATTAATACTTGATTGACTGGGTTCGGACAACATTCATTTTCCATCAATACATTAGTGTTGACGAACTGACCGATGAGTCGGTTAAATTACCCGATTCGTGTGCCTGAACCGGGAGGATCGAGTGCCAAACGTCAATGAACCGACTCACTCCGGTTTTCATTGGCTCATCATTATTTTAAATATGATTCATATTACTATTATTGTCCTCATAAACCAACATTACCCTTTCCTAAAGTCTTCATGCTTTCCCTCCCCACAGTCTTCTGTGGATGGTGGTTCGATCTGATGGAGGTTCGATCTGATGGAGGTTCTACCTGACGGCGGTTCTACCTGACGGTGGTTCTACCTGATGGTGGTTCTACCTGACGGTGGTTCGATCTGACGGTGGTTCAACCTGATGGTGGTTCTACCTGATGGTGGATCTACCTGATGGTGGTTCTACCTGATGGTGGATCTACCTGATGGTGGTTCTACCTGATGGAGGTTCTACCTGACGGTGGTTCTACCTGACGGTGGTTCGATCTGACGGTGGTGGCCCCTGCAGTGGTCCTGTCATACATCTGGCCGGCTACTTGGAATTCTTTGATTAATTTCTCTTATAGAAATTGAATGTATTCTACATCTGTGAGTCATTCTGTACACATGACATCCATTGCAGTCTGTCCATCCCGGGAGAGGGATCCCTCCTCTGACGTTCTCCCTAAGGTTTCTTCCCTTTTTTCCCTGGAAGGGTTGTTTCATTTTTGGGGAGTTGTTCCTGTGCCTGATGTGAGGGTCTTGGGACGGAGGATGTTGCATGTGTTCAGACTGTAAAGCCCTCTGAGGCAAATTTGTAATTTGCGATTTTGGGCTATACAAAATAAAATGAATTGAATATAATACTACTACTACTTTGTTTGTATCCTTATGGTTGAAATGCAATTATTGTAAGTTGCTTTGGATAAAAGCGTCAGCTAAATGAGATGTAGTAACCTCAATTGCATCAAAAAAGCCGGTTCACAACTTATAGTTATAATGGCTGTCTACACTCTTTACTGAGAGAGCGTCCAGTGTCTTTTTGAGGACAAAGAAGTGTCCGATGAGGTAGGCCTTTTTCTTGTTTCTAGTAAGCTGGGCCTACACCTTGTCTTCTGTAATACAACTTTGATGACTTATCACCTAATGGCTAGTTAAACACACTTAAACAAATTAACGGTTAATTACTGATCAATACTTTTCTGTTGAATTGCTCCTCAGATAATGGATGCCCTCTTCTATCTTCTGAGCATAGTAATCCAAGCCAGTTAGATATGGCTTTAGCTCCTTTTTGAGACCATGCAAACGGAACAATCACTTGCCTCTTATTATAAACTGTCTAAAGGCCGATCTCCACTGTTACGCTAGAAATGGAGTAGCGGAGGCAACGTTGCCTCAACAAAAAGCAAGCATTCTACTCAGTTTGGGGTATTCCTATATTTGATAACAGTTTGTAAGCAGACTAGAAGTGGTCCATAACCATTCTGCCTCAAGTACGTTTCTATTGCATCATTTTAGTTGTTGCTGTTTCTGATCCGTGTGTCTGCATTTTGTCTTTGGTGTAAATTACACTAAAAATAATGAATCTTTCTCTCAGAATATCATGTGATGGGGCTGGAGAGGTCATCGGGGCCTACCTGGAGGGGAGACACTGGACTTTTTTTGTACGTATGTCTCTGTGTTTTTGATGATTAGTGTAACCTCAGCATTAAGTTTACAAAGAGTATTGGCCACTATATTAAGTAATAGCATACCAGTTCCCAGTTTAGCATGTTTATTCATTTCCTTTGCATGTACATTTTTCACTGCAGTGGTAAGACGTGTATATTGTGCTACAAACGTTGCCAACTGTCTTGATCTTTAGAGGACCATTTCATTTCTTTCAACAGATTCCTGTTGAATGGTTGGTTAGATTTTGTCCAAAAATCAACTGTCTCCTGCAGTTGAGTGTACAGTTGCAAAGTATAGGTAGTTTTGTCCTTTCGGTTGGCAAAGTGTACTACTGTACATGAGGAAAAAACAAGGCATTACTGTAGAACACAGAGATCAAGCTCTTCTACAGGGAGCCTTCAGTTTTGTTTTTTACCAGTATGTCCCATCCGATTGGCTTGGACAGAGACTCACTCTGTGCTGTACTAACCCCACGCTGTGATCTTAAACATCTTTGGGTCAAAAAGCACCAGATTTTGCCTTTTCATGATACTTGACCATCCTCTTAGTTTGCAGAGGAGTTTTTAAGAGGTCAAAGGGAAAGGCCCCTGATTTGTCCACCCATCAGAGACTCATACTTATTCAAGTCCCTTGGTAACACTTACCATTCGACTAGTCCGTACAAGTCGATTATCGAATGGGCATAGCATTCTGTAATCGACTTGTACGGTCTAGTCCTTCGAGAGGAGCTGCTAGCGAGTCGTACGGTAACTGTTCTTAAAAGTCTTACATAGATTCTGGGTTTGCTAACTAGGTCGTTGGTGCGTCGTTTCGTGCGCAGCGACCCTGAGCAAGCTACCAACGAAGTTTGGTGCTGTTTTGAACAATATTACTGGTCAAAAAAATGCTATTTTCGAGTACTCGAGGATCTTCTGCAGGTCTGAATCCTGGAAACCTTCATTGACCATCAGGGAACACGCTGAACACGAATCTGAGGCCTCAGCACCCGCTAACCAGCTCCTACATGCCAAATGCCTGCAAAGCTGGGCACAGGTTCAAGGATTAATGTGGACACACACATATCTGGAGTCCTCTGGCATTTTTCTAACAATAAACGTTTGGTCTGGTCTTAGTTGATTTGTAACACAACGTATGGTATTTTCTTCCTCGGTCATATTTTTATTGCAGAAATAACTGACTCTTGCATAAAACCAACCCCTTCCTGCCGTCTAGCTGTTGAATGTATTCTGTAGTGAGAACACATCCAAGCACATGAGTCCAGCTTGAATAATGAAATCAGTGACATGGAATATGAAACAAATGATGAATCACAGTGTCGCCTCCCTGCATCGGACATTCTAGTCAGAAACAGAAAACGCTCTCAGAGGGAACCGTTGGAAAACAAACCCCAGAGATGACCATGAGTAAATACGCAATGCAGTTTTTAAATGATGGATTCTCTTTTGAGGCAAAAAAAGAATCCTACGTGAAACGGTCATTTCAACAACAGCCATCAAGCGTTTGTCACGAGCCGCCGTGAGTCTTTGACATCCGAGGAGGAACTCTGGCCTCCAGCCTTTTTTAAATTCAGCCAATTGTTCTCCATCAGCAGACGCTGCACAGTATTTATCCTGAGCGAAGGGCCGTCCTGTAACTACAGAAACCACACGCTGCGTCCACGTTCTCATTAGTACGTCTGTTCCAAACTCCACCAGCCCACATTGATTATTGTCTCTATATTTAGATAAAACAAACATCGTGTAAGTCTGCCAGCCATGTGAGAGTGGCCCAGTCCCACGTGTGTGTGTGTGTGTGCGCGTGCGTGTGTGTGTGTGTGTGTTCCCTCGCATCCACCATCCAATAGCCGCAATCCAACCGAGCTGCTGACAGGAAACACAAGCAGAACATCGACACCGGACCAACGAGGTTCGGTCCTGCTGCCAAACGGCTGCTTCTTTATTCTCAGACAGAGTGAGCAGAGTACACAGACCACCCCCACACCGGCACCACCAGCTGTCAATCACACTAACCCCGCCCCTTGAAGAATACCAGGCTTACTTTAGTTGAATCTAAATTGATTTAAATGAACATCACGCTGTATTGAAGAAGACTTGAGACTTTGAGACCATAAACCACAACAATGTTGAATATAGCAATGAAATGAATCATTTTCTCGTAGATTTCTATTCAAATATACCGAACTTCAGACTTCATAACGGCTTCCACATACCAAGGGGTCCGGTCGTGAGGATTATGTCCAGTAACAACAGATGCGGGTGAATTCCAGGCGGCTGTGGTTATTCAGTTTGTGTCCAGCAGGTGGAGCAGCTGCTTTAAAGTCAACTCATCCCTCCGGGCCCCCATGATTCCCGGGATGGAGGCCCGGGAGGGCCGGGGGGGGGGGGTGGACTGATGGAAATCTCTGCTGCTCGGTGGGATAAACACACACATTCTCACACACATTATATATATACACATACATATATATATGTATTTAGTCCCAGAACAAAGTGAAGCACTACACAGCACCTACACAGAAAACACTGAATGCATTCACTGGCATGTTCACGCACATGTAATGTGGTTGTTTTTTAAGGCAGCCATGTTGCTCTGGCCTCCCACATGTTAAACCGTTCTGTGTTATAAAGAGCGGCCCAAACAGCGGGGAGGCTCACCTGTTCCTCGTTACCCAACGAGAGGGGGGGGGGGGGAGCTGTGCGCCTTCCACTGGCTGTGTAACTGCTGAGCGCGGACCAATGCAGAGATCGTTTTGATACCAGTGGATCAAAGCGAGGCCGGCGGCTCCGGGTCTGCAGGTGACTGGGGGGAGAAATATGTTTCATTACAGCATTCCAGCAGCTGGGCTGGGGCCTGGAAACCGATCCGATAGAAGGGAGGCCAAGGGCCCGATCAGTAAACCCAGTGGAACGCGGCTCAAAGGAATCGTTCCCTCCGAAAGGGAAAGCAGCAGCTGTAAACATAAGTAGAGCACAAATCCAACAGCATGGTTTAAACGATAATTTGAATCAGCAAAGTGTTGAATACACCCCCCCAGTCAAAGCAGACTCAGACAGCGTAACGCTGTGAAATGCAGTTGTTGTCTCTTTATGCTACATGGAAACAATAAAACAACATCTGTACGAGTCGTTGATTTGATCTCAGGATGCAGGGTGATTCATCCCCCTCTATGAGGTGTCTTCTTGTTTGTGATCCAGCAGATGTTGATGGTGGTGATTCATGCAAAGCTCCCAGCAGGTCTCTCCATGGTTGGGTCGCACACTTTTGTGGGTGCTGAGCACAGAGCCCTGCGGGGCTCCACCAGGCAGGGGGCTGAGCACAGAGCCCTGCGGGGCTCCACCAGGCAGGGGGCTGAGCACAGAGCCCTGCGGGGCTCCACCAGGTGACGGTTCGTCTCGTTACTTGTGCCAAACCAGCACAAAGGTGGAGGAGGAGCGCAACAACTCCTGTGAGTGAAGGGTTCACCTGACTAACGACTCACATGACCGACTGTTCATTCTTACTCAGTACACACATTTGATGGGCCCACCAATGCTCCAATGTGTCGATTATTGAGGACATTCTGATACCCCTTTTCCACCAAAGCAGAGCTGGTGCTGGTTTGTGGTTCTTAAGTGGTTCTTAAGTAGCACCATATCATTGCTGGGCTAGAAGTAAGAACCGATTACGTCAGCGGCTGGGGGCGGGGCTACCGTGAGACGAGAGAAACTCGTGACCGCCATTTTTAAAAAATCTCCGTCTACGAATAAAGACGAGCCGCGCGAACACGCTGGATCCGCCGTGTTTGGATGCCGATGTAGTTCCGCATAGCCACGAACATCACTAGCAAAGCAACGTCTGCCGTTGTTGATGATGTGTTTGTGTTTGGCGCCGCGCTAACGCTGCGGGGAAAGATGAGACGTAACAGCAGCGGTGAAAGTAAGCCGGTACTGTCCGCTACGGAAAGAAAACTGTACGGTCTCAACTGCTATTTAACTGCTAACGGCGCGTATATGCCCGGTCAGCCGGCCCGTACCACCAGGAAATAAAGACCCCCCCCCCTTCGACCCCCGCGTACAGTGACGTAGGACCTGGCTCTGCGCTGCTCTTTAGCCTGTGGAAAAGCAACCGGTTCTTTGGAGGCTCCTCAGTTGAACCAACTCTGAACCGGCACCTGGTTCTTGTTAGTGGAAAAGGGGTATGACAGGAACTCCCTATCCACAAGGTACGTGGAGTCAGTATTTTTACACAGTGGTATTACTACCACTGTATTTTTACACAGTGGTATTACTACAGTGGCACTGCTCCTGACAGTGAGACGTCCTGAACGGGCCTCTGCAGACTCGTCTACCTCCCCGTCCTACCTGGTCTGCGCTGCATGAGCAACAACTGGCTGCCCGTCTCACCGCGCTGCTCAACATGTGCTTTGAGTTACGCAGCCTTTGGAGTGGAGGCCAGTTGGAGCCGAGGAACAAGGCCTGAAGAAAGGAGAGGACACATGCCAGGGTTGGCTTCTCTTCAGGTGAGTGTGAGAAGCTCTGGGACCTTCTCGGTTTTCCATCAGCGTGAAACAACTGTGTGTATGTGTGTGTGTGTGTGTGTGTGTGTGTGCTGTTATCAGGCCATAAAGTCTCTCCAACTATCGCCGTGGAGTCCAGTGAGAACATTCACAGGAAAATTCCTCCTTATTCTTCAGGATGTTCTGTTCTCAGAACATGCAATAGCAGCTCCATGAGTAAGTGCTGCAGTGAGGAACGTTGCTGTTGATCCATGCACAGCTCAGCGTCCACTCTCAACGCCACCGACACTCACTGAAGGGTTCAAACATACACTAACAAACATAGTTAGAAACATTTCTGAAAATAAATCTAGAATTTCATTTAGATTTGACACAAATAACTCAGACGTTGGAAATGATGTGCAATTCAGTTATTACATTATCATAGCTTTAATAAATCGTGACGCGAGACGACCACCAGGACCTTTTCACACAACTCCTTTAGTTCCTTAATGGCGAAGCCCAAACCGAAAGACGCAACCTCGCAGCTCCCGAAGGATAAACTTCAAACCAGTTTGAACCTCAACACGCAGAAGACAAGAGAACCCTCCAGAACCTACAGGTGGTTCAAATAAAGACCAGCTGGACGAGCAAAGGCCTCGATCTTTCCTCTGGCCTTATCTCTGCTCTTACGTCTGAAATCACGGCGATAAATGTGTCCTAAAGGAGAAACGCCCGGCCGGCTTCATGTGCAGGCTGTTTGCACTGCAGCTGCAGAAAGCTGCGGTCGGACCTTCCATCCCCGGCTGGACCTCCGTCAGAGCCGTGAAGGCCGCAGGAACAGAAACCGGTTGGGTGAATCACGCGTGTGAAAGGAGGTGACGGGCCGGCCGGGCCTGTGTGACCAGAGAGGCTGTCAGACGCCGTGACGACAAGAAACATCTCAACAATACGTCTCTCAAGAAGTTCAACATCAAGAGAAGCTTCACATTTGGGGAAAAAGGCAGTGGATGGATACGAGGCCATTTCTCCAACGCGTGTCTTCCCTCTGAAGTCGTCATTATTTTTATTATACTAACTTATTATTTGGAGATTACTTTGACATGATGCAAAGTTATTTATTTGATATGTCTAAATGCTATTTTGAGAATGTTTTGGCATAAGACATTATTCTAAAATACTAGAACATTATTTTGAGATTATAAAACATTACTACTGGGATTATTTTTGGATTTACAGTAAAGGATTAATACTGTGCAGCATTTTAAACTGTGCTATATGAATATATGAATAAGTATGAATAGATTGTCATCTTCTGTCTGCTGAGAAGACATACGTCAAACATTTAGCTGTGAAGGTTGTTTTCTTACTGTAGTTTATTCGTTGTATGTTACATGTAATAAGGAATAATGACTAATGTTATTCTCCTACTCTTTTAAGGAAAACTGTTTTCAATAACTGGCACCAAAATTCACCCATGTTATGAATGAAATATTTCTGTGAAGGATGCAGGTGTTTACCACGCTAATAAGTTTTGTCTGGTTAAATATACACTTACTTCTGTGACGTTCATCACTTTGTCACAGTTATAACAACAGGGATCAGAGGGAGGAGTTAGTTACACCTTTACTAGACGTTTTAATGTTAATAATTAGACACAAAAAAAGCATTTTTGTTTCAGCACTTTGTCCATTTGTGTGACTAAATTTACAAAAAGTTGGCATTACATACTGTCTCATTTGCATATTCAAATATAACATTCCAGGTAAAATGGCCTTAATTGAAGTAATCAAATGCAACGTGTTTTACATATAAAACAGTTATAATCCGTCAAATGAGTGAAGCGAAACATAAAACCTTGCTGCCTCGTGTCGGATGACGTCACAGCGCGTCCGAGAGGGAGGGAGAGAGAGAGAGAGAGAGAGAGAGGGGGAGAGTAACGGGGAGGAAGGGAGGGAGAGAGCAGCGCACACTCACGCGTGCACGCGCATCAGGGAGGTGAACGCAGCTCCGGCTCGCGCTCGTACGCGCAGTGACGCGGCTCTCGGGGACTCGGGACTCGGAGGGGGAGAAGAGAAGCCTTCGGGAGGCGATGGAGCGGGACTCGGGGATCTAACGCGGCGCACCGGACGGGAAATGGGCGCTCGGCTGCGGCTCGCGCTGCGGCTCGCGCTGCTCTGCGGCTCCCTGCTGGCGGCGGTTGACGGTACGTTGGACTTTGTTCGCCTCGCGGACCCTCGGGGCGGCGCGGCGGCGGGGGGAAGCCCGCTTAGAAGCGGCCCGCTCCGGCTCCTCGTTGTGGAAGTTGAGGGTTTGTTTGTTTTGTGTCCCGAGGTGCCGCGCGCGCACCAGCAACTGTTGATCCCGCCGCGGAAAGTCTGGAAACTTTTGCAGCGACTCCCCGGGCGGAGAAAGCCGAGTGGAGCCGCACGGAGCGGCAACGTGTGGCGGCAGGAATGGCGACGGACGGCTGCGCGTAGCGCTTAAAGCCCGCTGCGGGCTGGAAGTTGAGGCTGTCCCCGTCGGGCCTCGGCAGCGGGAGCCGTCCCCCGCTCGGTGTTCGGTGTCACGCAGACTTTCCGCTTTGAGTGTGAAAATAGAAACCAGGAATGTCTTATTTTTGCAGGAAGAAAACGCAGAAACGTGTTTTGATCCGGTCCAGATGTGTTAGTTGGTCGGGTCGTATTGTTCCACCTCGTTCGGAGGCGGGGCTTCGCTCCCTCGCGTGACGCGGTGTGCTCGCTACCTGCACCCTGAGACCACAGCTGAGACCCGGATGACCCGCACGGACAGGAGGAGATGCCACGAAGTGCAACCCTCAAATCAGACATCGCTGGGTTTATTTACAAGCAGTAGAATTGAAATGTTCATTCACCGATGGCTTCTATCAGGCCCGATGAAGAACAAAGCAAATGATATAAACGTGTGCAGTCAGGTGCTACTGGGAAATCACGATCCACATCAGGAGAACCAGTGGAAGCAACTATTTACACCAGCAGGAGTAAACTCTTTACAACCGGCGACCTGATAACAACACGAGGACCTTTGGTCAAATCCCCGTGTTTATTCCAGCACCAGTACGTCTGCAGGGCCAGAGAGGCCCCCTGCACTGATGACTGGGATTACAATGGAAACATTTATGGCACTCACACCTTTTTGTTCAAAAAGTCCACTTTAGACCGTAAGAAGGACGTTGCTAAGCAACGTTTAGTAGGACCACCGAGCCACCTGTTAGCAACCGGTGAGTGGCTGTTCTGACTTATTTCGTGTTGTCGAACAGACGCAGCTTGTATTTGTTCCGCTCGGGACCTGCTAGGACGGATGCACTCCGCGCGCGCACATTCCTCCTATCGCCATAACAACAGCTCGTGAATGTGAACATGTCCAACGCGCCGAATGTCCCTCGCGTTCGTCCTGAACAAATACCCGCCATGTCCCACGCACGCTTTCACGCCGCGCGGCCACAAACGCCACGGAGGTGTCAAACTGGCTGCAGGCCGCACATCACAGCGCTGTGTGTGTGTGTGTGTGTGTGTGTGTGCGCGTAATCGCCACAGCGCTGCTTTCCTTCCTGTGGTCCAACACGGGAATGTCACCGCTGTGAGGCTTGGAATGTTTCTATTATTATTACCTATTAGGTAAATAACGTAAATAATAAATAATGTAAATCAAAGGTAAAAAAAAAAGGGGGACTCAACTTGTTGACTGAAAACATCGAAAGTGCGCAGCATTTTTTTCAAATTATATTTTTGACAAAGCTACTTCAGCATCCCACATGGTTTAATTTGGTATCTGGACGGTGGTTTGAGCTGCAAGGAGGAATTCCACACCGGGGCGTGTCCAAGTCCGCTTTAGTTCACGGCCCATCTGCTTTCAGGGCTTCCAGATGCACAGAGCAGCTCTGCATCTGGATCAAGAGACCAGGGGACAGGAGCTTTGTCATGTGACTCAGGTGTTGAAACATTTTATCATTATTTTATTATCAGCTGGCTTCACTGTCCTTCCGTCAGTGTCATCAAACCTTCACCTTTTACTGCCCTGTATTCCAAACTCACAAGGACATGTCCATGTTCACATGCGCCTGGATGGACTCATTTGGGGGGACGGGACGGGTCTGAAGCGACGCGTCCACAGTCCTCTGTGTCCTCTGCTGATCAGCTGTTACCGGCTGGTCCGTGCGGAGCGGCGTTTGGGCCTCCGTGGCTTCATTAGCCGTGTTTCCGGAGTCCCGTCCGGTTCCCGTGAGGCTCGATTTGTACTGCAATCAAAGGCGCAGGTTGTTTCAGCGAGGCTGCAGCTCAGCTTCGGTACATCCGTAGTGTTCCATTAGTCCTGCAGGCTGCGATGTCTCTCCGTGGTTTAGATTGGTGCTCGTACTGTCTGTAGATACATCTCAAAGCCTCAACACCTGATCATCGTTATCACACTTCTTACAGTCCATCTTTCTCTACTCGGGTTTGCCACATTCTTTGGAAGCTGCGTGTTTTCTGTTCCCCGCTGAGAGCATCCAGTAGGTGCTTCCCACAGCGCGCCATGTGGAGTCTGTCCTTTGTCCACAGGCTGGACGCCTGTCCACTGACAGCCAGATAACACAAATAACCAATCAATACTCTCTCATTTACCCACCAACAGGGTCAGAACTCGGCCCTGCAGACAGCAGAGAACGAGGTGCTGCTTGGATTCCACACAAAGTGGACGGAATGGAGAAGACAGAGACAGAGAGACAGAGAGAGGGGGGAGGGAGGGAGGGAGGGAGGAAATATAGAGGAGGGGAGGCAAAGTGAGGAGGAAAGCAGAAGAGAGGGAGGAATGGGACGAGGGACGGGGGAGCAGAGGTGGAGGCAGAGAGGAAGTCTGTGGCGGTCTACCTTGATTTCTCCAGCGTCCACACACACACACACACACACACACACACACACACACACACACACACACACACACAGTAAGGCTGCACAAATACGCTCCCTTGTGCTCCCCGCAAACATTTTTCTGGTCCCGACTGGGGAGGTGTGAAGAAAATCCCTTCCTTCCTTGCAGCCCCACACACACACACACACACAGACGCACACACAGACACACACAGACACACTCAGACACACACACAGACACACACAGACACACACAGACGCACACAGATGCACTCAGACACACACACAGACACACACAGACACACACAGACACACACACAGACACACACACAGACACACACAGACGCACACAGACACACACACAGACACACACACAGACGCACACAGACACACACAGACGCACACAGGGCTCGGTTATGATGGCCTCTGATAAGATGTAAAGTTAGGGAGCCTGCTGGCTTTCTCCAAGCAGAACAATGCAGGAGAGCTGAGTAGTGTGTGTCTGTGTGTGAGTGTAGGAAGGGGTGCAGCAGTGCATTGCCTACGCTTTAGAAACTTCTTTTGGGACCCTTCGTTCTTTTCACACTGCCACCTCAGTATGACCCCCCCCCCCCACTAAAGGCCCCCCATCGTACTGATCCCATTGACAGACTCTAATGTGGTTTTGCGGTCTTCTTTTGTGTCGTGTCACACCCGTCCACGCACGCTCACACACATCCATCCATCCATGACGAGGGCAGTGATGTCATTGGTCTTCACACACATCCTCCATTGGAAATCTAACAACATTATTAGCGTTTCACAGCTGCAAAGAAAAGGCACATTTTGATTTATTTACTTGTTACTTTGTTAACAACAAGTATTGAGGTGGAATCTTTTTCCATAAGTCAATTAAGCAAAAAGGTACGAGAGGCAGTACTTTATCGTCCTATAATCCCGCTCTGCGTCGGCGACCTGTTACATTCTTGAGGATAAAGTGCCTCCAGTGCCTTATTACTTTATAACATTAGCAACACTATACGTAGTAAGTAAATAGCTGCCTTTCAGCACAAAATACCTGCCGCCATCAAACGTTGTGTATCGCTCTCCAGTAGCCTGGAGGGAATAGTCTCTGCACATGTGTCGGTTGCTACGTAACAGACAAAAAGCAACAAAAAATCATCATCGGTTGCAAAAACTTGCATTGCCCAAACTGTTTTTGGTTATTTTTGGTTACTTTGAGTGATGTGGTGCGCCAATGTGAACAGCAACTGTTTCAACTCGGGCTGTGACGATAGCACGTTTATGTTTGGTACGAAGCGGCCAACGAGCAGTCCGGAGGAACCGACAGTGGTTCAGGTTGAAGTCGCTTCTCGTTTTAGGGGAAACTTTAGCTCCGTTGTGTCGCCTGTTTTCGTTGTGGCAACACAACAATTGGCTCTCCTCTCATTCGGTTCCCAAACTGAAGCAGAACGTTGTGCCTTCCTAATCCAGTCCGTTGGGACTCGGGTTCGGCTGTAAATGTTATGAAAAACAACCCATGATAACCCTTGATAACCCTTGATAACCCTTGATAACCCTTTATAACCCTTGATAACTCTTGATAACCCTTGATAACCCTTGATAACCCTTTATAACCCTTGATAACCCGTTGTAACCCTTGATAACCCTTGATAACCCTTTATAGCCCTTAATAACCCTTGATAACCCTTGATAACCCTTGATAACCCTTTATAACCCTTGATAACCCTTGATAACCCTTGATAATCCTTTATAACCCTTGATAACCCTTTATAACCCTTGATAACCCTTTATAACCCTTGATAACCCTTGATAACCCTTTATAACCCTTGATAACCCTTGATAACCCTTGATAACCCTAGATAACCCTTTATAACCCTTGATAACCCGTTGTAACCCTTGATAACCCTTTATAACCCTTGATAACCCTTTATAACCCTTGATAACCCTTGATAACCCTTGATAACCCTTTATAACCCTTGATAACCCTTGATAACCCTTGATAACCCTTTTATAACCCTTGATAACCCTTGATAACCCGGTGGGTTCACTGCTTCTCGTCACCGCTCCGCAGCGCCGGCGCTCCGCACACGCACATCACGCACTGCGCGTAGGGCACCAAGTGCCTGGGGGGGGGCACAAAAAAATCTGGGACGTGAAAAATCATCACAGTAGGCTACTAGTATAAATAACAAATAAAATATGTCTAAAGCATGTTAATATGCTAAACCAATACAAAAGTAATAGGCCATCACTCACAGCAGCTCCGCACTTAAAGAGCTGGGTCCTGCGCTACGGAGACACCCCCCCCCCCCCCCCCCCCCCCCTCTCAGCGCAAGTAGAGAGGGGATCCACCGATTGGATCCAAGTCCAACAGGCTTGATACTCACTTTTACGCGCACGGACGCTTTGGCTACGAGGAGGAAGCACAAAGAGGGGAAACCAATCCGCGTCACGACCACGCGCACCCCCGCAGCCCGGACACACACACACGCACACGCACGCACCCAAGAACCGCATTTACAGAAAAAAGAAACGTTCCCCCGAGACAACGACGCGTTCTGCAAACTCACAGAATATTCCGAGTAAGAAGCGGAAGCCGCTGGCAGCGTGAATACTTTCTGGAATACTTTCTGTAAACGCAGAAAGTATTCAAGTCAAATTCATTTTAATAATTAATTAATAATTTATTCCTTTGTTGGTGTTGGTTGGTTGGTTGGGGGGGGCACCACCAAACGTTTGTGCTTAGGGCACCCAAATGGCTAGCGCCGGCCCTGCCACTCCGTATCCGCTCTGTGTCTGTGGGTAAGCTGCCTGAAGCCGAGTTTATACGTTTCAGAGAAACGCAACGACACAAACGCGCGTGACCAATTTCTTTTTGGTCTGGGGGTGAATTGCTTTGCAACACGCGTGAGCCTTTAGAACCATGAATCGAAACGAGTCCGTCCACACGGCTGACAGACGCATGTCAATCCGAACGCTGGATTTCATCTGCCCGTATTATAACACGCGTTACAATACGAATTTGAATTTCTGACCATTTGTGTTGCACGTTTTAGGAATTAAACTTAAAATAGATCCAGTTGTTTGAAGGAGATGTTTTCACAGCATGGAAATGTTAACGTCATCTCTAAAAAAAGTCCTTCTCTGCGTAATCAAGCCAGAGCCTTCGAGTGTGTGTTGTGCATGTGTGTTTGGATCCAGCAGCACTGATCCCCCCCCTTCCATTTCAGACGGGTGTCACTTCCTATGCACCGTCCTGTCTGTGTCCCTGATGCTGGGGGGGGGCATGTGAGCTTAGTAGATGGGAGGGATTTATCCCATTGGTTTGATGGTCTCAATTGATTTGATTGGTTCATAAAAATCCTACGGGAAGTTTTGTTGCTAAAAGTCTTTCACTCTTTACGTCCCATAGGTGATAAGACTTTTAAAATCCAGGCTCTTTCTTAGTTTGACCCCCTCACATATGACAGACACTATTAAACCATAGAATACACACATAGAGATGCCAAACCAGCATCCACATGGCCGCCGGTCAGTTAGCGACGCCCGGCTTGGTGTTGTGTCTCTGTGAAGGACACGGCGTCCACACTGAGCGCGGCGGTGTGTCTTAATGCTGTGGGATTACTGGAGGCGAGCGGTGCCAAACCGCAGCGTAGCGGCGCTGCCGTCCTGCCAGGCCCAAACCACCAGCTTCCCCAGAGGCACCGCGGCAGCTGCTGCGACAGCCACGGCCCCCGACAGCACGAGGTCATCGTCCCCGAGTCACTCGCACACGCACACACACACACACACACACACACACACAGATATGTCGTCCAACTTTAGTTTCTGGTATTGTGCGAACTGGCAAGGACAGAAAAGTGAAACTTGTTTGTGTCTTTGGGTGGGACGGCCTGTGTAGATCGCTGCCAGTGTCTTTGCTCCGATGAGGAGAACTCCTGCGTGGCACACGGTATTTCACTCCATCTGTGGCATTCTGGTGTCTTGTTGTGAACGCGTGGTGTTCAGGTAATAATGGAGATCCGCGTCTCTTTATCGGTGAAGTTCACAGGACTGGAGTCCCTCTGTGTGTGTTGTTATCCGATCCGCCATGTGACATTCAGTCATGCTCGCCGTTAATAATGGCCGTTCCATGTAAGAGCGTTGCTGTACCTGCTAAAGACTGAACTACGGTATTTCTACATGTCAAAACTTTCTCCAACATTTCTCCAAATTAAAAATATATATAGATCAAATAACAACGTAGCGTACAGTTTACTGTCATCATTAATCTCCATGTTTATTTAGAGAGACCGAGGCCAGACGGCTCACTTCCTTTTAGAAATAAAGTAGATGCTTCAGTGCAAAACTGTACACATTCTTTATATACGGTCACGCATATGACATTATATATCATATTACGTTACATTACATTACGTGTCACAGCTGAAACATCTGTTGTTGCTCTTCAGCAGGCAGCAGAATATCCGGTAAACTCATTCTTTCACTGAAGTGGAAAACAGCTGGTAGCGTGTTGGCTTGTTAGCGTGTTAGCTTGTTAGCGTGTTAGAGGAACTTCCGGCGGCTCAACCAACCATTTCTTTGCAAGAAATTGTGCCGTGGTGTTTTACCATTTTGCCATAAGGAGCTTTTGTTTGTTGTGCGTTATTAAATTGTGTACCGGTACCCGGACGGACTTAGGACCCAGGGGAACGCGCTGGAACACAAACAGCTGTTCAGTGGGCTGGCGTCCTGTTCGGCGCCAATGAATACGTGTGTACTTATATACAGTGTAACCGCCAGAATCCTACACAATAGTGTGACATGAATTCACGTCCATGTTGGACATGTTCTCTCTTCCAGCCTCACCTCTGCTCCTGTTCGCCAACCGGCGCGACGTGCGCCTGGTGGATGCCGAGGGCGTGCGGGGCGAGTCGGCCATCGTCGTCAGCGACCTGGAGGACGCGGCGGCGGTGGACTTCCTGTATTCTGAGGGCCTGATATTTTGGACCGACGTCAGCGAGGAGGCCATCAAACAGACGCACTGGAATCAGTCATCCAACTGTAAGGCGGCGTCCTGCTCACGGTAACGGCCGCCCGTAGATAACGCGGTGTTTCTCACGCCGCCGCCGTCTCTGTGCTGTTTGCAGCCCTTAAAGAGGCGCTGGGAACCGGCCAGACCGTGGTCGTGTCGGGGCTGGACAGTCCCGACGGGCTCGCCTGCGACTGGCTGGGCAGAAAGCTCTACTGGACGGACTCGGAGACCAATCGGATCGAGGTGGCCAACCTGGACGGCTCCTCCAGGAAGGTCCTGTTCTGGATGGACCTGGACCAGCCGAGGGCCATCGCCCTCAACCCCGCCCAAAGGTGTCCCGCAGCTTCTCTTACATCCTTAAAAGACGCGTGTCCCCAGAACGCCTCTCAGGAACAGCAGCTCCATGTTTTGCTTCATGGTAGGACTGGAGAGCCCTGTCCCAGTGGCTGTGGATCGGTCCATGTAGCGGCAGAGATGGCAGAACCCTTGTAAAATTGATGTTCATCCGCGAGGCCGTTGCTTTTGCACTTTCATGTGACGTGAGCTTTTTAAATGCTCACGTAAATCGGATTCTAATAAGTTCACATGGAAAGGAAAGTGATTGTGTTAGTTAGTAAGAATAGTAACAGGAAAACCACAGTGTTGCCCTGCCTTTATATCAGGGGGGAGGGGGGGGCACCTCTCTGATAAACGGGGCCTGCAGGGCCCCAGTAGCCGGGTTACACGTATGTGCAGGACGCAGAGACTCTGATGAGGGATAGTTTTAGCGGTTGTCATGGCGATGGGCTGGAGACGTAAAGCGGTAGCTGCTTGTTGAGGCGGTTCAGTCCTTTAGGATACGGCACTTATCTCATATTATTACCTGACTCTCTTCATAACGATGATAATCCATTGCTGTTTCATAATACACTGCAATGAGCTCAGCTGTTGGTTCTCCCCTGCAGCTACATGTACTGGACGGACTGGGGAGAGGAGCCCCGCATCGAGCGAGCTGGGATGGACGGCAGCAACAGGTGCCGTAGACCGTGAGCGCAGCCTCAGGTGCAGAAGCAGTGCTGTTGTAACAGCCGATGTGGTCTCCGTGTCTCCAACAGAAAGGTCATAGTGGTGGTGGACATCTACTGGCCCAACGGTCTGACCATTGACCTGCTGGAGCAGAAGCTGTACTGGGCAGACGCCAAGCTCAGCTTCATCCACCGGGCCAACCTGGACGGATCGGCACGGTACGCCTCCTCGTTTGTGCCGTCATAAAAGCTCAGGTCGTAATCCTAAATGAAGGGAGAGGAGGGGATTTCTGCTGGTACCGTTCAGTTACACAGAGGGATGCAATCTCTGCAGCCAGTAACAATGCAAGGCTGCGGCAAGACGCTTGGGAGACGCGTCAGGAGCAACAAGCGCATGTCATTGGAAGAGAATCTGGTCATTTTTCAAAATAAAACGTAAAAAAAAAAAGGAAAAAAAGGAAAATGTGAAACAGAAGTCTTTTAATCTTCCTGTGCGCCCGGTACCAAAGGGCCCACAGACCCGTCCCGGCCTGCAGCCCAGTGGTCCCAGTGGTCCCAGTGGTCCCAGTGGTCCCAGTGGTTGGGGGCCGGTGCCATTAACTACTTGAGTGGCTCTGGGAGGTGGAAAGAATCTTTAAACCTGGAGGATGAATTACGACCTGGCGCTCACTCATCATCAACATTTAATGTTCTTCTACACGGATGACTTCAGATAGGACGTCATCCACTAAATGAACATCATGCTGTTTGGAAGAACAACGAAATAAATCCTTCTACTTCTAAACATCCAGACTAACGTTTACGACCGGAGGAGTCACAAACACTCTTAAGACAAAAGGTTCAACAGCGGCCTCACTAGATGTGCTAGAAATGGAAATTATTTTGAAATATAAGTTCCAGTCCCTCTTCAAAAGCTGAACAATCCGCAGGAATTTCTTTTGAGCTGTTGCCTCGTCTTGACTTCCTCCTACCAGAGAAAAGGGAGGAGGGGAGGAGAAACATAAGGCTCAGGCCGAGGAGAAGAAAAACACAGCCAGTATGAGAGAGTTGTGCAACACAAACAGAGACTTGAAATGGAGGCCCCAGTAAAAACACAGCGCCTCACACGCACACGCATGCACACACACACGCATGCACGCACACACATACACGCACACACGCACGCACACACGCACGCACACACATACACGCACACACGCACGCACACAGATCCCTCTCACGGCTCAATCGCTCTCCTTTCGTCCGCTATTGTTTTGGCTCCTTATTTGGCGTCATCGCCAGGTTCAAACTCATATTTCAGGTTTCTACTCAAATATTTAAACATTTACTCGTCTATTTGTCTCTCACTGTCTGAATAAACCTGTATTCAGCTAAAGAAGTAGACAAATTAACAATCCATTCTGATGCACACATTCTTGAGCCTCGTGGAACTAGCTAACTAGCTAACTAGCTAGCTACCTTGTGGACCGCTAGCTAGTTAGCCTGCTTGCTAAAACGGCCACGAGAATCCGCCAGAAGGTAAAGCGAGCAGCGGACCGGTGGTTTCCGGCCTGGCTCGATCCAAGATGGCTGCCCACGAAAACGGCGTAAACGACGTACACGGTGACACGGCGCACACAACGTAAACAACGTAAACAACGAAAATGACGTAAACGACGCACACGGTGACACGGCGCACACGGTCCGCCTCTAACCAACTCGCCGTCCCCCTAAAGGACGCGCGGGAATCTGCAGCTGCTTGAAGTGGTTCTTTCTAGGGGTGTAACGATTTGTTTTAACAACGATTCGATTCGATCACGATTCGTGGTTGTCGATACGATTCAAGGACGATATTGGTTCATTTAGAACGATACGATCCGAAACGATTCAATGACTGGAAATCGATTCAGTAACTTTGTAGCCAAAAATTCAACCAGTGTGACTGAAATAAATTCCTGTTGTTTCTTGTAATGGAATCAGGTATCAATCAATTATGAATATAAATAAACAAGCAAACACAAAAAACACCCCTGCAATAATGGTTTCTCCCTACCAACCCCCAAACCCCCCTCTATTTTAACCCGTGTGGAACGTCCCGTCGGCTTTGCCGTGAAACCCGGAAGTTGAATCGGGGCTCGGGACGGCGGGACCTGCAGTACTGCGTGAGCACGTCACGGCTCAGTCCGCGACAGCCTTTATCATTAAAAGTGCTAAGAAAAGTCCAATGGGTTATTTCCTAGTATCGATAAAATCGATTTATGACATTTTAAATCGATGTTAGATCGATATATGTCGTCCGTGTGGCCAACTCGCCGAGCACAGATCGATGTAGTTGGATTGGAGGAATAAAAATCGGCAGCTGAATCGTTACACCCCTAGTTCCTTCTGGTTTTGCCCTTCAGTGAAATGCGAGTGCGTTCTACTGTAAGCGCGTTCTCAGTAAAGAACCCCGCTGCTGATCGCACACTCCTCAGGCGTCACGCTCTTTGTCAGTCAGACGGAGGAAATACCCTTAAAAGTGTGTGTATTGCTGTGGAATGTGGCGCATATTTGTGGTGAAAGAGATGACTGGCCTTATTTCAAGGGCCAACATGAGGCCCTTTACAAAACCCATCAAATAATCAGAACGAAAAATGTCTCCGCCACATCTAAAGGAACACCTTCAATTTCAATCATTTTACTTTAAAAGTGTCTCTTTAAATCCGTCCACATTCTAAAATAACATTGGATGGTTTTAAACATACTGGCGACACGCTTAACACATTGAAACTGATGAGCCCAAATCCTTTCTTATTGTTCAACCGCGGGCGAGTTGAGGGTCTTCTGACTTTTAGCCCTTTGCTTTTCTTGCGGCGAGCAGCGCTAACACGGCTAATGAGTCACAATGTGGTTCTGTTCCTCAAATAGCTCATCGAGGCTGCATCCAAAGGGGAGCCAATTCCCAAGGATCCTTATTTTACAGCGGAAATAAACACGTTTACAGCCTGCTTATTTTTATATGACTTTCATTTCAATGCGAATGGCGCAAGACGTGCGATGTCCTTCCATTGCACACGTCCAATAAGGAAAGAAGACGCTGCTGCTCATTCTGGGCGGTCCATCTACCGTCTGCAGGCCGTCTGCATGTCCATACATCCCACGATGAATGGACAACGACACGTCTGCATGTTGTATAATAAGTTCACAATGTGTAAGGCAGTGAAGTAAAACAGTATCATGTAAACATGAACGTATGGTAGGATAAGTGGATAATCTGGATGTGAGGTTGTGTTTGTGATGCTGTGCCCGTGTCCCGCAGTGAGACGGTGGTGGAGGGCACCCTGACGCACCCCTTCGCCCTGACGCTGTCCCAGGAGACGCTGTACTGGACCGACTGGCAGACCCGCTCCATCCACGCCTGCAACAAGCACAGCGGGGACAAAACCCGCGAGGTCCTCAGCGGGATTTACTCCCCCATGGACATCCAGGTCCTGGAGTCCTACCGGCAGCCGTACAGTGAGTCCCACGCCGCGTGGCCGTTTGATGCAGCGTGCGTCACACGTGCACGAGGCTGATCATCATCTCCTCCTCCTCTGTGTCCCTGCAGTCCAGACGCCCTGCAGTCACAACAACGCAGGCTGCAGCCATCTGTGCCTGCTGTCTCCGGTGCAGCCCTTCTTCAGCTGCGCCTGTCCCACCGGAGTCCAGCTGAACCCGGACGGAAAGACGTGCAAACCAGGTATGGATCGCTCCCCCCACCAGCAGGACGGGGAGTCCATCACTGACTCTTTGCTCAGGGAAACTAAAGTCTAAAAAGCTTACTTCACAAGACAAGCTCTATTTAGCCGCGTTCCCACCGCAATTACCAGGAACGTTTTGTCCCAGGAACTTTTTTTTGCCCCAGACCGGTTGCTACTGCGTTCACACCGGGGTCTAAAGTACCGGGCGGATTAATAAATGACGTTGAACTGCGTGCGACTGCTCCTCCCGGTCTAAACAAAGCTGCGCTGCGCTGCCATCAGCAGCTGCTGTTTTAGAGGGGCGAAGCATAATTGTTCACCTGGCGCCTACTTAAACAGGAGCTAGCCTAGCTAGCTAACCGCCGACATGATACGCTAACGATGCGCTAACGTTAGCGATACGTTAGCATCATCGCTAACTTAACGTTAGCACATCATATCGGCGTGAGCTCCACCAATCAGCATGTGCAGCGCACAAGTCACACCCCCCAAAGTTCCTGAACTCTGAGAAAGTACTCCCTCGCCAGCAGGGACTCCTGGAGGGGGAAATATTTACCCGGAACTTCGTTTCGCCCCTGGTTCCCGCGGTGTGAACACACCGAGTACCAGCCCACAGTTCCTAGTTCCGGGGTAAAGTTCCTGCGGTGGGAACGCGGCTTTAGTTCTGATTGGATCAGGACGGTGCAGCACTGGGGGGGTCCAGGTACGACACACCCCAAAACATAGAGAAACCACGGCAGGTCTATCGAGCTGCACCAGTCGTGGGAGTTTCATTCTTTTGTTCAAGCTGGGAGCAAAGGGGGGCAGAGATGCATTGATCGATCGACTGGATCAATGATGGACGTGTATCGAGTACGTGGCCACTGTCTGCAGCGCGGCGTCCCAGCGCGGCACCGACGGGCCGCCATCTTAATTCCCACGCTGCTGAAACAATGGCGCCTTCTTCTGCACCGCTGTGTCCGAGCTGCGTTATGTGAACATATTCAATCTGAACGAAGCACGCCAACCAATCGCTCAGCCGCTGCTGACAATAGGACGCGTCAATGCTCTATTGTGTGTGTGTGTGCGTGTGTGTGTGTGTGTGTGTGTGTGTGTGTGTGTCTGTGCTTCTAATTTGTTTTGCTTGGCTGGTTAAATTGAAGCTGTTTGTTATTATGCTGGCAGCAGAGAGAGTGTGTGTGTGTGTGTGTGTGTCAGAGGTCGTGTCTCAGAATGAAGTGGAGCGAGCAGAAGGAGAGCTCGCCTGCACGCAGAGATGTTCTGTGGTTTGTCCTCGTCAGGCTGTAATCTCATGTTCTCTCGGCTTTGAGTATGTTCCTCTGCTACAGTCCTTAAAGGTGTTGCATTCAAAACTCCAAGCCCCATTAAGCAGCAGAAGCATTGGCTAAGCAGAGATAGAATGCAGTTTGCACAGACCCACACGGGGAAGGGGGAGGCAAAGGGACGTCAGGTGTTTCCCTGACGCAGCAGGAAGGCAACGAGGGATTTGCATCTCATCTGCCGCATGTGATTGGTTAGGGACAAAGTGGGAGGGCTCAGCGTGACACCGAGGACTCGAGCCTCCACGTTTCCACTGAACCTCTCGCATTGTTTTCAGCCCCAAAACGTCCAGTTCTCCTACAGGTAACATAAATATAGAAGCGGCGATCGGGGGAAGGGCGTCATGAAATAGAGCTTTGTTTCCTTTGCACAGATTGTTATTGGCTCCAACCCAGACACCACATTCTCCGACGTGGGGCCTCGACATCTATACTTTACTGGCACGAGCTTTGGAAGAATGAACAATTTGACCTCACTGGGGAAAAATGTCTGCTGTTGATCAGGTTCACAACGTACTGAGTGAACTCAACCTCCTTCTCCCCCAATGAATCCTCCTTCAGACTGAACCAGTGTGAAGGAGTTAAAAAGCTCGATGCACCAGGACCAACAATCTGATGAAGTCTGTTATGTTAAAACTAAAAACGCGGCTCTCTCTTTGTGTCAGCAGCATTAATGCTACTATGAGCTAACACCTCGTCTGTATGTTCATGCCTCTTATCTCTTTGCATTGGAGGCTGTGTTTCTTAACCATTAGTACAAACGTGGGGCATTATTGCTGCTCTGATCCGAGGCCTTGTGATGTCTGTGATGTCCTGGCGGGCCTGATGGCGGTGGAGGAGCCTTTGTGTTGACTCATGTCCATGCGTGGGCTGCTGTGCAGGACGCAGCGCGCTGCATTGAATGCACAGAATCCGCAGAAGGTCGTTTGAGAGCCAAAGCTTGTTTCAGCTACACAATGAGAACATTTCACAGACCAGTATGTAAGAAATAAAACCTGAGGTCATCAGAGGTCATTATTCATCATTGTGTTGGGCACTAAAGGTTGAAATATTAACTTTTATCTTTATGACACACAACACGGCGTTGCTGCTTTCATCAGGTGTCGTCTGGTAGCTTTTTGCGGGTTTGGCGCTGGTTGCAGGCGGGTTTGATGGGTTCTGTTGCCCTGGTGAGCGGGTTTGTCAGCGGCTGGGGTCTGAGGGGCCTCTGAGGAGACCTTCAGTCACATGTTGGTGGTCTGCATGGTTTTTCCAGGAGCAGAGCAGGTTCTGCTGCTGGCTCGGCGGACCGACCTGAGGAGAATCTCACTGGACCTGCCAGACTTCACCGACATCGTCCTGCAGGTAAACACACACACACACACACACACCCACACACGGAGGGGGAACAGCCCCACCTCACTGCTCCTCTGCTCGTGCAGGTGGATGACATTCGCCACGCCATCGCCATCGACTACGACCCGGTGGAGGGTTACGTCTACTGGACGGACGACGAGGTGCGGGCCATCCGGCGGTCCCGCATCGACGGCAGCGACGCCGTGATGCTGGTTACCACGGAGATCAACCACCCGGACGGCATCGCGGTGGACTGGGTGGCCAGGAACCTGTACTGGACCGACACCGGCACCGACCGCATCGAGGTGTTCTTCCACTATTGTCTTATTGGATGGATGAAGTCCCAAACAGAATGACAGCAATATATGAATCAAAAAGCTAATTGACTGTTTGGACTGTTATGTGGAATTGCCTTTATTATAACCAGTTCAAGTGAATATTATTTGGGCACAAACTGTAATGTCATCTTGTAATCTTGACAAAAGCAGCAGGAATGATGATACAAATATTGTTGACTCTTTTCCAAAGAAAATGGCATTTGAAGGATGTTTTGAGTGTTTGTTCGGGTTACTAAGCGTACCAGTGGACAGATTGAACATCGCAGTTTGATACATTGTTGAGCTCTATTAAATCATTTGTAGAATAACAAGTGACAGGCTGGATGGTTATTATATATTTTGCTGCAAATGTGTTGCATTTTAACCTTTTATTCCACGATTCCAGGTCACCAGGCTGAATGGAACCTCTCGGAAAATAGTAATATCGGATAACCTGGATGAGCCCCGAGCCATCGTCCTGGACCCCGTCAACGGGTAGATACACGCTCATTGGGACGAGACCTCATGACATACATCCACTCAGAGACCTGAACCGAACTGGGCCTCTTTCAGCTTCATGTACTGGACCGACTGGGGCGAGCATCCCAAGATCGAGCGGGCCCACCTGGACGGGACGGAGCGCCTGGTGCTGATCAACAGCTCCCTGGGCTGGCCCAACGGCCTGGCCATCGACCACGCGGCGGGAAAGCTCTACTGGGGCGACGCCAAGACCGACAAAATAGAGGTACGCAGCGTGTGTGTGTGGTGTTTAATGGCGACTCGGTGGAACGTGGAGTTCTGCCACTGTTGTGGGAGGCTGCTGTCGTCTGTCGGGTCTGTCGGGCCTGTCCGGTCTGTCGGGCTTGTCGGGCCTGTCGGGTCTGTTGGGCCTGTCGGGTCTGTCGGGTCTGTCGGGTCTGTTGGGCCTGTCGGGTCTGTCGGGCCTGTCGGGTCTGTCGGGCCTGTCGGGTCTGTCGGGCCTGTCCGGTCTGTCGGGCTTGTCGGGCCTGTCGGGTCTGTCGGGTCTGTCGGGTCTGTTGGGCCTGTCGGGTCTGTCGGGTCTGTCGGGTCTGTTGGGCCTGTCGGGTCTGTCGGGTCTGTCGGGTCTGTCGGGCCTGTCGGGCCTGTCGGGTATATTTAAAACAGTTCACCCACTTTCCAGTTAGGAAATACACATGGAAATGGAGAATAATAAAGTCAAATGTCATTACTTTCAACATTCTACAAGTTTTCCCCAGCTGATTATGAACTGCAGGGCTTCTTATCAGAGTCCCATTCAGGCTCATCGGAACATTCAAATGGCAGTTTATGCTCCATGGAAACGGGGGTCAATCATTGAATTGGTTGGCTTGTTTGCTTCAGTTAACAAGTTAGATCGGATCAATGATCAATGAGCTGTGGTTTATAGAGGTGCAAATAACTAACAGGCAGTCGGAGTCAAACAATAAAGGT
>CM037935.1:320000-482500 GCA_021346845.1 Apeltes quadracus | reverse complement strand
AGGTAAGGTGCGTGATAAGGGGTTAGGGGTTAGGGTTCTTGGTTAGCGGTTAGGTGCGTGATAAGGGGTTAGCGGTTAGGCTTTGGGGTTAGGCTGTGGTTTGTTCCTGGGTGTCCTGAGCGTGTCATCCGTCAGACGCTCCTGAGACATTCCTCCATTATTAAACAGCCACACACTTGAGTAAACACTCCGAGGGTGTCTCTACGTTCTCTGCCTGCTCGTGTGTGTTCATGGGTGTGTGTCGATGGGTCGATGTGTGTGTTCTCAGAGCGCTCAGGTTACTGAAACGCCACAAGTTCCATCGACTTTCATTACTTTCATTTGCCCCGTTGATGATATTTCAATATTTCTATTGGCCTAAAATAAAAGAGTTTGAAGTGTGAGCAGCTAGAGGAATTTATTGTAAGTAATGTAAACATCACATTTACTGCCACGGTGTTAACAGGAAACCAGGAGCTAAAGCAGCGTCTTTTTCTCCATGACGCATGAAGGCAAAACTATCGCTGGAATAATGTCAACGCATCTGATGGTTGACTGGAAATGAATATGCAACAATTATACTAACAGCTTATTTATTTGGATCGACTGACAGCTGGATGAATGTGAAAAGGATGGATGCATCATGGATGGATGGACAGATGAATGGATGCACAGGCTTTTGTCAGCAGGATATTCATATTAATACTAGAGCTCTATGAAGAATAGATTAGAAAACACGTTGAAGATACCAGACAACAAATTCTACACACTGAAAGATTTAGGAATCAGTCAAAAGTTTGGTTGGTTCTCTTTCAATGCAACAAGAAGGTGTTTCCAGTCTTTAGACCGTACCAGATTACATTGGACATCAGTTTGTAGCTGTGTTAAGTTACATGTGCAGGTTGTGAAGCACATTTCCATGGATCTGAAGACGTTAGATAGACGGGAAATCTTCCGGCTGCTTTACAGCCCTGTAAACCTGAAATGTTGATTTTATTTTCTCTATTCTCTATTTCATCACATTTGAACGACTCAACAAGTCTAAAGTGCAGTTGACGGACATAAACGTGACTGTGAAAACCGTCTTCAGTCAGCTGATGATGGAGAAAGTGGAGAATGAGCTGAGTTTAGCAGGCGGACGCACAGCGAGCGGTCCAAGATGTCGCGTCTCCTGTAATGAAGCCCTGTCCAGCGTCCTGCGGGACGCCATTCAGCCCCCATGTTCCACCGTGTCCATCAGAGGACAGCGTATGTGAACTGTCCCGCGACGCTCTTGACTTCTCCCTGCATGTCCGATGGGACCTTTGTTACTTTTGTCTTTTCATTTTCCTTGTCCCGTTTTTTCCTCTTTTTGGCCCCTGTGTCTATCAAGAAATGAGACGTTCTCACACCCAAAATGGGAGAAAGACTGGGGGGGGGCAGATAAAAACATCACAGCGCATAATTCTTCCAGAAAAAACGGCAGCGCAGAGAAAGCGGCGAGCAAAGCGAGGAGAGGAGCCTCTGGCCGCTTTTCACTGCGATGGCCGTGTCTAATTGTGTCACCGTGGTAAATGAATGGGCTTTTTGTGGAGGGGTCAGGAACCTCCCTCGGATCAGAGGCCCATCAAAGTGACGGGTTTATTTAGATTTTTTTCCCTCTGTTTGCCGGCCCCCACCCCCTGAATAGATATTGAAATGAGCATTCACTCGACAAATAGCTGCGAACGCCTCTCTGCCCGCTTCACGGCCAGCGAGGAGTTTCCACCTGCTGATGAAACGAAACGCTGATAAACACTCTGCTTTCTGCAGGAGCACGTTGGTGTGTTTACAGGGGTTTTGGTTTGAGGTATAAAATGGCCTCAACTCGAGTGTGTGTGTGTGTGTGTGTGTCCACAAAGGACTTTGTTCGTATCCACACATTACGATTTTTTAGACGCGATTCCAATACCTGGACTCAAGTATCGATCCGTTAGCACACAGGACCACATCATCTGCAAACAGCAGAGAAACATCGTCTGCAAACAGCAGAGAAACATCGAGTGCAAACAGCAGAGAAACATCGTCTGCAAACAGCAGAGAAACATCGAGTGCAAACAGCAGAGAAACATCGTCTGCAAACAGCAGAGAAACATCGACTGCAAACAGCAGAGAAACATCGTCTGCAAACAGCAGAGAAACATCGTCTGCAAACAGCAGAGAAACATCGTCTGCAAACAGCAGAGAAACATCGTCTGCAAACAGCAGAGAAACATCGTCTGCAAACAGCAGAGAAACATCGTCTGCAAACAGCAGAGAAACATCATCTGCAAACAGCAGAGAAACATCGAGTGCAAACAGCAGAGAAACATCGAGTGCAAACAGCAGAGAAACATCGAGTGCAAACAGCAGAGAAACATCGACTGGAAACAGCAGAGAAACATCGAGTGCAAACAGCAGAGAAACATCGACTGGAAACAGCAGAGAAACATCGTCTGCAAACAGCAGAGAAACATCGTCTGCAAACAGCAGAGAAACATCGTCTGCAAACAGCAGAGAAACATCGACTGCAAACAGCAGAGAAACATCGTCTGCAAACAGCAGAGAAACATCGTCTGCAAACAGCAGAGAAACATCGTCTGCAAACAGCAGAGAAACATCGTCTGCAAACAGCAGAGAAACATCGACTGCAAACAGCAGAGAGGTGATCTGGAGTCACAAAAGGCCGGGGATGAAATCGAGTGGAGCCCGTGTCATGTCCCCCCAGGAGGGGGAACATGGGAACCTGTCTCATGTCCCCCAGGATGGGGAACTTTCTCAGTTCGTGAAAATAAAGAATGTTTCACATTTTCTAGCGTCAGCCCGGTCTGCGCTGCACATGTTAGCTGCTGTTTTCCCGTCCTTTAAAGCGGTGTGACGTGTGCAGCTCGTGGGCCTCTGGGATCACAGCGTGAGGCGCAGGAGCTTCTGGAGACGCAGTGCGTCGCTGCGTTGCTGCTCTGAACTCTTGCAGCGCGGGGCCGACCACAGCAACAAGCATAAACAGCAGGGCGGCCGCTGCATGTCGCCCTGTGTGGGAGCCACTCCGTCATTCCTGGAGCTCAAGCGTTGGAAACAGCAGCCGGTTTGAATCCTCAGCTCCTCACCAGGCACTGGCTCTTTAAGGTCTCCGTTTAAGTGTCCCGCAGAATTCCTTCTCCCCCATTTGAGAAATCTCTGGCATGGCACGCTGAAGAATTTCAGGCAGCGCGTGGTAGACACACACACACACACACACACACACTGGCGGCAGATGACCGTAGCGCGTCTAAAATAAAGGCGCGCGTCTATTTCAGTCGCCGGCGGTCCAGTAATAGCGCGGCGGTGAGGAGGAGGGCTGGACACCAGGTCTAATTGCAGCCTTGTCAATTGCAGCTCTCACTTTCGGCCCGCAGACACACACACACACGCACACACACGCACACACACACACACACACACACACAGCGGGAGGTTTGCTGGCTGTATCAGTTTTCAAGGGCCTAGTAATAGATGCCTTGTGACTGATATGCACACACACACACACACACACACACACACACACATAAACATACAGGGAGCGGAGAGACGGCCTGAGAGGAGTTGTGGCTTTTGTGTTCATGTGTGCGTGTGTGTAATCAGCATCAACATTTCTGGTGCACAACATGTTGTCTCTTGTCTGTTACTGGCAACAGTTTCCATTGCCCCCTTTTTCCGATGTGTATTTTTGAAATATTGGAGAAAATTCGATGAAACAAATTGAAAAGAAGCCACTTTATGTGTTTCTGTATTTGTTGCTGCCTAAATAAACCTTTAACCCCACAATCAGCTGATGCTGCTGGCGCCTTCCAGGAGACATATTTATATGTCCAGCATGAATCGTGGGAGGACGACTTCTCACGGCTGGTTTTCTTCATGTCAATTTCCAACGTGCATGATGCGTTTCACTGAAATCCCTCCGGTTCGTTTTCCTGCAACTGTGTCCCGTGTTTCTGCGTCCTTCTCTTCAGAGTTTCTGTTGAAGCTCCAACGAGGAGCTGTCCCTGTTTGTGTGGGACCTGTGGACGATGAGTGGAGGCGGGTGGTTTCACAGCAGCAGACGGGGCGGGGGAAGGATTCTCCATCTTCCCTGTCCAATGCTTCTTTTGTGCTCTTCCTGGGGGGTCAACTGTCTGCCTCCGTTACAGAAAACCAACCGGGGACATTTCAGTGGTCATCATAGGAAGACTCTCACCTTTTCTCCTACAGTTGTGAAGTTGAACTTGGATATTTATACGAATGTATTGAACAAGCACCGCGTCCTCGGGACGGCGCTCTAACCGCGTCCCCCTCTGGCGTCTCAGGTGATCAACGTGGACGGCAGCAGCAGGCAGACGCTGCTGGAGGACAAGCTGCCCCACATCTTCGGCTTCACCCTGCTGGGGGACTTCATCTACTGGACGGACTGGCAGCGGCGCAGCATCGAGCGGGTCCACAAAGCCACGGCCGTGCGAGAGATCATCATCGACCAGCTGCCGGACCTGATGGGGCTGAAGGCCACCAAAGTGACGGAGGCGCACGGTAAGGAGCGCAGGCCGCACGCGCTGAGACAAAGGCCACGTCTGTGAAATAACCGCCATCCATCCGCCGGCAGGGAGCAACGGCTGCGCCGGAGACAACGGCGGCTGCAGCCACCTGTGCTTCTGGTGTCGGCAGGCGGTCAGCTGCGCCTGCCCCATGGGGATGGAGCTGCTGTCAGACCTGCACACCTGTGTGGTGCCCGAGGCCTTCCTGCTCTTCACCAACAGGTACGAGTTAAACCAGGATGCCACTCGACCAATCGAGTCGCAGCATTGCAGGCCGCACGGTATCGTCTCAATGCTGCAGACAGACGAGAGAAATGACAAATGACAAATAAAAAGGAAGGAAGAAAAGAAACATAGCGGCATTTGTGGATATATATACGTATATATTCTATTACACTGTTACATTACAGGTCGTTTATCCAAAGCGACTCACATTGCATTTTAACCCCTGGTTTACATTTTACCTGGGCAGCAATTGGCAGTTATGTGCCTTGCTCAAGGACACTTTGACGTGGCACATGGAGCCGCCAGGATTTGAACCACCAGCCTTGCGGTTCCAAGATCACCACACTACTCCATGCGCCACCGTCTTCTTGTTAAAATGCGTTTAAATAAGATTTTTTTTATAATTTTCAGCGACTGTTGAGTCAAAGGTGAAGCAGAAAAGGGGACTTTTTCTGCCTGAATTAAAGCACTTCATCTGAACATGCAGATATGTTCACATGTTTTAAATGCAGCGCTACTTTCATTTGGTTAATTGAGAGATTATTTATACTTTCAGTCACACATCTATGTTCAGTTCTTTTGTTACGTGATCTGTTAGTCGTGTATTGATGAAATGCAGATGCTGATTCCTCTATTTAATCACACTAAGTTCTCTTCACATTTTAGTCAATTTTATCAAATGGTACATTGATTTATTCACACACACGACGGGTGGTGTATTGTTTATGTTCTTATATGAGTTTAGTTAATGAAACGGACAGAACATGATTAACGTCTACGGATTATATATAATCTGCTGTGTTGTGTTGTGTTTTTGGCACGTACACAGTGTGACACTCAGAGACACAGAATGAAGCTCTCACGCTCCTGTTTCATTGTTTCATCACAGCAAACTGAACAAAACAAGTCACCAGAATGAAGGACCACTGATTTATTTCTCATTCAACTTTAGTTTCTGATAGGGCTGTCAAAAATAGTGCACTAACGGCGTTAATTAGATGTTTGTTGTTAATTACGTCAATTTTTTTAACACATTTCACGCATGCGCAGTGTGACAAATTATTCGGGTCAGGAATGTGTCCGAAATGCGGTTATGGTTGGACTATTATGACAAACAAATCCTCCTCCTGGCGACTTTTGTGTCAAAAGCGACTAGAGACAAATCTAGTGACACGTATACAGCATATTTCTCATCATTTAAACAAGTCTCCTGAAGAGAAACGGTGTCGCTCTCTCCCCCTTCCGCCTGCTGCGCTGTGGACGCGTGTGTGTGTGTGTGATAGAGACGAGGGCGTAAATCCCAGGGGGGTCAGGACCCCCCCATCTAAGGTTTGTCCCCCCTTAGAAATATCATTAAAACAATGGTGTGTATTTTAAATAACATAATGAGATATACGTAGAATATCTGTGTAAGAAGTAAAACAATACAAACCCCCAAAGATGCTTTTTAAGTTTAGACACATTTTGAGTCCCCCCTCCCTTGCCTCACAGTGGTTTGGTCCGCTGCTTGCTAGCGCTGTGCGATCTGCACTCGACTCTCAGTCACGTGGTAGTGACAGGAACGTAGTAAGTAGGCGGTCTAAGGCTGTTTTGTTCACATTAAACATCGGATGAAGTTTTTATTTTCTCAAATACAAATGATGCTGATTAATTAATGAATTAGTCATGACAAAAATGTCTGCTATGCTAGTGTAATGTAATGTTACCCAGCTTGTTTTATAGCTTGTTGGATATGACCCCACTACAACTAGCTAACGTTATTATTTGTGTGCTCTTCAGAAATGTTATTTTTATCGTCCCCCCCCTACTGTTAGATCAGATTCACGCCCATGGAGAGAGAGAGAGGCAGCCCGCTCAGCGCACTTTTTGGAGTTTTACCTGCCAACGCTCCCGGACACCTCCCAGTTTGTTATTTCTCCCGGGAAACGTCGCATATGTGGATTAATCATGATTAATCCATTAATCATGATTAATCCACTGAAAACTCTGATTAATTTGATTAAAATTTTTAATCATTTGACAGCCGTAGTTCCTGAACCTCCTCCTGACCCTGATGGGCTATACATCTCTGTTGAATGAAGGAGTGAATGGATTCCTGAGCGGCGTTTAATGGCTGAGATGCTGTGTTTTGGCCTCAGGGACAACATCAGGAGCATCTCTCTGGGGACCAACAGCAACGACGTCCCCATCCCGCTGACCGGCGTCAAAGAGGCCTCCGCTCTGGACTTCGACGTCTCTGAGAGGAGGATCTACTGGACCGACATCCAGGCTAAGGTGGGAGGAACACAAATCAAGTGTGCGAAATGTAACATCTCTGTGTTGGTTATTATGAAGACAAGATTTAAAGTGGTGCTTTGTGAGACTTGGTTGGTTAAATCATGTATCTGAATGATGATGGACATCAAACACTAAAAAGAGACATTATCAGACCATCTCTTCCACACGTTGGACCCTTTCGGATGCTTAACGTGTGTATTTCTATTCTTCCTCTTCCTCTTCCTCTCAGAGAATCAGCAGAGCGTACATGAACGGCAGCTCCGTGCAGCACGTCATAGAGTTCGGGCTGGACTACCCAGAAGGCATGGCGGTGGACTGGATGGGTCGCAACATCTACTGGGCCGACACGGGCACCAACCGCATCGAGGTGGCCCGGCTGGACGGGCAGTACCGGCAGGTCCTGGTCTGCAAGGACCTGGACAACCCGCGATCGCTGGACAACCCGCGCTCGCTGGCGCTGGACCCGGCCAATGGGTACGAAGGACAACTCACGGCCATTGTCCTCATTGCAGGGGCAACACGTGTCACCTGGCCAGCAACAGCCAATCACAGTGGACGGTTTTGTGTTCAGCTGTGGGGTGTAAACGCTGGGTTGAGAGTTTGTGGCGGCGTCCCGGGGAAGTGAGTCAGCGTGAGACACCTGGATCACCTGGAGGGCTCGAGGTTGTGCAATGACCTCATGTAGCGTGTCTCTGCAGAGGTGTAACACTGTGTGTGTGTGTGTGTGTGAAGTACCCGGGCCACGATGAAATCCTTGGCACATGTCACTCACCGTCTGATGTCATTTTATGATCCCGTACTCGTTAATGAAGACAAGTTGTCTCCTTTCATAGAAGTTAACAAAACAAACGCTCTGCCTTCATGGTCCGGTTGGACATCGTAGCCCGTTAAACCCCTTTCAGGCCTCTTTGTGCTGAAGTGTGTGATTTGTGTGCGCAGCTACATGTACTGGACCGAGTGGGGGGGGCGACCTCGGATAGCCAGAGCCTACATGGACGGCAGCACCGTCAGCACCCTGGTGGACAAAGTGGGCCGAGCCAACGGACTGACCATCGACTACTTGGACCATCGGCTGTACTGGACGGACCTGGACACGTGCATGATCGAAAGCACCAACATGCAAGGTGGGGACACGCACAATAATCTACGCTCATCACACATCTATTGCATGAGGTCTTTTTCTGTATTTGTCGGTCTTTGCATATGAACTACAGTTCACGTTGTAACATCGTGCGGACTTTTCCTCGAGTGCCACCATCAGGCTCTGTCCTCATGTCCATTTGCTGGGATGCTTGATGCCGGCGTGATGACGATGTTGTCATGTCTGCTTGCAGGCCTTCAGAGGGAGATCATCGTGGACGACCTCCCTCACCCCTTCGGCCTGACTCAGTACCGCGACTTCATCTACTGGACCGACTTCAACCTGCGCAGCATCGAGCGCGCAGACAAACGCAGCGGACTCAACCGCACGGTGGTGCTGCAGGTATGCAGAGCGTGACGTCATGTAGCGTTAAAGTCCGTTGGCGCTGGCTGACGGGCCGCGCTGTGTCCTCAGGGCCAGCTGGAGCTGATGCTGGACATCCTGGTGTTCCACTCGTCCCGCCAGGAGGGGACCAACGAGTGCTCCCACAACAACGGCAACTGCGCCCATCTGTGCCTGGCCACGCCCGCCGGCGCCCAGTGCCGCTGCGCCTCCCACTACACGCTCAACCCGGACGGACGCAACTGCAGCTGTAAGTACCCGGCCTGAGGTCCAGGGACCGAGAATCCTAGAACCAGACCCTCCTTTAGAACCACACCCTCCTTTAGAACCAGACCCCTCCTTTAGAACCACGCCCTCCTTTAGAACGTGACCCCTGCTTTAGAACCACACCCTCCTTTAGAACCACGCCCTCCTTTAGAACAACGCCCTCCTTTAGAACCTGACCTCTCCTTTAGAAACACACCCTCCTTTAGAACCACGCCCTCCTTTAGAACAACGCCCTCCTTTAGAACCTGACCCCTCCTTTAGAACCACGCCCTCCTTTAGAACCTGACCTCTCCTTTAGAAACACACCCTCCTTTAGAACCACGCCCTCCTTTAGAACAACGCCCTCCTTTAGAACCTGACCCCTCCTTTAGAACCTGACCCCTCCTTTAGAAACACACCCTCCTTTAGAACCACACCCTCCTTTAGAACCTGACCCCTCCTTTAGAACCACATCCTCCTTTAGAACCTGACCCCTCCTTTAGAACCTGACCCCTCCTTTAGAACCACACCCTCCTTATTTGCCTCTAGCTTAACGGCCAGCACACCGACTACGTGGCAATCCGCACGCACACGCACACACGCACACGCACACACGCACACACACAGACTGAGATTCAGCATGCTGGTGTTCCTGCCTGTGTGTGTTCTGTGTTTTTAACCTGTGTGTCCTCTCCTCTGTCCTCGGCCTGCAGCTCCCTCCAGCTTCCTGCTCTTCAGCCAGAAGGCGAGCATCAGCCGCATGGTGCTGGGCGAGCAGAGTCCCGACATCATCCTGCCCATCCCCGTGGTCCGGAACGTCCGCGCCGTCAGCTACGACCCGCTGGACCGGCTGGTCTACTGGCTGGACGGCCGGCAGAACATCCGCAGGGCCAGAGACGACGGGGCCATGGTAGGAGACGCGCAGGGGGACACAGGACACTTGAACCTACCGACGCATTCGGCAACCGTCTGACTTCAAATACAAGTTGTTATCGTGTTTGTGAACGGTTGAAGGGAAACTTCAATGTCTGCGGCAAAAAGCATCACATCGCAGCGTGTGAAGCTTCTGCAGCACCGGACCAGCTTTTAAACATGTTGTTCCCATGAGACACAAAAACATTCAAATCAAAAGTTGACATAATATGAACTTCTGGATTTCCTTCAGCCTGGTGCACCAGAAGTGATTCAAACACAAAGCCTGAAAGGCTGCAGCTTCTAAATCGCTGCTTTTTCAACACTAATATTCTCTCGTTTGATTGGTTGGTGTGCAGAGACATTTGTGCATCGGGAGACGGCTGCGTTCCCGCTGCGTCTCTTTAAAGGTGCTTCTGTTTCTACTCCTTTGACCTCCTTTGACCTGCGCTGCGTTTCCCCTCAGTCCATCATTGTGAGCAGCAGCTCTCAGCCGGTGGACAACCAGCTGCACGACCTGAGCCTCGACCTCTACAGCCGCCACATCTACTGGACCTGCGAGACCACCAACACCATCAACGTGCAGCGGATGGACCGCGTGGTGGTGGGCGTGGTCCTGAAGGACGACGACGACAAGCCGCGGGCCATCGTGGTCAACGCCGAGAAAGGGTGCGCTCACTTTCCTCCCCCGGCGACGGGACGCGCTGCGATCGGCCCCGTATGAACGTGTCTCTGTGGCCCCGCCCCCCTCGCAGGTACATGTACTTCACCACGGTGCAGGAGCGCTCGGCCAAGATCGAGGGCGCCAGTCTGGACGGGACGGAGAGGGAGTCTCTGTTCACCACCGGCCTGATCCGACCCGTCGCTCTGGCTCTGGACAACAAGCTGGGGAAACTGTTCTGGGTCGACGCCGACCTGAAGCGCATCGAGAGCAGTGACCTGACGGGTGAGTTCATGTACACGCACGCAGCTTTAAACCCCCGAAGCGAATCCTTTCTCTGGTCTCACTCGACTCTCTGTAGAATCTGTAGGTGAAAAGGCAACACCATGGCGAGAAAAAACAAGCCGGCGTTTGATGAATGAAGAACAGGCAGACGTAATAAATACACAGCATGGCGAGAGAGGAGAAATGACTGCGGCGTATGGAGCCGCGTTCAGTGAGCTTAACGCTCGCACAGCGTCAGTCAAACACGCCATATATGTATATATGCATGTATGTATATATACATTCACTGGAGCTTTACTGCGGCACATGTCTGTCAGCTCTTGGTTGACAGGGAGGGAAAGATTGTTACAGCGTCCGTGTAAACAAACAAAAGCCCTGCGTCTCTTTACTTTGGCTCAATCAGCCGCAGCCGCAGGAACCCAAACACAATCCGAACAATGTCAACACAAAGAGGTCACGGATTCGTGAGAGGGCCTCACGCCTGGTCCTCTGAACACAGAATGACTCCATATATGTGCATATATATATATATATATATATACATACATGTAGCTGTTACCAAAGGACAAAAGGAACAAGTCCTCATTGCAGCGGAGAAACAACAGTATTATAAATATGACACTGTACAAACGCACTCTAATGAAACGTAAACAGGAAGTTAGGAGGTAAAAACCAGACCAGACACCATCGCAGCAACATTAGGGGACAGGGGACGTCCTCATGACTCGTATGGGACTCAGGCTGGGCCTTTAGCTAAGATAATGTTGTATTTATGCCAAACAATAGAATCTACAGGTGGTTGTTGCTTGAGGCCTCCGTCTCCCTCATGGTTCACCCACCAGCACCGACACTATGCATGTCTTCACCATGAAATGAATGAACAGCTCATTTGTCTGATGTTTTCCACAGGAGCCAATCGCATCGTCCTGCAGGACTCCAACATCCTGCAGCCGACGGGGCTGACGGTGCTGGGAGATCACCTGTACTGGATCGACCGGCAGCAGCAGATGATCGAGAGGGTGGACAAGCTGAGCGGGGACGGACGCACGCGCATCCAGGGACGGATCTCCTACCTGACGTCCATCCACGCCGTGGAGGAGATGGACCCGCAAGAGTTCGGTATGAAGCCGCAGCACAATGGCGACGGAGTCCGGCTGCATTGAAGTTGGGTGTGTGTAGTGATTGGTGTCCTCTCTGCAGCATCCAACCCTTGTTCCCGTGACAACGGGGGCTGCTCCCACATCTGCATCGCCAAGGGGGACGGGACCCCCCGATGCTCCTGCCCCATGCACCTGGTGCTGCTGCAGGACCTGCTGCACTGTGGAGGTGAGCACCGAAACCATGGCAACGGGAAAGCGTCACGCCCAGGTTGCTCCCCCCGCGCTGAACGCCCCCCCCCCCTCCTCTCTCCCCCTCTCCTCATCAGAGCCTCCCACCTGCTCCACGGAGCAGTTCACCTGCTCCACGGGGGAGATCGACTGCATCCCGATGGCCTGGCGCTGCGACGGCATCTCTGAGTGTGCCGACGGCAGCGACGAGAAGAACTGCCCCGTCTGCTCCGCCTTCCAGTTCCAGTGTGACAAAGGCGGCTGCATCGACGCCCAGCGGCGCTGCAACGGCGAGCCGGACTGCGCCGATCACTCGGACGAGCAGGACTGCGAAAGTAGGTTCACGCGCAGAACCACGTAGATAACGAATAGTAATAAAAAAGGATTCCACGCGCAGGTGACTCAGAGAGAGATGAGAGTACTAACTCTGCATCTCTCTGAGTCCCTCTGTCATGACTGACAGCTTCAGATGTCCCACTTGACAGTTTTGAATACGTGAATTTTAATACATTATGTTTTTATTGTGTGACAAATCCCACCTACATTTTTTAGAAGACATCTAATAGTAATTAGCTTGTCTTTTTAAACATCGCCATGCAAGACCTTATTATGTGTAACAAAAAATGAGCATGTGTGTCTCGTGTCCTGCAGCGATCTGCCCCCCAAACCAGTTCCGCTGTGGTGACAACCAGTGTATCACCAAGAAGCAACAGTGTGACAACTACTCCGATTGCCCCGACGGGTCGGATGAGCTCTCCTGTGGTAAATCACTGACGCATACTGTAAGCACAGGTGGGGTGGTACCTGTACCCTGACTCCGCCTCCCTCGCTCCTGCTTCTAGAGTACGTGTCTCCTCCCTCGGGCGGCATCCCCAGCCCCACCAACACCATCGGCCCGGTCATCGCCATCATAATGCTGGTCTTTGTGATCGGAGGAGCTTACTTTGTCTGCCAGCGCGTGGTGTGTCGGCGATATAAGGGCCCCAGTGGAACGTTTCCCCACGAGTACATCAGCGGGACGCCCCACGTGCCCCTCAACTTCATCGCCCCCAGCAGCTCGCAGCACGCCGCCTTCCAGGGTGAGTCCACAGGCAGCGTGTGGCTGCCACATCTGGAGGGAATATGAGCCAAACTGTGATTAGAAGGAAAGAATGAAGATGTTGAGGTTACATACGTTGACTGTATGTGAACTGATGTTTTGCAGGTATTTCCTGTGGGAAGTCCATAATGAGCTCCGTCAGCCTGATGGGCAGCAGCAGCAGTGGAGCGCCTCTCTATGACAGGAACCATGTGACCGGAGCCTCGTCCAGCAGCTCTTCATCTACCAAGGGAGCCTTCTATCCCCAGGTCCATGACATAACATGACATTACATTACATGACATTACGTTACATTACATTACATGACATTACATGACATTACATGACATGGCATTACGTTACATAACATGACATTACATGACATGACATGACATTAAGTTACATTACATGACATAACATGACATTACATTACATGACATTACGTTACATTACATGACATTACGTTACATTACATTACATGACATGACATTAAGTTACATTACATGACATAACATGACATTACATGACATGGCATTACGTTACATAACATGACATAACATGACATTACATGACATGACATGACATGACATTAAGTTATATTACATGACATTACGTTACATGACATTACATGACATAACATGACATTACATGACATGACATTACGTTACATTACATGACATTTAGCTGACGCTTTTATCCAAAGCGACTATTGTATTTCAACCACAAGGAAACAGCAAAGTCTCAACCCATGTGGGGCCTTTTAAAAAAGGAAAACCAAATAAATAAATAAATGTGTTGTCCTCACTATGTAGCAAGTAAAAGTACACACACAAACACACACACACGGTTTCCCGTCCACAGTCAGATAACACAACTTAATGTCTGTCTGTAGATCCTGAACCCTCCTCCGTCCCCGGCTACTGACCGCTCGCTCTACAACGCAGAGATCTTCTACTCCTCCAACAGCCCGTCCACCACCAGATCATACAGGTAACACACACTCACAGGTAACACACACTCACAGGTAACACACACCCACAGGCAACACACACTCACAGGCAACACACACTCACAGGCAAGACACACTCACAGGTAACACACACTCACAGGCAACACACACTCACAGGCAACACACACCCACAGGCAACACACACTCACAGGCAACACACACCCACAGGCAACACACACTCACAGGTAACACACACCCACAGGCAACACACACTCACAGGCAACACACACTCACAGGCAACACACACCCACAGGCAACACACACCCACAGGTAACACACACTCACAGGTAACACACACCCACAGGTAACACACACTCACAGGTAACACACACCCACAGGCAACACACACTCACAGGTAACACACACCCACAGGCAACACACACTCACAGGCAACACACACCCACAGGTAACACACACTCACAGGTAACACACACCCACAGGTAACACACACTCACAGGTAACACACACCCACAGGTAACACACACTCACAGATAACACACACCCACAGGCAACACACACTCACAGGCAACACACACCCACAGGCAACACACACTCACAGGCAACACACACCCACAGGTAACACACACCCACAGGCAACACACACTCACAGGCAACACACACTCACAGGCAACACACACCCACAGGCAACACACACCCACAGGTAACACACACTCACAGGTAACACACACCCACAGGTAACACACACTCACAGGTAACACACACCCACAGGCAACACACACCCACAGGTAACACACACTCACAGGTAACACACACCCACAGGTAACACACACTCACAGGTAACACACACCCACAGGCAACACACACCCACAGGCAACACACACCCACAGGCAACACACACTCACAGGCAACACACACCCACAGGTAACACACACCCACAGGCAACACACACTCACAGGTATCACACACCCACAGGTAACACACACTCACAGGTATCACACACCCACAGGTAACACACACTCACAGGCAACACACACCCACAGGTAACACACACCCACAGGCAACACACACTCACAGGCAACACACACTCACAGGCAACACACACTTGCAGGTAACACACACTCACAAATCAAATGTGCTCGATTCTTAAGTGAACCAATCAAACTGTCTCCTCCCCATCAGGCCGTACCACCCGGTGCGCGGCGCCGCCCCCCCCCACCACTCCCTGCAGCACCGACGTCTGCGACAGCGACTACACCCCCCACCACCCGGCGGCTGGGCCGGCGTCCTCGGCGGGGCGCTGGAAGCACGGCGGCAAACACAACAAGTACTACATGGACCTGAACTCGGACTCGGACCCCTACCCTCCGCCCCCCACCCCCCGCTCCCAGTACCTGTCGGCCGAGGAGAGCTGCCCCCCCTCCCCGTCCACAGAGCGCTCCTACTTCCACCTGTGCCCGCCACCCCCCTCGCCCTGCACCGACTCCTCGTGACCCCTCCCAACGGCGCCCGTATAGGAAGGATGCCGTCCGCTCGCTACAAAAGGGACGGCCTCGTCCGCCCCCCCCCCACTTTACCAGGGAAAGAACACACGTGCCTGAGCGGCTCACGAGCCTCGCTCAAGGTCAAGATCCGTCGTCTCATCATTCCAGCCCCCCCGGAGCTCCCTGGGCGAGCAGCACCAGCTGCTTACACCACGTGCCCCCCCCCCGTCACCCCCGCCGCAGGGCACAAAGAAGGAGGCGGTGTGTGGATACGGACAGATATTCATTCTTTCAGGAGTGATTCCCCTTTGCCCCGCCCACTTCTGTGCCCACGCGCGCTGCTTCTGGCCGCCACTCAAACTCATCAGCATCCGGCGCTCCGAGCGACACGGCACGACTGTACATAGTGTTTAAAATGAATCAAAGGAGGAGTTATTTTACTCTTTAACTTCCGTTAGCCGAGGAATGAAGCGAGGACAGACGGAGGCGAAGGGACACAGAGGATCATACATGATGACCACCTTAACGTGTGCAGGCGTGAAGGAACGAGCGCATGGAAAAGGGCCACGGTCAACGTTTTTCAATCATTATCATTTCTGGAATACTGTCCCTCACATTTCAAATGGTGAAGGACTTGTCTTTATAAACTTGGGGGGGTTTGGAGCGGTGAAGCTCCGCCCCCCGACTAATCTGCCAGCAGTCCTTCCTTTTAATCTCCCACGAAAGCACCGTGTAACAACAACATACCAAATGAACATGGGCGTGTGAAGCTATTGTGCAAACGTGTAATGAAGTCAGCGATGAGTCGTGAGAAGTGAAAGTGGGTCTGAACCTCTTCCTCACCCTCCTCATCGTCCCTTTTACCAAAAGTATGTTTGCTGCTATCGTGTACATACTCTCATCAGTTCTTATTAAAGGGCCACGCTAACACTCATACTGACCGTAGATCATGAAGCTATTTTACAGTTAAAAACAATTATTCTTATTAGCAACTTTTGTTATTCGTATTTCTGTTTTTGTGTTGATAATTGAGTTGTGTGTCTGTGTCTGTCGCCATATTTGGGTTTGAAGGAGTCTTTTTATTCCTCTTTTTCTTCTTAAATTGGAGAAGTGAGAGAGTTTAGTGCAGAGCTCTGACGTGAATCAAACCGAGGGCTTCGTGTGCTTCGAATGCGTCGGTGTCGGTTCTGGTTTGGACACACCTGGACACACCTGGACGCACCTGGCGGGTCACCTGAGTGAGATCTGGCTTAAGTGATCAGATGGAGGCGGCTTTTCCGGCGGAACTCGTGACGCACACTGCGCTCATGTTTGGTTCCCCGGAACAAAAAGCGCTTTTTAAATTAATTTATTTTGTTAAATTTTCCCTCTCTTTCTTTCACCCTGAATGAGTGCTAACGTTAGCTTAGCACAAACCGTGACGCTGCGTGCAGCAGGAATCCGGTCTTCGTCTAAACAGGAAACCAGATTTCAGGCTGAGGGAACGGACCGCTGAGTACGATCAGGAGAAGCTGGTAGTTTGGTCTGCTGTCTGATCCGGATCTCACTCAGGCCCACGTGCACACGGGGCCCCGGCTGTAGTGGACCTCTGATAATACCCCCATTACTCTCTATGTAGAGACAAACAGTGTCTCCGTGGTTATTCCAGCACTTAATGTCATTACTTTATAATATTATCTGCACAAGACCCGGTATCCAAAAGGGAGAAGACCTTTTATGCACTTACAGAAAAAGAGAAGCGATCTGATTGTTTCCCAGGAAACAAAGGAAGCAGGAGCGCGTCTGAGCTGTGGGGTTACTACCCCCCCCCCCCCCCCCCTCCCGTCTGAAGGGACGCGACACAGCGAGCTTCCTGGGACCTTTCATTGATACACTACTCACCTCCAACCACTGCCAGTGACAGTTAAAAATGCTTTGTGTAATGTACATCTGTGACAATTCTTTTTGTATTAAAAGCATTTTTATATAATAAAGGTTTTATTTTAAGGAATTCTGTTGTTGCGTTCACCTTGAGTTTAAGGATCAATGTTTCCCGATCGAACCAATGACCTTCTGAGCGCTGTGCTTGAGGCACAGCCGTCCCAGAACACACACAGAGGGATCAATATTAGTAATCTACTAACTAATGACAATAATAAAATAATAATATGAATATGGTTGTACAGTTTGTCTATTCCGTTATAGACAAACACGAGTTATTTGATACAATTCTACTACTTTGAGTAGCTACTAGTAGAAATACCTCTGCTAATGTTACTACTTTAGATGTTTTCACATTAGAGCCGTGTCTCTTTTGGGGGCCAAACAATGAACTGATAATCAATAATAATCACGAAGTTGTTAGCAGTTGTACATCGCTGTCTCCCTGTATATTTGGATATTTTAATATTCAGCAGCAGTAGTGAGCTACTGACCTCTGCTGGTTTCCAATTACTACTGCAACCCACTGACACACTGTTTTTTAATGAATAAAGCCTCGTCTCTGTTTAATCAAAGTAGAAACCATGAAACACATTCAGACGAAGAAATATATTCAGTTTAAATACAACAAATACCACTTGCATTGTGCACCTGACTTGTTGCTTTTTAAAAACAGTCAAGGTAATACCAACCATAGTCGGACAATAGTTGTATTACATTCATATAATAATAATAATAATAATAATGATAATAATAATAATAATAATAATAATAACAATATATAGATGTACATATGCCATAGGTGACGTATATGAAAAATAAAAGTTGGGCTCGTCCGGGATTTGAACCCGGGACCTCTCGCACCCAAAGCGAGAATCATACCCCTAGACCAACGAGCCGCCGTGCCAGTGATCAACGCAGTTGCCAAATTATAGGTTATACATCTGCGTTGTTGTATACCTGACATGTCGACGCATTTGTTACTGCTAGGCCAGATTACTGCAAATTGTTTTAATTCAGATTACTGCAACACGTGTTTTAACTAACATTAAGGAAAGGGATCAATATGTTTAGGGAATTGGCTTCTCTGCACTGGCTCCCTGTAGAATTTAAGGTTCTTCTCTTCACCTAAAAGGCGCTTGCTGGTGAGGCACCTTCTTATCTTAAAGAGCTTGTAACACCGTACTGCCCTGCAAGGCAGCTGCGTTCTATAGATGCTGGGTTACTTGTTGTTCCTAGAGTTATTAAAAGTAGGATGGGAAGCAGAGCCTTCAGTTCCAGAGCTCCTCGTCTGTGGAACCAGCTTCCACTTTCAGTCACCTCATTTAAGATGAAGCTTCAAATTTTCCTCTTTGATAGCGCTTATAGTTAAGGCTGGCTCAGGTCAGCCTGGACCAGCCCTTAGTTAAGCTGCTATGGGCCTTCTCACCGATACACTGAGCTCCTCTCTCCTGTCTCTCCTAGGCCAGATTACTGCAAATTGTTTTAATTCAGATTACTGCAACACGTGTTTTAACTAACATTAAGGAAAGGGATCAATATGTTTAGGGAATTGGCTTCTCTGCACTGGCTCCCTGTAGAATTTAAGGTTCTTCTCTTCACCTAAAAGGCGCTTGCTGGTGAGGCACCTTCTTATCTTAAAGAGCTTGTAACACCGTACTGCCCTGCAAGGCAGCTGCGTTCTATAGATGCTGGGTTACTTGTTGTTCCTAGAGTTATTAAAAGTAGGATGGGAAGCAGAGCCTTCAGTTCCAGAGCTCCTCGTCTGTGGAACCAGCTTCCACTTTCAGTCACCTCATTTAAGATGAAGCTTCAAATTTTCCTCTTTGATAGCGCTTATAGTTAAGGCTGGCTCAGGTCAGCCTGGACCAGCCCTTAGTTAAGCTGCTATGGGCCTTCTCACCGATACACTGAGCTCCTCTCTCCTGTCTCTCCTTCTATAAGAATGTAGCCTCACAGGTTTCCATGGATCATGGTGATATCTGGTCATACATGCTGCCACGGCCCTGCTGACACCTACAACGTCTAACACTATTATTAGTACCGTTACCACTACTCTCAACATTAATGCCCATCACTGAACTTTGTGCTTTCTTTATTTCTTTCCTAAAGTCCTAAAGTCTTTGTGCTTTCCCTCCTCACGGGCTTCTGTGGATGGAGGTTCTATCTGATGGAGGTTCTATACAATGGAGGTTCTATCCGCTGGAGGTTCTATCTGATTTTGAGTTGTTTGATATACCGTTATGTTTGTATCCTTCATGTAAATATAGCAGTCTTCCTCTTATCACTTTCTTTAGAGATTCACTTTTATTTCTGTTGTCTTGCTGACTTGTTTTACTTTATTCCTATGGAAATATTTATTTATGCATGTTTATGCATTTGAAGGAACTATTTGAACCTATGAAAAACCTAAATAGTAAATTGAATTGGTGAAGGAAGGTGCAGGTGGTCCAGCTGGTGCACAGGTGCAGAGGGCAGAACACAGGAGAGGAGAGGTGGAGACCGCCTCCACAACTTCTACAACTTTTTGTTTTTTCCTCCCCTTCATGCTCTGCCGCTCTGTAATTACACCAGCTGCCTCCTGTGGCTGCCCCCCCCCCCCCTTCTCACCTGTTTTATCTCCTTCTCTTCTCTTCTCCTGAAGTTCTTTCAACGCCCCCCCACAATGGGGTTGCATTGCAGCTGGACCTGTGATATCTGTACATCTGCATGAGCATTGCTTTGGAGCCACTTACGTTTGGTGACATTGTGAAGCGATTAAATCAATTCCCTGGATTGTTCTGTTGGTCGTTTTTTACGCTACGTCTCCCCAGAAGTCTATTGTTGGCATTTATGCCCCTAAAAAAAGTTTCCCGGCGTCCGGGAGGGAGGGGCTGACTTCCATCCGGTCAAAGCAGAGCGGGAGGATGAAGGCAGATCACATGTTTCCCACAGAAGCAGGACATATGGTGGGAACTATGTGAAACTCATCATTAGCACTGAGGACAGAGGGCTGCTGGGCTTTACATCACTCTCACGTTTCCCTGCTGAAGCAGCGCGGCTCACTTACACACGACGTGCTCCAATGTTCCAATGGGGTGAACACATGACCTCCTGTTACAAGTAGATTACTCCTTTGTATTAAGAGATGAATGGACGAACGCTAAACAACTTTAAAGAAGCAGCGAACAAAAATCTGTTTCCATTTCGGGGTTCACTACCGCGCACAATGACGTGGTGCTGCTTTAACGCTCTGAATGTCGAGCGGGGAACCTCTGAGTGACGCGTGTTGAGAAAGCTGCGGTCCATTGAGAGTCAAACGGACGATGAAGCAGATCAGACTTCAGGGAAGTGAAGGATAACCAGTGTTCCTGTTCATGAGTTCTTTAAGCAGGCTGTTCCATGTCAGTTGGGATCGACTCGCTTTAGTGTTGTACTGTTGTGATGCATCTTCAATTGGTGGCCTTCAATGCTGCAATGACGCACTAACTGAAACATCATGTAGTTTGTGAGGAGGTCATGACGCTTCCTACAGGCCTCTGCTGTGTTCATTGACCTTGTGAGTAGCAGCAGCGTCCCGCTGCAAAACGTTGCTGCCACGTTAGATGTTGTTGGACGTCCCAGTTAGTAACACCGCGTCGTACATTGCGCATAAAGATCGTGGAGGTTTACAGCAAAGGGAAGGCAGCTTCAGGGCTTTGAATAGATCTCCACCTGTCTGCCCTCATGAGGCGGAAGTCCTTCCCTCCCACACAGACTCGCTGTGTGGAGGAGACGCAGGTGGAGGCTCTGGTCAAAGAGGCTGACGTCTGGCCGTCCGCTGTGCGTGACATTTGGAGTCGATGCTAAGCAGCATCTGCCATCCACAGACCTCCACTGGGCTGATGGAGCGGGTGGAGGTCCGGAATCCTCCAGCTCAGTGAAAGATTCTCTTCTCAATCAACATCAAATGTGACCATTTGAATGATTACAGAGGGAGGATTTCTCCCACGTATCTCTGTGTAACAGGAAGTGCTCATTGTGTTTCTCACCGTTTACATGCTGGAAACATAAAGCCTTCCTCTTCACGTCAAGCTGGGGACCCTTGGACCCGCTGTGTGGGACACGCTCCTCCTTCACATCGCCTGTGGACGCTGAGCTGTGGACACTAAGCTGCGCCGGCCGGCATTACTTCACCTCTCCAGCGTTGATGGCTGAGGGAGGGGGCGGGCGGGTGGGCGGGGTTGTAGCTACAGAGTCATGACATTACAGTTCCAAAAGGTAACTTCACAGTGCCTTTGTATTTTGGGGCTTTAATCAAGTGGATATATTGTTTCATTACTAACGTATCTGCTGCTTCTCGATGGCCAGTTGGTTTGGTTTCTGTGTCCTGGATTTGTATGAGCTTGGATTTCTTTTGGGGACTAAGTTCGCTTTTACTTTCTACCTTTTGCGGTCAATAAACTTTGACCATAATCAGTCCTGTGAGATTCTGTTTTGAAATGTGTTTCTGTTGCTGCAATCAGCGCCCCGTAACCAACCATCATCCACCACCCACCACCATCATCCACCACCCACCACCATCATCCACCACCCACCACCATCATCCACCACCATCCACCACCATCCACCATCATCCACCACCCACCACCATCCACCATCATCCACCACCCACCACCATCATCCACCACCCACCACCATCATCCACCACCATCCACCATCATCCACCACCATCCACCACCATCCACCATCATCCACCACCCACCACCCACCACCATCATCCACCACCATCCACCATCATCCACCATCATCCACCACCACCCACCACCCACCACCATCATCCACCACCATCCACCATCATCCACCATCATCCACCACCACCCACCGCCATCCACCATCATCCACCACCCACCACCATCATCCACCACCCACCACCATCATCCACCACCATCCACCATCATCCACCACCATCCACCACCATCCACCACCATCCACCATCATCCACCACCCACCACCCACCACCATCATCCACCACCATCCACCATCATCCACCATCATCCACCATCCACCATCATCCACCATCCACCATCATCCACCATCATCCACCATCATCCACCATCATCCACCACCACCCACCACCATCCACCATCATCCACCACCCACCACCATCCACCATCATCCACCATCATCCACCATCCACCATCATCCACCACCCACCACCATTTTCCACCACCATCCACCACCATCCACCACCATCCACCATACACCATCATCCACCATCCACCATCCACCATCATCCACCATCCACCATCATCCACCATCATCCACCATCCACCATCATCCACCATCCACCATCATCCACCATCATCCACCATCATCCACCATCCACCATCATCCACCACCATCCACCATCATCCACCATCATCCACCATCATCCACCACCATCCACCATCATCCACCACCATCCACCACCATCCACCATCATCCACCACCCACCACCCACCACCATCATCCACCACCATCCACCATCATCCACCATCATCCACCATCCACCATCATCCACCATCCACCATCATCCACCATCATCCACCATCATCCACCACCACCCACCACCATCCACCATCATCCACCACCCACCACCATCCACCATCATCCACCATCATCCACCATCCACCATCATCCACCACCCACCACCATTTTCCACCACCATCCACCATCATCCACCACCATCCACCATCCACCACCATCCACCATACACCATCATCCACCATCCACCATCCACCATCATCCACCATCCACCATCATCCACCATCATCCACCATCCACCATCATCCACCATCCACCATCATCCACCATCATCCACCATCATCCACCACCATCCACCATCATCCACCATCCACCATCATCCACCACCATCCACCATCATCCACCATCATCCACCACCATCCACCATCATCCACCACCATCTACCATCATCCACCACCATCCACCATCATTCACCACCATCCACCACCATCCACCACCATCCACCACCATCCACCATCATCCACCACCATCCACCACCACCCACCACCATCCACCATCATCCACCACCCACCACCATCCACCATCATCCACCATCATCCACCATCCACCACCACCCACCACCATCCACCATCATCCACCACCATCTACCATCATAGCAACTACTATTAATTAAATCACTGAGGGAAACACAATCAACAACTAGTACTGAGGTGGTACTGGTACTGAGGTTCTAAGCAGCAGTTGGAGGCCCTTTGGAACCTCTCGCCGTGGCTGTGAGCTCTGCTGAAGAGGGGGGGTAGATGGTAAATGGACGGTGCACTTTTCTTGACTTCTGACCGTTCACTTAAACACTTGATGTCACCACTCACTGATGACAGCAGCTGCCACACCGAGCGACTCACACCATTCACACACTATAGTCACAGCTACAGGGGCAAGTGTCCCCCCCGAGGACACGTCCTCACGGGGGCCAGCAGGGCCTGGGATCGAGCCGCTGATCCTCGGACTCAAGTGCTTCTGCACAACAGCAGACAATGTCTCGATGGTGGCGTGTACGGCGTCTGCATTCAACATGCATCAGCTGTGTGTATGTGGTTGTGAGTAGTTGGTTAACCAAACACACATCCAGTTGTTGGTGTAGAGGGAGACGAGCAGTGGGGAGAGGACGCATCCCTGGGGAGAGGACGCATTCCTGGGGAGCGCCACAGCGCCGCGTCGAGCTGCTGGAGGCTTCCAGCGTTCCGTCTGTCAGGAAGATGGTGATCCACTGGAAGGTGGAGGCTGCCACGGAGAGCTGGCACCGTTTGGTTTTAAGGAACCCACCGGCCTGTTTACCTGGTGGGGGCCCAACAGGTGGACCCAGCAGGGGGGCCCAACCCCGGCTTCTCAAAGGATGCCATGACCATAGACAACAAGGCGACAGGCCTGTAGCCATTCAATCCTGTAATGGAGGATTTCTTGGGCATTTTGTCCACTCACCTTCCACTCACCCAACACGTTTATTCAGTGCAGCTGCTAGTCGCCCCCCCCCCACTCAGTCACACTCACCTGTCTTTGCATTACTCTCACCTGTCTACCGTACCGTACTCACTCCCGTCAGTCACTCACTCCCTCGTTCTCTGCGGTAAGCCACGATTTTACCTCACTTACCCCCCTTCTCCCTTCTGTTTTCCTGTTGCCACCCCTTCCTGTCTGGACGTCCCCGGCTTGCCTCCGCCCAAGAAAAACGCCCCCGCCTTCTGTCACCCAACCACAGGTTTAGCCTCACCCCTCCGCGCTCCGTCCGCTGTGTTCCCGGCGGCAGAGATCTGTAGAACGCGCCGTCGTGTTGTTGAAGCAGACCGGCTGGGACATCGGCTGATGTCGTCCGTGAGGCTCTAAAGCTCTGGTGTAACGCTGGTAGACGAAGGCTGTGCGTGAATGCGTGTGTGCAAAACCAGTCAGGAGAAAAACTACACAAAGACAACAACAGCTGCTTGTTGCGTTGTTGTCTTCATCCGTGCAGTATATATAAGTACTAATATATTTAACTTAATTCAGCCCAAAGAGGGTTTGACCGTAGCAATGAAGCAATGCTGACCTCCAGCCTGTAAGGATGGAACCAGGCCAGCAGTCGTCCCACAGCTTAACACACGTCCTACTAATCTCTGCACAGGAAGACGAAGAGGCGAAACTCAAATCAATCCTAATTGTGTGGCTATTTTTAGGGTGGCAGAGACACACACACATGGCTTCTGTATGTCTGAGAGGTATTTTGGACATTTTTTAACCTGATTTAAATGTTTTTTTTGTTTTTCGTTGTAATTCATTTTCAACCCGGATGAATAAAATAGTTTTATGTAGCATTGCACTCTAGTCTTCCGACCTCAAGAAACCATTCACAACCAGCGCACGGTTCCACCTGCCATCAGCAGCTACGATCCGCACAGCGCAGTCACCGACCGGAGCGGTCTGGGGTCAGGTGTCCCGTCACATGGACTCACATGGGATCGAAGGACGAACCTGCTCTCTGCTCCGTCACAGGGGCCACAGACATAAAGCAAACGCTAGAACAACGTTCCGTCCCGGATCACAGCAGGACGTCCTTCATCCTTCTTTTTGTGGGTTGGAATCGTATTTGATTGTGCGGCTGTGGAACTCAGCACAGATACAGTACGACCAAGCTGTACCATAAAAGCAGACAGGGGGAAAATAGCACAGCATAGCCTCTATTGAGATGTAAAGCAGGAAAAGATTTCCTCAATACATCCCACAATAAGCTGTCCTGGTTTACTGAAAGGACCAGATGTCCCCCACGGCCGCACTGGAGCGGCAGGTGCTTCGCCGAGACTGGAAGTGTGTCATCCTGCTGCGTCTGGAGCAAATGAGGCGGCTGTGAGTTCCTCTCCCCCATTAGAGGACGAAGGAGGGACATAATGCAACTTTTCTGGTTTGAAACATACTAATGATGCTGCTGTAATTACAGCCTTACTGGCATCAGTGTCCTGAGGGTCCTGATCGCATTAAAACTCGGAGCATTAAGGAGACTGTCATACTATCACATGTTTCCCACATGATGGTCCACAGCTGTCTGATTCTGTGCAAGTGAGAATGATGAAACAGAACATGATTCAAAGGACTTATATGTGCGCACATACTCACAGGAAAACACAGAAAGCTGATTGGGACATTTTACAAGCACTATAGAGCCACTGCACTATATTGCTATGCTAAAGTTCCCCAGATAGCGTTTGGAAAACATGTTGTGATCAGTCAGACTGAAAGCAAAAGCATTTCCTAATCTTACAAGTTATTGCACTTTTATGTTCCCGTCTGACTCGTTCAAAAACGCCGCTGTTACTATTTTACTCGGATGAAGCTTTGATGTTGATCAGAACATATCAGCATTTCCCTTTTCCATAAAGTATTTCTGCCCTGTTCTCAGTAAAGAGAGCTGGGAATCCGGACGCAGTCAGTCCTGCAGGGGAGCAGACTGGTGCGGAATGTCCTCCAGTAGACATCGTTAACATGAGTTAATGTCCTTTGAGGTTCTCATCAACACAGCATGAGGTTCCAGTGAAGTAGAGTAGCTATGCTAGTATACAAACCATTTCTCTCTATATTTGGTTGATGGAAGTTAATTGTAACACTTCTGGGTTCAGTTGTTCTCAGCTCCGTTAACGGGAAGGACACATGAACAGGAGTAGACTGTGTCAGTCACAACAGGTGGTTGGACAAACAGCCTGCAGGGGTTTTGTGTTTGATGTTTCTGCAGATGAGGATGCTCCATTGTAACGTAATCCAGCCCAGTCTTTTGTTCCATCTTTTACTTAATACTAATCCCGGACAGTCAGTCTGAGGAGGGTAAATACTGCACTCAGGACTACACAACCACGGCGCTGTAGATGGCTTCGGCTTCACGGGACGGCAGACTCAGCCTGTCCATTCAGTCCATGGCACATCGTTTCAATTCAAAGTCAATCATCCATCACCAGCTGAGTTCCGTCAGTGGGACGAGCTTCAACGTTATTCACCATCTTGTGAGACTTAATCCAACAGTTTCAAATAGACTGTAACGTAATCCAAAAATCACTCCAAACTTTTACAAAGCCTCCAAATTTGACAGCCAGCTGTAAATCAATTAGATCCATGATGTGTGAAATGCAAACAACCATAATGTGGTGAACAAAGAATCGTTTGGCCTACTTTAGATCTGCGTTTGCTGTAAGCTGTGTGTGTGTGTGTGTGTGTCATTGTTCAGTGAAATCTGTCTGGCCCGTATTGTCCTTGTGTGATGGCATTGTTGTGCTATTGTTTGGGCCAGTCAGTGTGAGCCGAGTTCCTGAGCATCTCGAGGGCCATTATGCTGCCTGAGGCCACAGCCATGTCAGATCGATCGCAGCGTCAGGGAACAAAGAGACGCACAGCTTGGCTCGAATCGCCGGCTAATGGCCTGAGAAAACCAGAGAGACACACGATGAGCTGAGAAAACCAGAGAGACACACGATGAGCTGAGAAAACCAGAGAGAAACCAGAGAGAAACACGATGAGCTGAGAAAACCAGAGAGAAACCAGAGAGACACACGATGAGCTGAGAAAACCAGAGAGAAACCAGAGAGACACACGATGAGCTGAGGAAACCAGAGAGACACACAATGAGCTGAGGAAACCAGAGAGACACACGATGAGCTGAGAAAACCAGAGAGAAACACGATGAGCTGAGAAAACCAGAATGCTGGAGCTGCATTACAGGGCGAAGGGACACAGTGAGAATATCTGCATGATGAAGTGTGGACTGAAGTGTCCTGAAGTGTGATTTTTAAGATGAAATACCGTCCATGAATGGAGGTAAATGAGTAAGCGAGATGACTTGGACTGAAGTAAAAAAGAAAAAACGTGAACTCACGTCAAAGCAAAGGGTCCTCATACCAAATCCATCATTTCTCAATAAAACATGCTGATCGGATGCCACTGGGTTTGAACTCACTCTAGTTGACTTTTTGTGGTTTTAAGGTTGAAGGTAACCATTTTTGTCTCCTACAGGAGAGAAGTCAGCTTATCTGTTGTGTATGTTCAAATGTTCTGAATATTTCATCTCATCTTTATTGGTGGGACAGTTACAGGGTTTACAGCTGCAACCATCATTCTCCTGCAGCAAATAAAGGCCATGGCAGGCGGGCGCCACCCGTGATCCCCATAACCACAGTTGTGAGAGCATGTGATCCTGATGTGCACGTTTGATTGGACGAGGCAGATGTTGGAGGCAGCAGAGGAGACCTCTGCTTGGCGTCAGAAGATGCTGCTGCTTGTTGGGCCTCAGCAGGTGGCATGGCTGAATAATGTCATATAAAATGAATCTGTCTTATCAAGCATGTTCTTCAGCATTGTGATGGACCGCAGAACTGTTTTCCCCATGGCTCCTCCCCCTGAACCCCCCACGCACCCACGCGGAGAAAGTCCTCTGATTGATCCAATAGAACTGAATGTGAAGCTGCGGTGGCGTCTTCAGTGCCCATCCCCCACCCACTGCTTTCACCCGTCTGCGATCCAGACCGTCCCATTAAAACCGCCCGCTGGAGCCAACGCAAACTGATAGAACAAATCTGTAAATGCAACTGTTGGCTAGTTTCATTTATTGGTGGGTGGTGCTAATTTCTCCAGTGAATGCAGACCCTGTGCCTCAGATCTGTGTTGTTTCTGTGCGCGGTGACGGTGAAGGGCCGACCAAACAGGGTGAAGCATATGACGCCGATGAGGTGTACATCATTACACAAGAACAGCAAGAACGTGATGGAACAGACGGCCACAGAGGTATATTCATAGATACAGCCATGACGGAACACTGGAAGTGAGGTTGCTGAGGTCGTGTACTGTGCGGTTGCTACTGATGAGAGAGACAAAGGCAGCACCTGCTGCAATGAGTGGACACCAAGTTGGTGTCCATCACTGGGGAACCCCTCCCTGTTTATGAAGCCTTCATAAACAGGGAACACAATTCAAGACCTCTCTTAAAGTCCAAGAGAGGTCTTGTATTGTGTTTGTGGGTTAATGGCATGTTTAGCATGTTGGTATCGTACCAGTCAAAAGTTTGAGTTTTTGAGGGTCCAAAAGTGTCCAAACTTTTGCCTGCTACGGATAGAAGCCCCCTGATTCCAGTCGTTATGCTAAGCTAAGATAGGTAAACCATGTCCTGACTCGAGCTCTGTACAAACATGAAATAAATATTCAAAATCTTCTCTCTTTCTCAGAAATAAAGTTACTCTTATTGAATACACAACTTATTGAGCCAAAAGCCAGGCAAGTTTTCCTCTTTCTGCTCCTTCTTATCCAAGAGGACGGATGATACACATGTAGAGCTTCCTGTACAACATGGAACTGCTTATTAATCAAAATAGACTGGTTGGTTGTTCAAAACACAGAAACCAGCATAATGAAACAGGCCGTGAGCCTCCGCTATCCTATGGTTCACTGGACAACTACAATGACATGGCACGAGCCAGGCCGGTTGCCAGGCCGGTTGCCAGGCCGGTTGCCAGGCTGGTTGCCAGGCCGGTTGCCAGGCCGGTTGCCAGGCTGGTTGCCAGGCCGGTTGCCAGGCGGGCAGCTGGCATCAACTGGCATCATTGTCTTTGATTGTGGTGAGAGGAGAAGCTTGATTTCACACGTCTGTGTTAATGGCATCAAGTAGAGAGAGTGGGCACAATGTCAGTTTTAATGGCTGCGTTACCAACCTGCTTGTCTACACTGTGTCAATGAAGCTTCACATTAGGAGACTGGCTAGCTTGGCTAGCTTGCTAGCCAGTCTCTTCGAAACATAACTATAAAAAGTATTTGGGGTTTAGAAACGTCCCATGTTCTCTTTTTTACAGAAATATACAATGGCAAAAAAGGAGTGTGGCCACTCGTTCACTGTGTTTACAGAGCAGCTGTAAGGTTTTGTGTGCGTTAAAAGGAACTCCATGAAAGGACTTCCTGCTTGCACAACCAGACTTATGGCTGGGTTTTTCCAGGAACTGATAGCATCAGATAACAACAGTTCAGAGAAACAAGCCGACAGTTTTCCCTGACTGAGAGAATTCATTTCATACCTGTGCCTTTAACTCCCGCCTGCTTTTATCTGTGCGACTTATTTATCACGTGAAGCACGTAAAGACATGTAGAGCTACGTTAGCTAACTCAGTGTAGCTACTAACCCGAAGGACAAACGAAACCTCTGCATTCATAAAAACCCAGTAAAGGGTGGTTTATCGCACAGAGAGCGGCGCAGCCGAAGGGTCAATGGTCCCTGAGAGATTAGGACGATTGATATGTACAGACGATTATGATTGACAGCAGCTCGTTCCCTCCTCCCTCGCCTGAGCCTCTAGGCCCCGCCCCCCCCAGCCTCAACGCTCTCTTCCCACAGCCTTGTGTAAGTGACCTTTAGTCTGCCTATTGTTCCATAAGTGGGCCAAGAGGAACCAGTCATCTACTTATTGAACCAGTGTTTAGGAAAGGGGGGGGCGCTGCCGAGGACCGTGTGTGTGTGTGTGTGTGTGTGTGTGTGTGTGTGTTTAGGATATTAACCGTATGCTGTGCAGTATTAATCCCATGAGGATATCCTATTGTTCATTTAAGGATTATGTATAAAGCCCATATGCATGAGGACTGTTGTATTAGGGTATTTAGAATGACATAGCTACACTGTAATCTCCTGCCTGATATGTTGTGGATTTTAGCACATTGTCTCACAGTGTTCAGAGCATCTGCCATGTTGAGTAAAGTCAGTGAACAAACTGAGGGCCCTTTCACATCGTCAGGGACCTTGTGTTCAGACATGTGAAGGTAACAATAGTTTGAAATGAATAGATACTGTAGCACAGCTCCAAAAGACCGAAAGATGACAAATAAAAGAAAAACAAATCAAATGTCAGCCCCTCTTTAAAAAACGTAAGTGGAAATAATGGAGGAATCTAGAGCAACAACGGAGGGATGTCTCTCAGAGGAGAGACGGACTCGCAGGACGTCCACATGAGTGAAAGACTAATGGCCAACAGCATGTAGAGGGACATGAACCTCACTAGCTCGCCTCCTCCCTGGACACCTGGAGGAGGGAGGGAGGCACAAACGCACAAACAGCTCTCAGTTCAGTTGTAAAATACACACATATTCTTAATTCATGAGGCGTTACGGTCAAAAGGAATGCAGGCTTTCCATTTTCTATTTGAACATAAACAATCCTTCTGTCACCTTGTGCATGCTCGGTTTCAAATATCAGCAATGCAAGGAAAGTGTTGGCTTTGGGATTAACAAACAGCTGAAGCTGGGGAAAGAGAAGGAGGCGGATATGGGGGGCAGAAAGAGGAAGGAGAGGAGTGCAGGGAGGCCAGTGGAGAGCTGCTAGAAGGGGGTTTCTCCCAGCTCCTAGATTCATGGCTGGGGAGGATTAGACGGAGAGGGAGACAAAAGGTCGGGGGTCGCGCCCCCTTCCTCTCCTGCTGGTTCCAACTGCAGCTCCTTCACACTCTTCATCTTTCCGCCTCCATACGATCTGCTGAGGTGTTTATGCATCAGCTGTTACAGTTTCACATCACACAGTTCTGTTCTTTATTGGATCATTTATACTCTAACTCAACTTCTAATGACCCTTAATGCCCTTTCATGTGAAGAATGTTTGTCAGCTTTAAGTGTCAGATGGTATCGTTCCTTCTGTGGAAAAGCCCTGATTGCTGGTTCACACACACACACACACACACACACACACGCACACACACACACGCGCACGCGCACACACACACACGCGCACACACACACACACACACACACACACACACACACACACACACGCACACACACGCACACACACACACGCGCACACACACACACGCGCACACACACACACACACACACACACACACACACACTCACACACTCACACACTCACACACTCACACGCTCACACACACACACACACGCACACACACACACACACACACACGCACACACACACGCACACACACAAACACACACCATGTTTTCTTGTTCATGTATTTGTTACCTTTTGCGTTGTGCTCGTTGCATCAGACCAGCTGGTCTGGTCACCTGACTTGCAGTGAGGGTGCCGTGTTCTAAGTCTTAATTAATTCAATAATATTAATATATTATCCAGTTTAAGGACGGACGTGTTGATTATGAAGGTTTAAGCAGGAGAGGTGCGATAGGCTGAAAGTGATCACATGGTGACCACACTGCCTGCAGGTCAGGACTCGGCCCAGGTCCTGCTCCCCCTCCATGTCTCTGGGGTGGGCAGAGACAGAGTGGGGGGGCACTGAGATGAGCATTGTGCTGCTTTTCCTCTTGTTAGCACCCTTGGCCTTTCAGTATGCTGCGTCCCACACACACACACACACACACACACACACACACACACACACATGCACTCGCACACACACCGCCGTCCACCCCCCCTGCCCCCCCTGCCCTGTCTTTTCGGATCACTTAACAGGACAATCACTCTATCCATCTTTTCATCATGGCCTTTTGTGTTTGGAGCCTCGGTTTAGAAAGCTTTTATGGAGAAACCATCTCTTTCTCTTCTTTCAACTCTTTCTTCTCGGCTGCTTTCACATTGTACCGTTTATAACAGTGATGCTGCTGCTTTAGCTTCAGGGTCAGTGTGTTAAAGGCAGCCTTTAATGTAGCCGGCCCTCCTCTCCTCATGGCAGGCTGAATACATATCGGTTGCCTTTGCCTTCCTCGTACTCTACGGTTTGTGGAAGCGTAACTTTTTAGAAACGGATATTTCCTTCCAACTTTTCCTAAAAAAGAAAAACCCGAAACCAGCCTGAACGGCTGTGAAGAAGAAAGTGTGAAGCGACGGCATGAGACCGTCTGTAAGAATCACCTGTTGTAGACAACGAGCCAGCCCATAATACCACATCTATACTCACAAACGTCATCATGCTGCGAGTAAAAGCACACAGAGCCACAACCTGCACAGCATCAGCCTGAAGGCCAGTAAGCAGCGTCATGGACGCCACCCTTCCTTCTCTGCAGACATCCATGCGTGCACTTTGTGCGTGAGTGCGTGAGTGTGTGAGTGTGTGAGTGTGTGAGTGTGTGAGTGTGTGAGTGTGTGAGTGTGTGAGCGCGGTGATGGAATCACGCTGAGGGGGAGCAGATCGCTTCAGATGAAGCCCTGGCCCTTTCTCTGTGCTGGTGTCCAGGCCTGATGGCCGCGACACGAGGCCACACAAACACACCCACACACACACACACACACACACACACACACACACACACATGCACGCACACGGCAGGCGGGGGGGCTGTTTGTTGTGTAGCACTTCTGCTTATTCTTCTATCACATCTAATCTTTTTGTGCTGTCCTGTTGGACTGATGATGACGAGGAGGACGATGCTCTGCTGACCCGTCCTCCTTCCACAGTGATGGAGCTCCACTTCCTCATGTGCTCCAAACGGCTTCAAACATGTGTTTTACTCTGAAGACACTTGGTGCGTTTTTAGGAATACGGCCTCTTTTTACATGATATGTGTTCTGATGTTCAGGAAACGTCAGCGGAGCCATAATGATGACATTTTATAGTCTTTACCGCAGTCACCCTTTAGATTTTACTAGAATAAATAACTGTAAATGTCTTTCTCAATGACTCAGTGTTTATTGGTATATAGACTGCACACATGAAGTGGCTCAGTCACCATGACGACCTATTTGGTTCGTTAACTGTTATTTTGACCAAACTGAAATACAGCTTTCTAGAAATGATATAAATGTGATGACAAAAATAAATAAGAACTACTTGCTATTCAGCAGCTTTATTTAGTGTAAAAGCGGGCTGCTCCTTCCCTCCATCACTCTCCCTCGCTGCCGGCGTGGAGCCACTCTGTCAGGTCCCTTTCTTTTCATCTCCCCCAGTGAAGGATGGTGAGGTTGGGTTCCTCTGTGTGCTCTCTACAGCGGCCCCACATTCATCTTCAGTCTGCTGCAGCGTTCACTCACTCATCGCATTCATTCCACACCTGCTTACATGCATCTCTGTTAGGATGCAGGTTTACCGGGAAGCAACACAACATTCAGGACATCTCAAGATAAATACGATAAACACAACCATTACCTCGTCACCATGGAGTCAGCGAGTGCATGCATGTGGTACACATCATAACGACACTACTCCTACATGGATGGGCCGCTGTCCTGCAGCATCAGTGCACCACGTAGCAGAAGGCTAGCGGAGCTGATCGGTCTGCATTGTGAGAGGGATCAATCAAGACGCATCAATAGAATCTATGGGCCTACTATTGTGTCCAGAGTACGACCCTGGCCCCGGCCACCCTGAGGAACCCAGGTCAAAGGTCACACCCACAGACAGCGTAGAGCTCCACGCCACAAATCAGTTGGTCTGTGGGGTCCAAACTGTAGACTGACCCCCCCCGGGGGGCGCTCATATGAGCGATAAAGGGAAAAGGTACAAAGGGCGTGTATGTAAAAACATCAGGGGCTTCACCTGGTGGCCGAGACGCATCCGACCCAGATGAGGGACCCGGGAACCTCATTCATTCATTGTTTGGCTGGTCTGCACACAAAACCACATTCTACCCTGTAAGTGTTTGTTATTACACCTCTGGTTGTACGTTTTACTCATTATTATATATAAATAACCGGATCGTCACACGACTGTGCAACATCCTCCTCTTGGTCTCAGAAGGGTTATTAGAGTTTTCATTTTCATCTTTTGTATTTTGGGCCTCACACACTCTGTGTGTGTGTGTGTGTGTGTGTGTGTGTGTGTGTGTGTGTGTGTGTCAGAATCATTCTTAACTCTGGGACAGAAAGTAAACTACTTTGATAAATTAATGATATTTGTTTTTTTTTGGAAATAAATCATGTAATAGATTAATAGAATAATGACGGTTAGCGAATTAGCCCACGCACGTGTTATGCATCTTTTAACTGGATATTTGAATAAAAGTATCTGCGTGTCTGTATAAGTGCAAAGCAGGTGCTCTTGTAGACGTATTCGATGGATTCATCGACCCTTTGCAACTTTTTTAGGAATAATTGGGCTTCGGAGGATTGGTGGGTTTCTTTTATTTTGGCAGTTTGCGCCGGAAGTGTCGCGTTCCACGCGCAGCGCCTGGACGCGGCGCCTCTTAAGGAGGCGCAGCAGGTGAAGGCGGCGCACATGGCCGCCGGGGAGAGACCTGCAGCACCGACCGACACCCAACCGGAGCTCCGTCCGGTGCAACTGAAGAACAACCGGAGACCGGAGAGCACGCGCTTCACGCACGAGCACCGCGGCCCGGGACGCGCCGCGCGCGCCGATCTCAGGCCGGTTCAACGCGCAGCGCCGCGATGTGGAGCCGCTGAGACGAAGCTGGTCCCGCGACACAAAGGACCCGGACACGCATGGATCCCCGGCTGCTGTGCTGCGAGGGGGCCCGGACCCCCGACCGCAGGGCCCCCATCCGCAGGGCCTACCGGGACTCCAACCTGCTCCACCCGCGGGTCCTGCACGCGCTGCTGCGCGCGGAGGACAAGTACCTCCCCGCGGCCAACTACTTCAAATGCGTGCAGCGGGACGTCGCCCCGTACATGAGGCGCATCGTGGCCACCTGGATGCTGGAGGTGAGTTGGACCGTTAGAAAGACCCGGCGGCTTCACGTGGACCCGCGTGCACGCGCCGCTTCCACGGACCCGCGACGCCGGGTGGAGACCACGCTGTGTCTTTGTGTCCCAGTCGTCCCAGTCCCCCCAGTCCCGCAGCTTCAGGCCTCCGGACTCGCTTCTTTGTAATGTTTCATGTCGCTTCGTACTTTCAGGGTGAGACGAACAATAAACCATCAAACCTCGTTAATGAGCCCAACAAAACTCATATTTTATAGCACACATGTTTCTATATTTTTGAATCTGTGTTTAAACGCGGGCTCTGGTTCGCATGTTCCTGGTGATCTGAGGCTCATTGTCGTTGATGCCTGCAGGTGTGCGAGGAGCAGAAGTGCGAGGAGGAGGTCTTCCCCCTGGCCATGAACTACATGGACCGCTTCCTGTCGGTGGAGCCCACCAAGAAGAGCCACCTGCAGGTCCTGGGAGCCGCCTGCATGTTCCTGGCCTCCAAGCTGAAGGAGACCATCCCGCTGACGGCCGAGAAGCTCTGCATCTACACCGACAACTCGGTCGCCCCCGTCCAGCTGCTGGTAGGTTCTGTTCATCGAGACGACTTCAATCATCTGCTCAATTAACTTTATACTTTTACCAGGGGCATTGATGATGTACTAATCTTGCCTCTAGACTTAGTTTCTAATAGTTTCTTCCCGGTTTTGGTTTCTCTGCTCCGTCATGATGTCTCCTGGTCCCTAGAAGAGGTTTCCTAATGGGTTTTCATGACCCTGTGACCTTTCCTGCTGTGCCTCCTTAAAGCCACAAATCCCCAAGTAGACCAGAAGCATCCCATCATCCCATCTTAATCCCTGAAACGCTCTGTTTGATCACACTTGAACCTGTCCTTCTGTCACCCCCCCCCCCCCCCCCTCTGCCACAGCAAATGGAGCTGCTGGTTTTGAACAAGCTAAAGTGGGACCTGGCCTCGGTGACCCCCCTCGACTTTATCGACCATTTTCTGTCCCAGCTGCCCGTCCGGAGCGAAGACGGGCCGATCCTCAGGAAGCACGCGCAGACCTTCGTAGCTCTGTGCGCCACAGGTACGCGCATGCACGTCACACGGTACCACGTTGCACGGTACCGCGTCGCGCTGTCCTAACCTCCCGCCGTGTGCGCGTTTCAGACGTGAAGTTCGTCGCCTGCCCGGCGTCCATGGTGGCAGCGGGCAGCCTGGTGGCCGCCGTGGACGGCTTGCAGGCCAGAATGGCGGGAAGTGACGCGGCGTCTCAGAAGCTGATGGAGCAGCTGGCGCAGACTATCCGCAGCGACCCGGTGGGTGCGCCTGTCCCCGACGCGTTGGTGCACGTGATGCGATGTCCAAACTGACCGTGTCCCTCTCTGTCTCTTTAGGACTGTCTCAGGGCCTGTCAGGAGCAAATAGAGTCCCTGCTAGAAACGAGTCTCCGACAGGCACAGCAACCGCAACACTTGGTTACCATGGAAACCAAGACTGTCGGCGAGGGGCAGGACCTCTCGTCTACACCCACAGATGTCCGGGACATCAATATCTGAGTGGGGACAGAGTGGACGTAACTGGACTGAGGCGCATGTCAGATGCTGATGGGGGGGCACCGAGAGGACTTGGACACCACTGCACCTCCGGGACATCGGCCACCCGGAGACTGGAACGGAGAGACGCTGCTGGGAGGGCTGTGATGTTGCGCGTGTGGCTCCTCCCCCGAGGGGAGTGGCTAGGAACCAACCAGGGGTCCTTAAGGGACGGGAGGACTCATCTGAGACTGGAACGTCTCCCTGTATTTATCAAAGAATTTCATATTATAATGATGTAGTTTGCTATAGTGGAGGAAGGAGATGGATTTATGAAAGAAACACCATCGTGTTGGAGAACATTTTTTTTTAAAAGCATCGAATCAAATGGACGACAAAACGTCCCTTTGGACAGAAGGTCAACCTTAACTTTTTTAAATGAGTGGTTTTCTTTGCGTGACATGTTGTCATTCTAACTTCATTTTGTTGTAACCCTTATGAGACCCTAAGGACCAGTTTGAATACGAGCATTTTTTAAGTCCAACTCTGAAGAACTACTTCAGTTTTTCATTGATCTTTTACCGTTAGTTTGATAAACACTGTTTCCCCCTCACATGTTAAGCGGGGCCGAAGTGATTGTGTACAGCAAGAGCTGTAATTTAATACCTCAAGACGTGATGCACACAAAGATCAACGTGTACGAAGGGAACCAGTGTTCTGATGGGATGCATGCAGTGCGCACGTTGCTGCACTAGAGGGCAGTGTGCCGTTTGGGATGCAGACACTGGAACGAGATTCCAGCTGCCGGATCATCGGCCCAAGAGCAACGACCTCTAACACAAAGCTCTTTACACACACACACACACTACAGCAGGTTTTTGGGCTCCAAGGAAAAAGGGATTGAATGTCTGAATTTTGTAAAAAGATCAGGTATTCTACTTGTATTTATTGCATATCGACTATTAATCTAAAAGTCTGTTTATGGATTCAGCTACTTGATTAACTCGACGGTACAAAATTTTCAATTCCTCATCCAACTGATTTTCGTCTTTATAAAGCTCATTGCACATAAGCTTGTATCAGGTTACGCCCCATGTTGGTGATGTGTGTCGATGTAAAGATAAATTAAAGGACAACTGGTCACCATGATCTTTCTATAATTCCTCTTTCCTTACAAAAGCACTGTTTTAAAATGTAATTATACAACTGTATCGCATGTTGCATTGCTCCCCATAGACCCCACATTACATCAGCGTCTCTTCGCTGCCCGAGCAGATGTGCTGGTCAGAGTTCAACAGAAGAGAATAACACAGATCCGATGTTCAGTACAAACCTACAGGGCTGCGTTCATCTTTTGTGACGCCCTAAACAGGCCTCCTCTTTAGGTGGGAATGTGATGTCATGGTAGACATGTTTGGCACAGTAAGTGCTTAATGGCGAGGCATTTGGAACACCTGATGATTTACTGATTTATATTAGGGCTGTCAAAAATAGTGCACTAACGGCTAATTAGATGTTTGTCGTTAATCAGGTGACAAATTATTTGGGTCAGGAATGTGTCCGAAATGCGGTTGTGGTTGGACTATTATAACAGACAAATCCTCCTCCTGGCGACCTTTGTGTCAAAAGCAACTAGAGACAAATCTAGTGACATGTATACAGCATATTTCTCATCATTTAATCAAGTCTCCTGAAGAGAAACTGCATCGCTCTCTCCCCCTTCCGCCTGCTGCGCTGTGGACGCGCGTGTGTGTGTGTGTGAGAGAGACGAGGGCAACGAGGGCGCTAACGTTAGCTCAGGAGCGGAGTTAGCTAACGTCAGGCGCTAACGTTAGCTCAGGAGCGGGCGTTAGCTAAACGTCAGACGCTAACGTTAGCTCAGGAGCGGGCGTTAGCTGACGTTAGCGAGATCCAGCGTTCTACTAGCGTGAACCGGGTTTGTGGAACGTCACGCACGGCAAACGAACCTAGCTAACGCTATCCGGGCACTCGTCTCGGGCAACTTTCGCTGTACCGAACAACACATTAGATTTGAACTGTTTATTACGGGTCCGCTTACCCGGGTCGGTAACCGCTACTGTAAACGGCCGCTGGTCTCGGTGCTGCTCGGGCTGTCTTCTCTGTCGTTTGCACATTAGCTCAGGAGCTAACGTTAGCGCATCATGTCGGCGGTTTGGCAGTACTTTACAGTGGCTTTTCCCACCAGTAAGACGCCGACATGCAACAAGTGCAAAGAAGCTATTTCGAGGGGTGGCACGAGTGCAAATTTCAACACCAGCAACTTAATCAAACATCTGAAGACGCGCCACGCTTAAGAGCACGACGAATTTACCAAAGTTAAGGGGACACTGGTATCGGTACTCGGTATCATCAGATACCCACTGGACGTATATCGGAATCGTATCGGGCGGGAAAAAATGGTATCGGAACATCTCTAATACTTAGAATATCTGTGTAAGAAGTAAAACAATACAAACCCCCGAAAATGCTTTTTAAGTTTAGAAACATTTTGAGTCCCCCCCTCCCTTGCCTCACAGGTTTGGTCCACTGCTTTCTAGCGCTATGCGATCTGCACCAGTGTTGCCAACTTAGCGACTTTGCCGCTATATTCAGCGACTTTTTCGGACCCCTCCAGCGACAAATATTTCAAAAAGCGACAAGCGACAAATTTAGCGACTATTCCTGACGTTATTGGCGACTTTTGGCGACTTTTGGTGATGTGAAAAGAACGTATCGTTCCAACACTTATTCTCAACGAGCAGCCGCTATTGTCGTGAACCTCATCCCCTTCCCAAAGCACCGGCAAGCGGCCGAGTCCTCGTGCAGCAGTCCCTTCCACCTGCAGTCAGTGCAGGAGATGTTTACCGCTCCACGTCGAGACTGCAAATCAATCGCGCATGCGCAAATGTAAATGGAAAATGATCTTTGACAAATGATCTTTGTCTAAAATAAATCACTAACCAAAAAATAAAAACGATATTACTATACCGCCTTTACTCACCAATCATAGCCTTTGTCACGCACTTACCTTGTTGACGCCGGTGTGTGCGCTTCTGTTAAATAAGCTAAACATGTCAGTCTAAACTGTAAAATACAGAAAGGAATGGGAGTCGAACGCCGAATACAAAGGCTGGTTAAAGTTGTTTATTGGTATTGATACGCGGGCATACTGCCTGTTTTGTAAGACGGATTTCTATGCGAAACTTGGTGATATTAAAAAAACATGACAACTCAAAAGACAAAGCCTTATAACAATTCCAACAAAAACAAGCTGTGATTTATGGTTAAAAAATGTGACTCTGCAAACAAGGCTGAGGCTATAATGGCATTATCAATCGCTGAGCACTGTTCCGTGATACCACAATCACAATTGAATGTAAAAGGGTATGCAAATTAGGTGATGACGTCATCTAGCGACTTCTAGCGACTTTTAGGACAGCCAATAGCTACTTTCCTTACTGAGGAGTTGGCAACACTGCTGCACACTCAGTCACATGGTGGGGACAGGAACGTAGTAAGTAGGCGGTCTAAGGCTATTTTATTCACATTAAACATCGGATGAAGTTTTTATTTTCTCAAATACAAATGATGCTGAGTAATTAATGAATTAGTCCACTATGCTAGTGTAATATAATGTTACCCAGCTTGTTTAATAGCTTGTTGGATATGCCCCCACTACAACTAGCTAACGTTATTATTTGTGTATAAATAAAAACGTAACGTCTCTGTGTTCAGGGACGTTTATTGTCCCCCCCTACTGTTAGATCAGATTTACGCCCATGGAGAGAGAGAGAGAGGCAGCCCGCTCAGCGCAGTTTTACCTGCCAACGCTCCCGTTTTTTACCCCTATCACCCGGACACCTCCCGGTTTGTTATTTCTCCCGGGAAACGTCGCATATGTGGATTAATCATGATTAATCCACATTAATCATGATTAATCCACTCAGACGTGAATCATGATTAATCCACTGAAAACTGTGATTAATTTGATTAAAAATTTTAAGCATTTGACAGCCCTAATTTATACGTGTCTTTATGCGGTGAGCAATGAGCTCACTGCTGCAAAGCTAAACCAATAGCCGCACGTCCTCACCAACATCTACATGTGTCAGGCTGAGCTAAAATATATTTATATTTTCTCCATTACTCATTATTGCTGTTGCTGCAGCTCGCTTGAGCTTTGAATCAGTGTGGCATCTGAAAGGTAAGGTAATGTAATGTTGCTAACCACCACCAGGGGGCGGCAGCCTGGTCCTTCCACACAGTTGAACATAATAACGTCGATACCAACAGGTGCTACGAGGCTGCAATTGATTCCACTGAATTCCTTCGAGTCGATGCACCAGCTGCGATCCGGTCCTGTGAAGTGTCACATGACACCAGGCCACAAGGCCATGTCATCATGTGACTTGAGATGAGACTTGAGATAAAGTTTTAACAGATCACACACGGGCCGTGTGTGATCTGGATGCGTCACGGGGGTTCTGGGTTGTCTCTGCCCGTCCAACCTGTTAACCCATTTCTCACAGACTGCTGACATCAGCAGGCCTCAGTGTCGTGTTCTGTGTTCTGTGGTCTGATAGATACTCGGGCATCCGTCACTCACACGTCTGATTCAATCAAATCAAGTGGGGGGGGGTTCCAAAGAAATAGGGAATAATAATTAACCAAAAGACAAAGCGACATTTACACTGTGACCATGACATCGAGATGTGTTTTGGCTCGTGCGCCACGCACCTTGAATAAACACGGTCTTTGCTCCCTATTTTCACTCCGGAGGTGAAATCAAGGTTTATTTTTCAGGCCCAGAGACCACGTCTCTATCTCAGGTCCCGTAGTAAAGTAGTGCAACACGCTGCATGAAGGACGGAGACTTGGTTTCGTTTATGTACCAACTCACACATTGTGCAGACACACACGATGATTTGAACAGCGGTTTTGAATTGAGTTGTTGTCAGAAACACGGAGCCACACACAACTCTAATTATCTAAGTGAACAAACCCTTTCACTTCCTCTTTGAGTCTTTGGTTTCAACATCCCTCCGGCAACCCTCTTCAACCTGCGTTCTTCTTTTGTTTGTGTCTCACGATTGGCTGAACTATCGTGGAACTCCAGTCAACGTGTCCACTGCCCCTTTCCCCCAAACCATCTGCGTCCCCTCATCCCTCAGCCTTCATCCCTCAGCCTCCTTCATTCTGCTTCCTAAATGTAACTACATGCAGAAGAACTGAAGGCAACGTGAGACCCTTTCCTCCTGCAGAGGCTCCCTGCGTCTGTGTGTCTGTCTGTGTCCTGAGGGAGGAGGAAGTCTCTGGCAGTGTGGTAACTTCATGTTTCTGCAGCTGTGGCGAACCCCCCACGGTTTGCATGTCGTCAGGCGTGACATCATCACAGATCCAGCATGTGTGGCACATTGGATCCTGCACAGCTTGAATGACCACATTTCTGAAGCGGTTGCTCAACGCGTGCCGTCGACAGACAATAAGAGGTTACAAAAGTCTGGCGGCTCTGAATATTTATCTCAAGTCTCTGAGGACTTTCAACATAGTCCTACCTCCTGGTCCACACCTATATAAGGTGCATGACGCACCGGGGCTGCAGCAGCAGCACGCAGAGCGAGCGAGGGAGGGACGGGGAGCAGTCACACTGCTGATCGGCAGACATGGCAGAGAAGCTGACGGGCAACATTGTGGTGACGGGGGCCAACAGAGGCATCGGGCTGGAGCTGGTCCAGCAGCTGGCAGAGGCCACAGCCCCGGGGGCGCACGTCTACGCCTGCTGCAGGACGCCGGAGGGGAGCGCGGGCGAGGTGAGGCGGCTCCGTGTGGAGGCTTGTCAAAGGTCACAGTGCTCACGCCGACAGCCGACACGCACACACGCGCACACACACACACCGCAAACATCAGAAGAGGATCACATGGGTTTATAGTATCACCTGGGGGTGTTGACTCAGAGCCGTGTTAATACAGCCACTTATTGAATAACCTTATTCTGTGGTTCCAAAGGCTTTTATCTCCGCTGGGTTTCTCACATTTAAGTGAAGCTTCCTCCGAGAGCAACGTTGACTTGGTTTGTCAAATTAAATTCATTCCAGATGTTTAAAGAACATTTTTTCCCCCCAAAAATCAGAAAATTTAAATTTCTGCAGATTCCTCAGTGGCCAACTGGACTTCCCGTCCGATCGGAGGGTTTCAGTGAGACGGCGATGCTCCTCGTCGGCCCGTACGGCCGCTGACTCGTTCTAAATGATTCACAGGACAGTTGTGCAATGGAGCTTTCTGTTTGTTGGTTACAATGCACACATGCTGTAGGGAGGGCTCACTGTAACAGGACCCGTTTGTTAATCATTGACAAAGTGCTTTGACTCCATCAGCACAGCCGCTTGGGCTGGAATGATGAGGTCACAGAAACAATGCGCCTGAAGGGGCCGATATAATATGACTATATGTTAAATAATACATACAGGTATAAATCTGATCTCTAGAGACTGACGCTTGTATTCATACTGTGGGACTCTCTATATGATGGGCTGGACTGAGCTGCCTTCATGCAACAGGCAGGGTGAGTGTTTAAACTGCGAGAGGCCCTCAGTGATTGGGCGGGTTCTCAAAACAACATCATCGAATTAGAGTCAACGAGTCGGCCGGGTGTCGTTCAGGGGGAGAGAACGCTATCAGCATGTTAATGTGTCGTTACTTAAAGTCATTTTCTGAAACAAAGCAGGTCAGGTACGTTGTGCTCTGGTTCAATAAAGCACAGAGTTCATTCAGAACATCACGGTGCCATTCATCACCTTTGCATTCCTCTTCCAGGGAGCAGTCCAACATCTGGCTGCAGCGATTAGCAGATACCTGTGTAATCTCTGTGTGCAGCGCAGACTTGAGGCCACGACGTGTTCAGCCTGGTTCTGTAAAAACACTGGAAGCGGCAGGCGTCGCTCTGTAAAAACACAAAGGGGCCCTGCGACTTTCTGCACACAAACACCCTTCGGTTCACCTCTATTCTTCCCGTTTGCTAAATACATCGTGTATCGCTGGTGTTTCAATGATGTGAATCCATCGGCAGAAATGTGGCATCATGGGAGCAAATAGCAACAGAACGGAGACCAACTCACCAAACATCCCTTACGTTCTGTGTAATGGTACCTTTCACCGTAATGTGTTGATTTGTACACATGTTGTACGTATTACATATACACGCATGTATTCTGTACGGCCGTGTTCATGTCTGCTTGCATTAGATCAGTAGGGCGTAAAAACATGCTTTCTTTGTGTGGGAACAAACCGCTGTCAGTGTTGTGTTTGGATCAAGTTCTCTCTTTGTCCGTCTCCTCCTGTCAGCTATTTGTCTTCCATTCTTCATGTTTCCCTCCGTGTGTGCTCCCTTCAGGCCCTGAGAGACCTTTCAACTCAATATCCTGGAAGAATCACTGTAATGAAACTAGGTAACCACAACACTTCCTCATGTACAGCGTCTGCGCACACGCTGCTGATTTCAGCTGCCTGCTGTTCAGGAATCAGAACAATGTTTTTGCATTCAGTGAAACGATGTCGTGACGTCAGTTGGTTGTTAAAAGTTACCTGGTATGAAAATGGCGGCGTATTATAACAAATACACAATCCAAAATGTCCACTGTGGCTGGTGGCGTGAAACAAACACACACTTTCACCCTGGCTAGCGCAGTTAGCGTCCAACCAGTTTGCAGAGACTTACTATGCCAACATTCACACATACAAGTCACCAAAAACACACAAAGTGACTAAGACACCACTTTCAAAACGTACGCAACAACCATTCTGTGTGAATACTAAATACGTACAGAAAAGGAAGTTGATTTGAATCAGTTATGAGGACATCCAACGCACACTTGTGGTATTTGTGTATTATGCTTCCACAATTTTACTACAAAATGGGACTTTCCTGACCAGAAAAATGATCTTTTAAATGGACCAACATGAAATGTGAGCTTTGCGTTGTGCAGACCTGTTGGATGAGGGCAGCATTGCGGCGGCGTTCCAGGCTTTGAACCAGCAGATTGGAGCCGGCGGCTTGAACCTCCTCATTAACAACGCCGGCATCAACCAACCGGGCAAACCGGGGGCGCTCTCTGCCACCGGGAAGGAGCACATGATGCAGGTGTACGAAACCAACGTGGTCGGACCCTTCCTCACTGCCAAGGTGGGTTTAACCTCACTGCTGCGTGTGCGCTCAGTGTGACGGCTTCACACCATCAAACACACAGGTTGACTGTTGGATTAAGGGAATGAGGAGGCAGGACGGGTAGAAGCTGCTTAGGATGCTCATTTCAGTAGAGATCTCTGCCACACGGTCGACGTCTGTGACAAAACATTGAGACGGTAACCTAAACATGTAATAAGAGTGTTTTTCTAACTGGTTGCAGCTTCAACACAAGTAGAAGTGCGCTGTAGCCCCACTCACTGCACAGCCTCTGTCTCTCCAGGTGTTTCTTCCTCTCCTCCGCAGAGCTGCAGAAATGGACTCGCCTGAAAAGGAGGGTAAGGAAGTGGAACCATTGACACACAAACATGAATCCACATGAGCCTGTTGCCATTGGGAGTAGTGTTGGTAACAGCAGTGGTCTTCATATGACGCCTGTCTCCGTCTCTCAGGTGACAGAATGTCCTGCAGGAGGTCGGCCATCATCAACATGTCCACGCTCGTCTCGTCCATAGAGAAATGTCCAGAGACCTTTGCAATGGCGCAGATGTACGCGTACCGGGCCAGCAAGGTACGGCTCCGTGTCACACAATCTAAATGAAGTAAAGTGCGTTGCTGTGGCTCACTGAGGTAACACAGGTATAAATACAACGTGTACTTGTTTGGACAGTACACAGTGAGATAAAATCAGACAATCCTTCACTCGTCCCGCAGCAGGAATGTTGTCGGGCAAAGAGGTCACCTGCTGTGGGTGTGGCGGGAGACATAGTCGAGTCATTAATGTGCTTCTTAATGTGCTTCTGGTTCCCCCAAATCTCCCTCTTTGATTGGCTCCTTCAAAGATCTGACTCATTGTGTCAGAAACCTGCATTCCTGCGTAATTTACACTGAAGACATTTAGTCATCCGTCCTTTCTGCTGTTGGTTGCCAGGCAGCACTGAACATGGTGACTCGCTGTCAATCGGAGGACTTCAGGACGCACAACATCCTGGTGACAGCGATGCACCCCGGCTGGGTCCGCACCGCGATGGGAGGCGAAGAGGTGAGGCGAGGGAGACGGTGACAAGAAGCCTGATCTCTGCTGCACGTGTGCACATCTGCTGAGTCGGGCAAAGAAGCTCAATGTGGGTTTCTCTAAACGTTGTGAGAACTCATTGTAGTTTTAAAGCATCAAAGCCCGTGAATGGTTGTGAGTTGTCTAACCTGACTGGTTGAGTCAAGGAGGAGTCAGGCTTCGTCACGTCTGTTGTTTGCTGTGATGAATCATTTTTTCTGTAACAGTATTTCCTGTAACATTTGGCCACCACTCCTTTAGCACCGAATACACTGCACAAATATGTGAAGTGAAAGAACCAGAGAAGCCAGTGGGGGGCAGCGCTCAAATGAAGTCCCACCGCCCCCCCTCTCCTTTATCAATACAGCCACAGCATCGAGTTCTTTAGGTTACCTCCCTTCTCATTGACTCCCTCTCGTCTCCCGCAGGCTCCTACGTCCACGCGGGACAGCGTGACGGCCATGCTCGCCACAATGTCCTCGCTCAGCGGCAAAGACGGGGGGAAGCTCCTCGACTGGGAGGGCAACACCATCCCCTGGTAGCCGTCGCCGTGGCAACCCCCGCAGGGCCTGGGAACACGCCCCTCGGTAACATTGTGTTCATGTCGTCCCTTTTTACATTTGTGAAACGGACGAATCACGTCTCACTAAAAACATTAAAGGCCATGTGCATGTTTGTGGTGTTGAGAGTCGTCATTGTCCGTCGTAGGACACAGGACCTCCTGCTCAGCTTTCTGCTATCGTATCCGTATCGTCTCTGGCCCGAGCGTGGGCCCGGCACCACCTCCTCTAGCGTTCCTCTTACGCGCACCCTGTCCCGTCCCAGCTGGACCGCCACACACAACCACATGCCTCGTGTTCTCGTCCTTTGATGCTCAGCGGTGGTATGAGCAAACACCCATGATGGGCAGGAGGTGGCTTTGTTCAGTTCGTATTCGTCCCAGACGGCCCTCAGCATCAAAGCCTTCCCGCGGTCACAGTGCCACCTGGAAGCGGAATCCAACACGCCTTTCATTTGGCTTTACCGTTGATGTGAGATCGACACCCAACCAAGACCCTTCTATCGAGCGCCGCCTGTCCGACCTGCTCCTTCCCCTTGCAGGCTTTGATTCAAATGTAAAGGACTTTGTAAAGAAATGGGACGTGTAACTGTTACGCTTCAGTGAAACAAAAAGAACAGGATATTCAGTGGTTGGAACCACAGACATAAATTGGAGAAAACATCTGTGTGACGATGGTTTGCAGCATTTGAAGTCCATTTCAGCCACTTCAAGTGGTTGCAAATCAAACCAACCTGCCAACGCTGCCGTGGTGCTTCAGAGACCAAACAATGTTCCCAAAGTCTTCCGAGACGCCGTAAACAAGCTGATGACATCAGGGCCGCACGCCGTGTGGACAGCGTCACGGGGGAACAACACGGACAGCGTGGATCAAGTCCAGAAGCTGTTTCATTCAAAAAGAGACAAAGGTGTCCAAACGTGCAGTGTGTCCTCCGACCGTCCTGCAGTGCAGCGGGCTGCGCCTCAGGCGCTGGTCTCTGAGGACACACCACAGCGTTGTTGTGTCGGGGTTCTTCTGCCCACACGGGGGACGGGCCTCCTTCCTGCTGTGAGGCTGCCGTGTGTTAATTGGCCCCAGGTGCCGGCGCTCGGCCGTGATTGGAGCGTGGCTGGTTTCCATGGTGCCTGATTGGTCCCATCGGTGCCTCACCACAACAGGTCCATGCAGGAAGCATCGTTGTGATGAAAACAGCTCGGTTACCTTTGTGCCAGTAGCTCTTTGTCTGCGAGCTCCCTCAGTCTTTTACAAAGAAAACGGTCAACATTAGTCTTGTAGAATAAGAATTGCCACATTTCACAAGATATAACTGAGTAGCTTAGGTTTCTTGTACATTTAAATAAACCACGATAAATCATGATTATTTCATTTTTATACGCCTCTCAATTTTAACGGGCCTACCGTTGGACGAGAGAGGTCAATAAATAAGACCCCAAAAGAACCCAATCAACTCATTCATGTGGAATAAATCTCTAGCTTTCTGCTATGGAATGTCCAGCAGATGCAATAAATGATTACCCCGACAGTCTTTCCGCAGGACATTCCTCCCCCTAAGCTTCAATCAGAACCAGGAACAGAACCAGAATCAGAACCAGAACCAGAATCAGAATCAGAAAACATTTATTGCCAAAGTACGTCAGACATACGAGGAGTTTGACTTGGCGGTTGGTGCAAAACAACAGACGACAACGGACAACAAGACGTCATGGTGCAAGGAATGAAATATAACACAATACTGTGGGTTAGTAGACTGAGGCTAGGGGTTAGTTACAGAAAGAAAATAAAGTTATGTGTTTGTGAGGAAAGTGTCCAGAGGAGGACAGAGTCAGTCAGTGGAGGACACGGGCTCTGTGGATGAAGAAGCTGGTTGTGTGGATGGAGGTCTTGGTCCTGATGGACCTCAGCCTCCTGCCACACGGAAGGACCACTAACAGCTTTAGTCCGGGGTCAGAGGGGACGAGGCTTCAGGGTCCTGGAAGCGAACAAGTCCTGGAGAGACGGAGGACACGTTGCAGCCTCCAGGCTGTCTCCAGGGAGGTGTTAAAGATGGAAGTGAACACTGGAGACAGCTGGTCAGCTCAATGCTTCAGGGTGCGGGGGGAGACAGAGTCCCGGCAGCTTTACGGGGGTTAACGTCTCTCTCCAGAATAGAGAGGGTGGTTGCAGGTGAGGGTGGTGGGGGCGGGGGGCAGGGTGATACAGAGGTGTGAGGCCCTGATGGGCCGGGGGAAGGGTGGTGCTGTGGGGGATGGAGTCAGGACATTGTCTTTCAAATCTCTTTCAATCGTCTGCCAGGCGGAGGTCGTTCATGGGGGGGGGAGGGGCTTTGGCTTGTAGTTTGTGAGGTGTTTAGAGCCTCTCCAAACTGAAGCCATTGGTGAGGTCCTTTTCCTCCATAGCCGCGTTCCCACCGCCGGAACTAGGAACTATGGGCTGGTACTCAACCAGGGCCGAAACGAAGTTCCGGGTAAATATTTACCTCTCCAAAAGTCCCTGCTGGCGAGGTAATACTTTCTCAGTGTTCCGGAACTTTCGTGGGTGTGACTTGTGCGCTGCACAATCTGATTGGTGGAGCTCACGCCGACATGATGTGCTAATGTAGCGTTAGCAATGATGCTAACGTAGCGTTAGCGCATCGTTAACGTTAGCTGATGATGCTAACGTAACGTTAGCGCATCGTTAACGTTAGCGTATCATGTCGGCGGCTAGCTAGCTAAGCTAGCTCATTTTCAACCGGTCTGGGGAAAAAAAAGTTCCTGGGACAAATAGTTCCTGGTAATTGCGGTAGGAACGCGGCTCATGTGAGAACACAAGGCGTAGCAGCAAAGCGCAGCGGATCACCTTCTCTCGCCCGCCAGGTGAGCAGGGTTCACACTTCCACCATCACTGACCACGTTATGCAAATGTTAAGGAGTTGTTAAGGGTTATTACCAATCTTTGCCATTTTGCTATAATTTCCTCTTTTATTTGTGTCACTATCAATTAAAGTGTATAATTAATAATTTTACACTGAGCCAACGGAGCCCTTCTCCAGCCCAACCGGGTTCATGCCCCCCACACGTAAAAAGAACATGTCTATTCATAGCTGCATTAACATTGGACCAATGACACGCGGGGTGTTTAGTTACACTATTTAGTCCGTTGTCAAATGTTGTCAAAAGGACGAGGACACACACACACACACACACACACACACACAGGCTCAGAGAACAAATCATGTCTCTGTTTGGTGTAAAAGACATTTAGATATTTTACTAATTATTATATTTATATTTGTCCATCATTACCACACTCTGGGAGTCCCTGGCCTAAAGGGTTGTGTCACATGAGCGCCCCCTGCTGGGAGAGCCTCTACTGTGTGAAGCACTTGGGAAACGTGTTCATTCAGTACGTCATTGGAAGAGTCAGAAAAAAAACAACTACCACTATTTTTTGGCCTCTGTGGAAAATGTCATGTGGTGAAGGAAAGGTGGTTAGGAGAAGTCATGAGGACTAAGGAAAAGACAACTTCGGTGTTTAGAGAATCCAGCTTACGAAGGTTCCTCACTCAGGGAGGAATCAAGGAGCTGGTTATGTCATTGTTTAAACAGCGCTGCCGAATGACGTCCTTTCCGTTCATAAAGGAAGACCCAGTGGTTCCTAGGTTAAAGGAGGTAAGTGAGGACGCATTGAAGCTCCTTTCCTCGTCATTTAGAGAATTCAAAGAGCTCTTATCATCCACGGCTTCCAGGTGATTTCACTCAACCAAAAGGACTCATCCATCCCAGCCTGTGTGTGTCTGTGTGTGTGTGGTTGTCATGGTGATGGCGCATAGAGTAAACAGTGCTTCTACATGAAATCACTCATCAATCAGGAGGCCCTACATGCAGAACTATGAGTCCAATCCAGTAAAGAGAGAACAAGAGGCTGCTTCATACGTCACGTGACCAGCACAGAACTATATCATAACTATATCAACCGTATGATCAATAGCATCTTCTATCATCCGCTTCACCCAAAGATGATGAATGAAGAGGAAAACACACTAGCACTCTGAAAACTTCCTGAAACATAATCAGTGATATGAAAGAAGTCAGGAAGCTCAATCATTTGAAAACAGTTCATGGTTCTGACGTTTCAGCGTTTTCTCAGTTGTAGCTGAAGGAACGAGGACGAAGAAGGACTCAAAGTTAAACCTCCATTGAGAATGATTGTAAAGAAGTTAAAGTCATACGAGCTGAATCGATTGATAGCTGCGTTCATTGAATGCTGAAGAGCACACGTATGTGCACGTTAGCATGTGGACCACATGTCCATAATGGTCCTATTTGTGCTTCGGCAGTGAGTTGTGTAACAGCAGATGATGCATGTGGCCTCCTTAATTAACGGTGACTTTATTTAGGTGACTGTTGTAATTCCAGCAGTAATTCCATCATGTGTGAGCAGGACGAGTGGCAGCGTTACAGTTTGTGGAGAATAACGTGATGTATGTGTTGTGGATTGAACATATGGGACGTGGGTCTCAGCTTTGATGTCCTTCATTGAGGGTGTTTATGATCGTTTTGGACGGAGGACGTGGCACGTGTGCAGATTGAAGGCTCAGTGTCCCCTGTGTGAAACACACAGCGGTTACACATCGACTCCTGGTCCAATCAGGGGTTGGGTGTCTTGCTCAGGGACACTTTGAGTTGGGACACGGAGCAGACGGGGGTTGAACACCTTCTGTGCTCCGCTCGCCACCACCCCCCTAAATATGATGACGTAGGACCCGTTATGAGAACACGAGGTGCCATTAGAGGACAGTGATAATGTGATGCGTCTTCAGGCCAGCGTGTGGCGATGTGATGAGGTGAGCGAGGGATTCCAGGTCCGCCCACTAGAGGGAGCCATTGAGGAAGGTAATGAGATGCGCTGACGTCAGCGGTGACCAAAGTAGGCGGAGTTACTTTTGGATGTGCAGCCAGAAATAATGCCACTAAACGCGAAAAGGAAAACTGTGATCCGAAGGAATCGACTGAGCAACGCACAACTCACTTTGGACTCCACTTCCTGCATCCATGAAGCTGCCAGTAAGAAAAGAGAAGATGTTAATTTAGAACTTAACTAATATAAATGAGAGAATTAACATTAATGTAAAAAAGAGAAGATATTCAAATATAAATAAATAATATTCAAACAAAAACATTTTCTTGAATTTAAACAGATCTTTTGGCAACAGGCTGTTATGACTTTTTTAACATTGGATACTTTGACTGACGTTTTTTGTTCAATTTTTTATTTTTTTAGACCAGCATCATGTCTTGATGGTTTTTAATACATACTCTTTGTCATATATTATACAATGAATTCTGTATCAATCTCCTGAACAATAAGCCTTTTCATTGACATGCTCTAAAAGCTGCTGTGTGTTTCTTCTTGTCCCACATGGAGAGAAGCACAGAGGTCCTTTAATGCTGATCTCTCCTCACAGGTTCCTCTGGACGCTGCTCGTTCCTGCAGCGGTTCCACGTCTGCTGTAGTCAGTCGTCAGTAACGACATCCATGTTGTTGACACAATTACTGCTGTTGTCATCATTGTTAATCCACACAACCCGCTACACATGTTGTTATAATGAATAGAGGTGATTCCACATCATCGTTCTGCTTAATGCTCTCAATGGATTATTCATTTGATTGTGTGTGTGCGTGTGTGCGTGTGCGTGTGTACGTGTGCGTGTGTACGTGCGTGTGTGTGCGTGTGTGTGTGTGTGTGTGTGCGTGTGTGTGTGCGTGTGCGTGTGTGTGTGCGTGTGTGTGTGCGTGTGCGTGTGTGTGTGCGTGTGTGTGCGTGTGCGTGTGCGTGTGTGTGCGTGCGTGCGTGCGTGCGTGCGTGTGTGTGTGCGTGTGTGCGTGTGTGTGCGTGTGTGTGTGCGTGTGTGTGCGTGCGTGTGTGTGTGTGCGTGCGTGTGTGCGTGTGTACGTGTGCGTGTGTGTGTGCGTGTGCGTGTGTGTGTGTGCGCTCCAGTGCGTTTTCAGAGAGGGTGCGTTGGTCGGGGAGAGAGGAGAGAAGAGATGCACTACACACTGACAGTCACACATCTCATGTGGACAATAAGGGGACACGGTTCAGAATGATACAGTTTAGCAATAATAATAACAATTATTGATATTGTCTATAAACTACATTTATGTTCTCCTCTTTTCTTTCTCCAAGCAGAAGCCTACCTGTCTCTATAGAGTCGCTATGGAGACAGGTAGATGTAGATGCACATACAGAGAGATATGTTGACATATATATATTTACTGGAGGTTCTTTTTATCATTCTGCTCCTCAGACTAAACAAGTAACTTAAATATGTACAGTGATTATTTTACAACCATTGGCCCAGCCCGCTGAAGAGGAAACGCTCCTCGCCGTTTGTCTATAATAAAAAGCTGAAGGGGGGAGGAGCCTATGAAGGTGAGGTGGGACGGGGGGGGGGGCTCACTGGCCCCCCAGCAGCTGCCCCAGCAGCATCCTGAAGCTCTGCGTGCAGCCGGCCAGCTCCCTCACCCGGTCCGTCATGTCGCGGGCGGCGCCGGGCGCCGGGTACTGCAGCGCCGCCGCCTTGGTGCTCACCACGATGTCCTTGAGCTTCTCGCACAGGGCGTTGCTGCTCTGGGCCACATGCGCCCGGGCGTCCGGCGACTTGGCCTGGCGGGACAGCGTGTCGCCGATGAACACCAGCTTGTGCGCGCTGAGGATGACGAACTTGCTGTGCGCCACGAAGATCTTGGGCGGCTGGTTGGAGTTGACGGCGGTGAAGAAGGCGTCGATGGCGTTGGTCACCGCCGTGACGTTCTGCTCGCACTGCTCCTGGTAGAAGAGGAGGAGCTGCCGGTCGCCGTTGCACAGCAGGGAGCCGGGGGCGGGACCGCAGCCGTTCTGAGCCTGCTGGTTGGCTGACGGGTGGTGCGGGGACGGGACCCAGCCCGTCATGTCGTTGTTGATCGGCCGGCTGACTTCCTGCTCGAGCCGCTCGAACTGTTTGATCTGCAGGAAGGAGACGGTCAAAGCTTTGCCAGAACACGCCAGTCCAAATAGACACACACACACACCCACACACACACACACACACACACCCACACACCCACCCACACACACACCCACACACGCACACGCACACACACACGCACACACGCACACACACACACACACACACACGCGCGCGCGCGGTACCTGTTGCTGCTCCAGTTGTGTCTTGTGTCGGATGATGTTGCCTTTCTCCAGCAGCTGTTTTTGGTTCTTCTCAAACTCCTCCTTCCCCTGCGGCATCAACACACGGCTGTTACACATCCTCTGCACACACGACACGATGCACAACTACACTAAACCAATAAAATGTTTCTGTTCAGGATCATCAGCCATGTGCAGACTCGGTCTCCCTCTAGTGGCGACACATGGTGACTGCAACAACTTTGATAGATCTCTGATACACATTACTTGAACAGCCTTGTTGACGCACACAGATATGACTGGTACTAAGAAGGTGTGTGTGTGTGTGTGTGTGTGTGTGTGTGTGTGTGTGTGTGAGACACTGAGCCTCAATGACTAATACAAATCTTGCTTTGGTTTGGGTTGTATGTGAGACAAGGACGTCACTAGGATTGAAAGACAGGGGGGGTCAGCCCCCAGGCACGGTATTTGTAACTTGCGTTTGCATAATCTTTGCATCTTTACTACTGTATTAGAGTTACACAACAGCCAGTTAAGAAAGCAAGATGTAAACAAGTGCATCGCAAGTTCAGACCAAAGAGTTTGCGTCTGCAACGCGCTGAAAGCACCGACGCAGCGAGACGGTGCGCTGCGTCATCTTGATAACACAACAAGTCTTCTGTCCAACTTCCGACTTTTCGGTTATTTTTTTGTATCGTTTGTTGCGTCTAAATATCAATGAGGATACGGTTATTGATAAAACGAATTCTCATTGTTGTTATTATTATCATTTGGGGGCTCATGAACATTTTGGGGTCGCTTCAGCCGCCCTAAAATGGGCCTAACGACGCCCCTGATGTGAGATGAGCCGAGGAGAGACACACACACACACGCAGACACACACACACCATGCGTGAGCGTAAGGAGGTGTGCGTGTGCACCTGTAGGTGTACGTAGTCGTAGTCCTCCATCCAGCCTTCCTCTGTGGTCCCATACGGCCTGTCCACACCCTCCTCTTCCTCTGCAGCTGTAAACTTTGGCGGAGAGGGGAGGGGCCGCGACTGAATGCTCCCCCTCTCCCCCCCCTGATAGCTCCCGCTTCCCGACCCCGTCATGTGACCGCCGACCTCCCCCGGGATGGGGGGGAGCGGCAGCTGCTGCTGCTGCAGCCGGTGGCTCCGTTTGAAGAGCAGCGAGGCGTTTCCGTGGAGGAAGGAGGCGAGCTGCTTGGCGTCGTCGGGGATTCCTCGGGCCGTCATGATGAGTCGATCCAGGTCGTCGCCTCCCGGCGGGGGGGCTGCGAGCGCGGCGTGCGACCAGGACACGGCGTCCAGGCCCTGACTGTGCCGGATCAAACTCTGGAAGACCTCCTCCATCTTGCCCACCTGGCGGCCCAGCTTGGTGTGCAGGGAGCGGTCCGTGGCCTGCGCCGAGTTCGCCACGGCGCCCCGGGCAAACTCCAGGAAGTCCCGCACACTGGAGCGCACCCGGTCAGCGGCTTGACGGATGGCCGGGAGGTTCCCTTCCAGGTGGGCGGGGCTTCTCCAGTTCCCCGCGATGAACGACATCATGAGGGAAACGCTGGACTCGACGGCCTGCTGGAGGCGGGACAGGCGCTCCATGGCCTGCTCCAGGTCCAGCATGAGGGGTTTCCCCGCCGCCGAGCCAGGGGCGGGAAGCGAGGAGGAAGAGGGAGGGTCGCGGACGGGGACCATGTCCAAGGAGGAAGCAGAGTGGTTGCTCCGCGTGCTCCCCGTGCTGCAGGCGGACAGCCGCTTGAAGGGAGCGGCGAGCTCCTCGCCGGCGGACTGAGGGTCACGAACCACCTGCAGGAGCCGACTGTTCTGTTATCACACGTGTAATACACCGACTGCACCTTTCACAATGCATTATTACAACAGCTGTGCTGCAGAATAATGGAAGCTTAATGCATTCATGCAAAAACATTGAAGCTAATTATAACGCATTTAAATAACGCATGAAGTGATGACACATGTCATCAGTACATCACACAGAAACCAAGCGAACCCCCCCACATACCTGCGGTGGGACGTCGTACACATTGTGGTCCCCCCCTTTCTCCTCTCGCTCCCGGGGGAAGTCGTAGACGTCCTGGGCGGCGTGGCCCCCCGGCCGCAGGCTGGGGGGGATGTCGTAGATGTCCTGGGGGGGGCGGTAGCGCTTGTCGGTGAGGATGGGGGGCGGGACGTCGTACACGTCCTCTGGGATCGGCGGCTCGTCGTCGACGTCGTCGCTGCCGTTGCTGTGTGGGTGGGGGCCGGGGGGGCCGGGGGCCGGCCTGAGTTTGGCGAAGTGGGGGGGCACGTCGTAGGTCTCCTCTCTGACGGGCTGCGAGTCGGGGACGTCTTTACTGACCGACGGGGGGAAGTCGTAGACCTGAGCGGAGACATTCAAACAGCACGTGAAGACGTTTGTGAAGCTGGCAGAGAGCGAGCAGCAGACCTTCACCGCGCCTCACCGTCTGCAGGGGGTTCTTCTCCGTGCTCGCCGGCGTGTCATATATGTCATGGCCACTAGAGGGCCCCTTCACCACCATGGGAGGAGTGTCATACACCTGCACACAATTCACGGAGACACATAAATAAAAGCTGGTGCAACACACAGACCTCCCAGCTCCCAACCTAATAGACAGTTTGATATAAATGGCGTTTAATGTATTCAAGTTCAAGGTGGATCAAATCTGAGGAACCTGAGCAGACACAAAGTCTCAACATCACGCTCCACTATAGAGGCCATTGGAGAGGAAACGTGGAAATCATTTTATAACCACACGGTGTCTCTGAGGACGACAAGACAAACAGGACAACCCCGACGTCCACTGGGGCTCCTTCCTACAACTCACTTCCTGCTCTTTGCCTCCTTCCTCCTACAGCTCACTTCCTGCTCTTTGCCTCCTTCCTCCTACAGCTCATTTCCTCCTCTTCCTCCTCCCGCTACTCCATTTTCTTGCTGTGCTTGTATGTAATCGACCTTTCTCTTTTAGCTTGTCAGCATCCAGACTGCGTCCATTTTATCTCTGTGTGTGTGTGTGTGTGTGTGTGTGTCTGCACAGGTTCCTGCCTATTAAGCACAACACATCATGAACAGTATGTTTTGATTCACGCAGGAATAAACCGACCAGTGTGTAGAAACACACCAACTAACACTAAACACACAGAGTACACATCAATAACTTTCCTACAGTGGAAAAATACAGCTTCTCCTTGTTGCCTGTGCACAGCCTAAGTACACACACACACACGCGCACACGCACACACACGGACACACACGCACGGGTTATGGTTGACCTTCAATAAAGGTCAATCTAGTATTAAAGACGGAGCGCTTGAATATTACACCACATCAAATATTCATATTGAGCAGAGAGTCTGTGTGTGTGTGTGTGTGTGTGTGTGTGTGTGTGTGTGTGTGTGTGTGTTGAAGGATGGGACGCTGTGATATGACACACAACATGTGTCAGAGTTCATTTGAGGACACATGCTGCTGCAGCGTGAATAATGCAACTGAAAAAAGAAACAGATCTGTTTATGGTTTTATGATTCGACACCACAAAGTCCTCTTTACTGACTGTTTGACTCATTGCTAAGTCCCGCCCTCAGATACACTAGCCAATCACAGTGTAGCGTCGTCCAACTCAGACTGCGGGTTTGAAGCCTCTGTTCAGCAATTTGACTATCCTGAACAAGAAGAGCACGTTTACAGTCTGAGGGAAGACATCAAGAGCAGAAGAGTCATTATGTCATAGACATGGAGACGATGGCGTAACACCGGCATTCTGGGTAGAGACGTAAGTTAAGGTTGGTGTGGTGAAGCCTTGCGCATGCGCAGTAACAGTAGCCTGTGGGGGAAAAAGGCGTTTTAAACCTTATTTTGGGGCAAAGTCATCAAACTTGTTCAGCGATTTTGATCATATTCTACTGCTGTTTCTATACATGTAGTTTTTATGTCCCGATGACCCGTGAAAGTGCAGTTCTGACTCTCTGCCCATCAGTGTTGGGCAAGTTACTTCAAAAACGTAATACATTATTCATTTCTGTTATAGGAATTGAATGTATTCTACATCTGTATGAGTCATTCTGTACACATGACATATGAAGGTCTTCATATGGTACCGATAGATGACACAATAGATGTTAAATCACACACTAAAACACACCCAGTCCAGAGGAATCACACCCTGACACAGACACACACACACACACACACACACACACACACACACCTGTGTGTTGTACTGCTGGCGGGCCGGCGGCACGTCGTAGATGTCGTGCTGCGTGGGAGGCTGGTTTCTGGGCGGGACGTCGTACTCGTCCTGGTCCGGTTTGACGGTGTCGTACACGTACACCTGTCCGACTCGAGTCGGGACCACCACCTGGACACGGAGAAGCAGGTGAGTGTCAACAACAACAACAACAACCAGATATTAGAATTTCATATGAACAAATCCATCTATCTAGACGGAGGTCAGACTCCCTGTTGTGTCCGAGTATTTAGTGAGCAGACTGAAGGTTGTTCAGTCTCATGGGCAATACAAGCAGAGCAAGGGGGCCTGACGCGGTCGCCGTGGGAACCGTGCTGCCCTATTGTGTGCCTGTTTAAACTGTGTATTTAATGGCTCCAGTGCAGAGTCAACCTGCCGGCCTGGGAAACCAACACAACACAACACAACACACACACCAGAAGGAGCTGTCACAACTAGTGTCCCATCACCATCATCATCATCCTCATTGTCTCCTCTGGCCTTTCCCCCTCATTTCCACTTCCTGGTTGAACCGCCGATGACCAGCACTTAGTCCCGTTAGCTTGCATGCTAATCGCATACGTAGCGTTTAAAACCAGTCCAATACTGCACTACTACTGAATACACAATGCTAATGCTAACACCTTTTATCATGTCAAGAGCTGAGGACTTACTCTCAAACTGTGTTTACTTAATCTGGTAAAGTATGAAAAGAACGCTATAATTACAGAGCAATGTGTCAGTGACTCGTGCTACACTACATGTTTCGATCAATCTTCTTAAGTCTTTGTATGTTTTTAGTGGTTTATGTGAAATACATCGCTGCTCATGAGCCGCTGCATAAATCCCAATACGCACACACGCACACACACGCATACACACACACACGCACGCACGCACACACGCATACACACACACACGCAGGCACACACACACACGCACAAATTCAAACATTCCTCGCCCTGTTTAGGTGATTCATACTTGTGTGTTTCATAATTGAAATGTCTGTGGAATAAACAGCTGCTGCTTTGGGAGGATCCTTTCGGTGTGTGTTCATTATTAGTGTCAGTAGATTAGATTAGAGATTAACAACCAGTGTTTGCATTTTACCAACACAACCTTTAATAATATACACAACACTGTGAAAGGTTCAGTAATCACACTGATGGTCTTCACCTGTCCCTCTGTGTGTGTGTGTGTGTGTGTGTGCGCACTAAGCTAGGAGACACGTGGCTGTTGATACACCTTTACTAGCACATCAATGCCTTTGATGACAGCTGACACTGCCTCTTGACCTACTGACCCACACACACACACACAGACACACACACACACACACACACACACACAGAATGACACATTGTAAAACCAACGTTCCCTGTTTTTAGCTCTACTCTGACCTGATTTATTTTCCCTTCAGCGTGGAGTTTGCGTGTAGTTTGCATGTAGTTTGCGTGGAGTTTGCGTGAAGTTTGCGTGTAGTTTGCGTGTAGTTTGCATGGAGGTTGCGTGGAGTTTGCGTGGAATTTGCGTGTAGTTTGCATGTTCTCTCCGACACGCCATCGACATGCAGGTCGATCGTTGGACAGTAACCGGTGGTCAGCCCTGTGATTGACAGGCCGCCCTCTAAGTACAAGTGGTGACTTGGGTTCACGAACTCCCAATGAATACAACCGGCTGCCGTCACATGACCCGAGCTCCATCAAAGGGCATTGGAGAGTAAATACACAAAACGCACACACAGCTTGGTCCACTCAACAGGAGCTTCTCTTCCCCACATGTCCAGGTACAGGAGTGCATTAGGACCCAACGGAGATAAATAAGGAACATTGTTATTGCAAATCTAAACTTAGACAATAATGCAATCAAATCAAATATGAAATCAAAGCTATTGGCCCCCGTTAAGGTTTTATTAAGTCACGCTACGATGAGACATTTATAGATGTGAACAGGTAGCAGCATGCAGCATAAACTATTCATCTATAAATCTATTAATAATACATCTATCCATCAATAATCGGTGCTCAGAAGCACAGTGAAGTACACAGCTGGGATTTACTCTGCAGGGGGGCTGTGGGTTATCGTTCTCATGTATGTATCAGACAGAGGTCCTGAGTCTGGACACTTTCTTCTTCAACCGAAGGAGTCCAAACCTTCTGTAAACGCATTATGGCTCAGTGCATCACAGCAGGCACACACACACACACACACACACACACACACACCCACACACACACACACACACACACACACACACACACACACACACACACACACACACACGCACACACAGCTTGTCACCTGTCAGCACAGTAAAGTACTTACTCACCCAACCACAAGATACGAGCTGAATTATTAACGATCTTATTAATCGACTGGCCCCCGCCTCACACACACACACACACACACACACACACAATGGCTACTCTTTATTTTGTCAGTGCCCCCCCCCCCCCTATGAGGTAATCAGGGCGTTGTGATGTCGCGTGTGAAGACTTAAGCCCATTAAGGTAAACGTGGGATTCCAAACATTTTCATTTCGTCCTTCCTTCCCACCGTGAGGATGATGGGTCGGTAATTTTACCGACTACAATCGGTAATTTAATAAAAATAACTTTCTCGCTACAATCTGCCAGAAGTACGTCAGGGAGACGATTTGTGAACTCACAAAAAAGAACAATGGCTGTTGAGTCAAACGTTGAGAGCTGATCACAGGAACACTTCTCAGAGAGGAAATGTTCCCAGTAACTAGCCGTTAAATGAAAAAGTCCTTCACCGAAAAAAGTTTGTCATTATCCAAGGAGAGAAATCAGCGCCGCCTACTTGGACCGTTTGTTTGATTGACAGCTGTGTAAGAAACCTCCATTTCTCTACACGACAATGATAATCCGTACTTCTGTCAGAATATAGTGACAACAAAAGTTGTTTTTGATTAAAGGAGGCCAAGCGTAAGTCTTGGATCGGACCAAAAAATAGAAAGACACCAGAAACCAGAACCCAGAAACCAGAACACCAGAAAGCAGAAAGCATAAACCAGACACCACAAACCAGAAAGCAGACACCAGAAAGCAGAAAGCAGAAACCAGACAACAGAAACCAGACACCAGAAAGCAGACACCAGAAAGCAGACACCAGAAACCAGAAACCAGAAACCAGACACCAGGCACCAGAACCAGACACCACAAACCAGAAAGCATACACCAGAAACCAGACACCATGCACCAGAACCAGACACCAGAAACCAGACACCAGAAAGCAGAAAGCAGAAACCAGACACCAGAAACCAGAAACCAGAAAGCAGACACCAGAAAGCAGACACCAGACACCAGACACCAGAAACTAGAACCCAAAAAGCAGACACCAGAAAGCAGAAACCAGACACCAGAAAGCAGAAAGCAGAAACCAGACACCAGAAACCAGAAACCAGAAACCAGAAACCAGAAACCAGACACCAGAAAGCAGACACCAGACACCAGAAACCAGAAAGCAGAAACCAGACACCAGAAACTAGAACCCAAAAAGCAGACACCAGAAAGCAGAAAGCAGAAAGCAGATACCAGAAACCAGAAACCAGGTCCAATGGCAGGAAGTTTGTGCGTTTATGACACAAACGCACCCCGGCCACATCTCCGGCCAACAACAATTTCACTGCATAGTCTCATTTCTTGTGTCATGTCTAGCTCTTACCTTGCCCAGCGGTTTGCTGCTGCTGTCCCAGTTCCTCCTATCCAGAGAGGGGGGCACCTGGTAAATGTCCTGCCCACCGGGGCCCCCCCCCATGCCCGGCGCCGGGCCCACACACGGGGGCACCTGGTAGATGTCCTGCCCAGGCTGCTGGTACTGTCTGCGGGCCAGGAGAGGCGCCTTCAGAGGGGGACCTGGGGGGAGTCCGCCCGGGCCGGAGGGGATCTGGTACACGCTCTGGGGACCAGGTTTGGGTGCGTGGGAGGGGGGCATCATGTATATGGAGTCGGGGTTGGGCTGCGGGGGGCCGGGGTAGGCCGGATGCATGGACGTGTAGTGGCCCGAGTGCAGAGGCTTGATGGGGAAACCGGCGCCGGGCCCCGGGGACGGCGGCGGTTTGGCGTAGGCGCTCAGAGGGGGGAGGGAGCGCTGCGCCTGGGAGGCGGGACAGGAAGCGGAGGGCTCCGGCGTGGGAGGCGCGGCCTGCTGCTTGCCGTCGTACATGCCGACCAGGATCTTGAGGCGGTTGCCGGGGACGATGCCCTGGCGGCCGTGCAGGGAGCAGAGCCACCAGCCGTCCAGGCCCTGCGTATCGCGCTCCAACACCGTCATGATGTCGCCTTTGCGGAAGGACAGCTCGTCCGGAGACTCGGCCACATTGTCGTACAGCGCCTTGGCCAGCACATTCTGCACGGGGGGGACAAAAGAGGCATGAGAGACACAATACACACACACAGTCACATGGACTGACTCATCAAGCTGTCGTGATCTCGGCTTCATGGCGGCGCCATCTTGGTTTTTGGCCGTCGGCAAGAAATGAAATAACTGAATTGAAAAAGTAAGTGATTCCTAGAGGGAGCTTTATACTAGGCCAGGGGTGTCCAAACATTTTTTCCGGAGGGCCACGAACAGAAAAATATACGATGGACTGGGCCACTCACTAGACGTGAGGTACGCTGCCTCACTTCTGATGCACTAATGTTGGAAAAACCAATCAAATGCAGGTAAACTACGTTTGATAATTGAACAAAAAGCCTCCATCATAGCTCTCCATTGGTAGATTTTCAGTGTATTTTTTACAAAAAGGTTGGCAGGTCATTCTCTCAGTGAGCCTCTGATTGGTTCTCAGGGTGCTGAGCCCCCTTCATTGTCCTTTATGAAGGGAGAGACAAGAAGAGAAATCAGGGATGTGGATATTTCAAGCTTATTACACAAATAAATCATTGGGATTGTTAACGCATCAAATAACGTTTGTTAAAAAATTGTCATCAACTTTAATTGAGTGAATTTATTAAGTAATTGGGCTTTAGACTTTTACGGAGCCCGCGAGGTGAACAAAAAAAACATGAGAAAAGGTATGTACTTGGGACTAGGACTAGGACTAGGTCGCAAAGTTTTGCGTTTGCTCGCAAAACTTTTGCTGCGCGGCGGTGATCGGTGGTCCGCCGGGCGGGGATTCCGCGCTAGGCACTTCCGTCTTCGCTCGCCGCTACTGAGGGAATCCTTGTTAGTTTAGTAATATGCTTAAATTCAGCGGGTTGTCTCGTCTGATCTGAGTCCGGATGAGTTGTGGCTCCGTAGCGGACCGCTACCACCCCCCCTCGGTCAGGCGAAAGTTCCCCTCCGTCCGTATGGTTCATTACAAGTGTCCGATTTAGGCGCTCTGTTTTCGGGCACAATTTGCTAACTTTGAGGGTTGTCTGGAGGTTGTCTGCTAACCTTGGAGCTTCGTAATGAACCACAGCCTATCCCTGGAGCTCCAGACAACCCTCAAAGTTAGCAAATTGTGCCCGAAAACAGAGCGGGACGGAAGTGCCCAGCGCCGAATCCCCGCCCGGCGGACCACCTATCGCTACCGCGGAGCAAAAGTTTTGCGAGCGAACGCAAAACTTTGCGAGCGAACGCAAACCTAGTCTCAAGTACATACCCTTTCTCATGTTTTATTTTTTTTTTCTTGTCACCTCCGGGGCTCCGTAGACTTTCATGTGGGCCAATTGAAAATGGATGGCGGGCCGCAGTTGGCCCGCGGGCCGTAGTTGGGACACCCCTGTTCTATGGACTGAAAACACAATCTGAAAGGAGTGGAAGTCATAAGATGAAAAGACAGACAACATCCAGGCTGGCAGCTATGCTATGACAGCATAGCAGCAAACTGTCAATCATAAGGTAGCCCCGCCCCTTCATGGTCTGTTTGACTTTACTAAATGAACGTCATGCTGTATTGGACAGGACTAAAAAATGAGACAGAATCAACTAATGTTTACAAGGTTATTTAGTTATTTAATCATAGACTTCTATACAACCACAAGAGTCGCCCCCTGGTGGTCACTAGAGAGAATCAATACACAGCTTTGTCACTACTCCTTAAAAATATGTCTTCTAATAGGACATTTTCTTTCTTACTGGATAAGGTAAATAAATATATGGTGGTCATATATTAAAGTCATGATTAAAGTCATTGAGATCCTGGTGATTTGTAGGAGGTAGAATGCAGAACCGTTGGTTTTTAATGTCACATGTTCTCATTTAACACTTATTTTCCGAGCAGCTGCTTTGCCACTGTCAACAAATTCTGTTTCGAGGTATTCAGGAGGTTTGGAAAACCCAGCAGATGATAAACGGCCTGATGCTGACTGTGTGTGTTTGAGCGAAAAGCACACTAACACGGCTGATTCATGTCTTTAATGACGGGCTGCAAGTACAAGACGTGTAGGACTCAATGGTGGAGACAAATGTCCTGTAGACAGCATCGTTTACTTTCAAACTTTCATAACTGTGGATGGCAGCATGGACCCACAAACACACAGACACACACACACACACACACACACACACACACACACACACAGACACACACACACACACACAGACACACAGACACACACACACACACACACAGACACACACACGCACAGACACACACACACACACACACACACACACACACACACACGCACAGACACACACACAGACACACACACACACACACACACACACAGACACACACACACAGACACACACACACACACACACACACACACACACAGACACACACACACAGACACACACACACACACACACAGACACACACACACACGCACAGACACACACACACACACACACAGACACACAGACACACACACACACACACACACACACACACAGCCACACACATGTTTGTCGTCCACGTCTGAACTCTCGGCCTCTTTAGTCTGAGACTATCACAGACTAGTACAGCCTGTGCTGGCCCTGTGCCAGGTCCACACACACACGCACACACACACGCACACACACACACACACACACACACACACACACACACACACGCTCTCTGAGCACAAAGCACACATCTAAATGAGGCCGTTTAATTGGCTCGTGGATTTACAGCCGTCCTTTCTTCGGTTGTCCGGCAGCGAGACGCAGGAGGACACTCGACCCCCCATGTGAGAATCAAAATAAATAAGTGCCAGACACTTTTCTTTCTTCTCGTCGTTTCATAGGCCTACTTAAGTGTAAGCCCCGCCTCCCCTGTTTCGTCACGTGATTGTTTGAGGTCCAGAACGTGCTGACTGCTGAGGCTCAATCTGCATCCAGATCAGCTACGCTCCAGATAAACACAAACTAACATAAAAACATCCTGTTACTGCCAACAAACTTCAGTTTGTTCCCCCTGACGCTCGTGTCATCACCGTGGCAACCCTGTTTCATGCTGAGACCGAACATTCCAAACTATTTAACACCTTTTACATATTTTCAACTCGTCAAGAAACATCCACCGCCATTAAAACGCCTGAGAGCTGATCTGTTCCCCCAGCGCCAGGAGCCGGGTCACCCTGACATCACACACACACACACACACACACAGACACACACACACACACACACACACACACACACTCATTACAACACACACACACACATTCATTACAACACACACACACACACATTCATCACAACACACACACACACACACACACACACACATTCATCACAACACACACACACTCACACTCCTCACAACACACACACACACACACACACACACACACACACACACACGTATCTTTATGAGTCCATCCCAGTGTGCAGAGAAACAGGAAGTGCAGCAGAGATGAATCACACCCTGATGCTGCGTTCTCATGCTTCCTATGAGGACACGCACACAGCTTCTATTCACGCCGTCTGCAATGAGGTTTCACATTGTTGTTTTACTGGATTTGTGAATGGATGATTTATATATATATTTATATACTGTATACTAAAAAGATGTTCCGATACCATTTTTTGTGGTATCGGAATTCCCCATATAGGGGAATACTCAAATTTGATCCAGGTTCGATGAGGAGACCGGTGAGTATTCAATAGGAAACAGGAAATGTCCACCCCAAATTACGCTTAGTACTACAGGTTTATTTATAACACAATTAAACATTCATTAATGCAGCAAATGCACAATCCCACACATCAAAAGAACGTCCAAGGAGGTAATACAAATAATAAAGAAAAGCTTCTGTAAAGTTAATCCTAACGCCCTTCACGGAAAACGGTCGCAAAGAGAAAACAAAGATCGTCTATCCAGAGACTGAGGATCAGCCAATTAAATCTCTGTGCAGGGGATTACAAAGATTGCATATTAAGGAAAAGATGGCTAAAGAGTGAAACAGGTTATAACTTTCTTTAATTCGAATATAAACAGTAACTCATTTTCAACCCCTGGTCACACCAGGTTCGTTTGCCGTGTGTGACGTTCCACAAACCCGGTTCACGTTAGCAAAACGCTTGCGGTCTGCGTCGCCTCGACCGTTAGCTAACGTCAACGTTAGCTAACGGTATCGGATCGGTGCCTGGATCGGTGCCTGGACTCCAGTACTCGCCGATACCCGATGCCAGCATTTTCTGCAGTATCGAAGGCATTTCCGATACTGGTATCGGATCGGAACAACTCTACTAAAAACCCATTGGAGAACGGACCCAGGACAGTTGGATTCCTTTCTGATTGGCCTCTAAGCAGAATGCCATGTTGTGCGTTTCTCAAGGATCATTAGTATGAAGAGATGTTTTTCTTTCCTATTGATGCATTTTAATAAACACATTCAAACGGATACAGAAATATGACGATAATGTAGATTTGTAATTAAATTAGTTTGGTGATGTCAGCTGTTTGGGTCGCTAAGTGATTAGCATGCTACAGCTGCAGCAGCTCGCTTCAGGACCTGTTATGACATCATCGAGGCCTGTCAGGGACTTGAGGCCACATGATCATCATCACATCATCATCATCACGTGCACAGAGACGCATTTCAGCCGTTGGAGCGGAGACAGAAGGCCGCAGCAGAAAGATGTGCGCTGAGGAGGAAGTGATGTGAACAGCTGGTGGAGCGAGCGCAGCACAGACAGGTCGCTCATCTGTGTGTGTGTGTGTGTGCGTTCGCAGGTGTGTGAGTGGCTTAATGTCCTTTTGTTTGTTGCCTCCCATTTGACCCCTGGGGACAAATACTACTGCCACAAGAGGTTTTATGTGTGTGTGTGTGTGTGTGTGTGTGTGTGTCTATTCATGGCTCCCGCTGCTTTTCTATTCTGCGCACGCTGACATTTTCTGAAGCGGTCACGATGCATTTGTGCTCTTCCTTCTTCCCGTGTTCCTTTGTGCACGTGCTCCCTTCTCCCTTTCCCACAGAAAGTCTGGATTTATGATCAAAATGCGACTTGCAACCCACAGGCGTCACACGGTCGAACGTGCGCCTGAAGCGGAAAGAGGCGGAGTCAAACGGCTCAACGCCTCCGCCTGGATTTAAGGTCCCAAATGTGTTTATCTGCAGCCACAGCATCAGTCCGGCTAAAGGGAATCACTAGCTAAGGGAATAAATCTATAAATTGTATTAATGCTACTAATGCTAAACGTCATAACCGATGTTCGGTGTGAGCCAAAGATTGTTTGTGAGGAAGGAGAAGTGTCACTCTGCAGCAAAGCGGGTGTTTTGTGGTCCCAACAACTCCATCAGAGTGATGCGTCTTCAGTCTGTGGGATCTTTAGTTCACATCGTCTAGTTCAACTTTTAATCAGTCAAACTCAGCAAACTTTATTATCATCTAGATAAATGCTGTTCTGAGTCTCACCGTCAGCGTCACATGACCCTCCAAACATGAACCATGTGACCACGTGTGAAGGTCAGGGACGCCACACATCCTCACTCCCAAGGTCTCCAACTCTTATTGGTCCTCACAGAGATAGGTTCCCAATCCCACACACGCACACACACACGCACGCACACGCACGCACACGGACACACACGCACGCACACGGACACACACGCACACACACACACACACACACACACCAAGGTTTGTACATTTGGATTGTGTCCCTGTTTCTGAATGACTGTCTCTCTTGTGCGTTATTGCCTCATCATTGTACATCATTACATTATGTGTGTGTGTGTATTTGTGGGCTTAAAGAACTTGCATGCCATGTGTTAAAAATGCAATGTAAGTCACTTTGGATGAAATGTTTTCTTCTCAACATCATACCTCCGGTGCCATTTAACAATGTATAATAACATGTTACATATGAAAATCCAATCATATTGTCTCCCCGTACGAAACAACACGTTGTTGTCATTTGACTTGTGACGTTGTGTATCTCACAAGTCAAATAACTTGCAACATGTTCAGGAATAGAAAAAGCATCTCTTTTGATTCACACTGAAATAAGGATAAAGGAGAACAACAGGAATGTTGGTTTCTAAAACTTCGCTTGTATGAGCTGCATCGCACACAGGAGCTGCAGATGCTCCTGTGTGCGATGCAGCTGAGGTGTGTGTGTGTCTGTGTCTGTATCCCTGCTATGGCTGAAGCGAGTCGAGGCCTGTCTCTCTCTCTCTGCATGTCTCACACACACAGTTACTACAGCATTCCACAGCCTCTGCGCACAAACACACAACTCTCCTATTACCTCACATTCCAGAGGTGGCACCACACAAATAAAGCTCACGCACACGTTCAGATTCTGCACAACATGAAGACGGGAAACAAACAAATAAAGCAGAGCAGCCTCTTCTTTTGGGTTCTTTTCGTAACCTCCCCCTTTTCTCCCCCACATCCCCCCCCCCCCCCCCCCTCTTTTCCTGACCTGGCACGTACGGAAATTCTTGTGAGTGCACGGCCGATTTTGCACAACAGCGGAGAGAATCCTCCCCCAGTGGGGCGTCTAGTGGGGGGGGGTTCATCACCCACACGGAGCAGCAATGTGCGACACTACATCCTGTTTTCACACAGTCCTTAAAGCACCGAAGAAGCTACGAAACCCAGCTGGACTACAAACAAAGTTCAGCTTCTGTTCTGAGGAGTCCGTCAGTCCTCTTGAGTTTATGGGAGCCGACTCTTTCTAAGACTTACACAATGAATAGACATAGACACAATGAATAGAAATAGACACAATGAATAGAAATAGACCAACATGTCGTGTATCTATGTAACCAGCAGCTTCTTGTGCTCCTCTGCGTGGTGGAGTGATGATCCCTGCTGAAGAATTCCTGCCCTCAGGCAGCGACGAGCCGCAGAAACAACAGCAGGGATTGTGTCGCCCGCAGCACAGGATCGGCTGGAGGAGGCGCGGCCTCCAGTGCAGCCCGACACACGCACGCACACACACACACACACAGATAGGTAGACAAAGCAGCTCGTCCTGCAGCAGCCACAGAAACACAAACTGAGGGAGGAATCCAAACGTCTTACACAACAGTTCGCTGTGGCTGAAACATCTGGCGTGTCACCTTCCTTTGTAGTGACCCTGCACGTTGTCAACGGTACGACACACAGCAGAAGATGTGAGTGTGTGTCCGGGACGCTGCTCACACCTGTGTTTACGGGCTTTGGTAAGCTGCACTTAGACGTGGACACCCTCTGATCAGCTCTTTCTTCCTCCTGTTTTCTCAAACACACTTGAAGCAGCTCTTCGCACAGTTAAAATGCACGAAGGAGGTCGAAGCCACTGCGACGCGGAGCGGCACAGACGGCAGGAATGCATCAATATTGACTGATGCCACGTCTCTCCGCAGAAACGCCGTGGCAGGACAAACCAAAAGGTGCGCCGCTTGAAAAAAGGTTTCGCAACCACAGGGGCGTAAATCTCAGCGACGCTTTGATCGCTCACATGAATCGGTTGGGAAAGCCGCGGCTGCAGCGCCGCCTCCATGATTCAGCACTGAGCGGCGGGAAAACAGCCGGTGATTCACAGCTTGTTGTTCGTCCGCTAACTCGACCGTGGCGTGAAACCGAGCGCAGGAGTCCAGGTGCACCGAAGGAGGCTTCGGCCACAAAGATCACTGTAGATGAGATGCCCTCCATTTTGAACTTTAAAACTCCATGTTCTCTTATCCGGTGAGCTCGTGTGTGGACAGAAGTCCTCGTTGTCCTTAGATTCAGCGCAGAGGACGCGGCCGTGTCGCTGCCTTTCTGTCCCGCAACGCCAGAAGATGACTCAATGGGGACAAAGATGCTAACGAGACGTCTAGAACCTGTCATCATACTAGCTCCATCTTCACTAGAACAGTTTAAATAAGAGTGTTAAACGTAACCATTTAAGTGTTTGCGCCTGCAGGACAGGAGACAAAAGCATTTCTATGATGATACACAGTAACAAATCCACCGTTACAGTTTGTTTTCACTCGCCTTTTTTCTTTTTGCAAATATTAGAAAAGGCCTAGTGCTCAAGTCCCAGATAAAAGATTGCAACTCGCAATTTTCCTGCTAATTGTGAAGCAAACACAATTACACACTCTGACAAAAGGACCTGACCCATTAATGGCGCGCAGAGTCAACTGGATGCATCTCGCTGTGGGAAGTGACTTCTGACTGCTGGGAATGTTTCCTTGTGCGTGGGAACCTTCCCTCCAACGGGTCCATGACCGTCCGGTGCAGAGCGGCACGAAGTTACTACACACACATACACACACACACACACACACACACCATGTGCTGCAAGACACTTCAAATCGATCAATATCAATAAATAATGTCCGACCTTCCTTTATGTATTCAAGCTTTTCATGGGTCACATCAGTGCATCACTTGTTTACTGGATCGAACCTCCATGTACAACAACATCAGAGCGCCGTCCCGTCCCGTGTGTCCTCCATGTTTCTACGCTGAGAGGAGTCTATTGTCTATAGTCTATTGGAGGGCTCCTCATTGGGTCTTTACCAATACGCTTCCCCATGACTCGCTCCCTGACTCGCTCCCTGACTCGCTCCCTGACTCGCTCTCTGACCCGCTCTCTGACTCGCTCCCTGACTCGCTTCCTGACTCGCTCCCTGACTCGCTTCCTGACTCGCTCTCTGACTCGCTCTCTGACTCGCTCTCTGACTCGCTCCTTGACTCGCTCTCTGACTCGCTCTCTGACTCGCTCCCTGACTCGCTCCCTGACTCGCTCCCTGACTCGCTCCCTGACTCGCTCCCTGACTCGCTCCCTGACTCGCTCCCTGACCCGCTCCCTGACCCGCTCCCTGACTCGCTCCCTGACTCGCTCCCTGACTCGCTCCCTGACTCGCTCTCTGACTCGCTCTCTGACTCGCTCACTGACTCGCTCACTGACTCACTCACTGGGTCAAGGAGGCCCGATTTACAGCACGAATTCCATTCTGCGTGCTGCACACAACCACACACACACACCAAGTTGTTCTGAGGATCCACCGAACGCGGTGAGTCAGTCAGTGAATCGGCCAATCAGGACGCAGGTCAGACCAGCCGTTTGTCCATGTGAACTTTCAGCCATGTTGAAAAACAAGCACGGCCCCTCAACCTGCAGCTAACGTTTATATTTTAGGGCTAAAAAGTGACCAAAATAAGTTTCTCAAAACATTAGAGGCGATAACTTAAGTGATGCAGGTTTTAAACGTTGACTCCTATTTGAACGTCTAGTCAAAGCTCACGAGATTCACCAGCAATGATTGACAAAGACAACGGATGCACTGCTGATATAATCCTAATCCCGCCTCTCAAACCCCAGATTGTGTTATTCTCTGACGCCTCATGTCAGCGCTGTGCCGTCGCTGGGGCGGCTCTGACATGTCGGCCTCTCAGCGCCTATTGCATATGAGTTACACGCTAATTACTGGCGTGTAATTACTCGCTACACACAGACACACACAGACACAGCGATGTGCGCCACAGTGTTTCACTGTCAGCCACATTCCTGACTGTCGTTACCCCAAACACAAACACACACAAACACACACACACACACACACACAAGAAGGCCGAAGTCCTTCACACACAGCAGAGGGACCTTGGGGCCTTTTCCTCTCCTTTCCTTTCCTTCCTGGTTCCTCTGCGTCGCACTGAATCAGCGTGACGTTCAGGAGCTGCACATCTCATGGTGTCCTGGGGGATTTTCCTTCAGCCTGCCCCCTCGGCCATAAACCCTTCATTTCTCTGCACTTTGCTCTGAGTCAGCAGAAAGACAGACAGACCTCTGCTCTCCCTCCCTCCTTTCCTCCCTCCCTCCTTTCCTTCTCTCTGCCATGAACCGGACGACCAGGCCTCCGAAGTGATGCATTCAGGGAAGAAAGTTCAAAAGAAAACAGTCAGGAAACGCGCTCAGAGCTCACAGGGTTTACTGAATTCTTTCTTCTGATATTCAGAAGAGATGGAACTTTCTTCACTTCCTCTTCTCAGCACTTATTTGAGCTGCTTTAATGGTTTCAAAGTGAAAGTGTCAAAACAACAAACCAGGAGGGATTTACATCGACTTTCTCCCTCTGGTCTGTGCGCATTCCTTCACAGGACGGCCATCGACATGTGTGTGCTGACTTAAAACTCATTACCACACACACACACACACACACACACACACACAAACCCTGCTGGGAGCCAACAAAAGGTCGGAATCCACAGAGAAAATGTTAACTCCTCCCCCCTTCACATTTCCCTTTGCTTCATACTCAAGTCTCTCACCCCCCAACTCCCCCTGACCCCCTCAGTCCAGCTGGGACATAGGACGTCCTGCTAAAGCACACACACAGACACACACACTCACCAGGTAGTTCATGTTGTCCCGGCTGCAGTGGGCAGCGCTGTAGCTCGGCCCCCCTGCGAGACACTTTACCAACTCGATCCTTTTCGTTTTTTGTTGCAGAGTAGATCCCAAAAAGATCCCCAAACTCCTCCAGGTCTCCCCCTGCACCCTCCCTGCTTCCTCTGTCCTTGTGTCCTTCCTGCCTGCTTCCCTCCCTTCTGTCTGGTGTGGTCTTGCTTTCAGTAGGCGAGCGGATCCCGACACATTCTGCCCTGCTCCGTGATCTCACACGGCAAGAATGAGACTGCTGCTCGGCTCCGCTTACCTCCACCCGCTCGCCCCCTCTCCCTCTCTCTCCCCCCTCATCCCCCCTTCTCGCTCTCTCTCCTGAGAAAAAGAGGGAGGAGCGTGCAACCCCACACGTCACTTCCTGTTGGATCCTCACGTTCCCTCTATGCAGACCGCCCCCCCCCCCCCGGCCTCCTCTGTGCCGCTCTCTCCCCCTGGCTGTGACCGGCTGTCACTGCATCGCCGTGGAGACACGTTTCATGACCTCGGCTGTCTCTGTGCATCCCATAATCACCCAAGGAAGAGAAAGGTTCGGTTCATCCTGCTGGCAGGTTTAAAGGACAAAGAGCTGCTTGCTGCGTCAGCGACGCACAAAGACAATCAACACACCCAAATGATGGTAACGCACAAACATGTGAACACCACGACGGCACACAGAGGCAGAAAATGACTCCATTCAATTCAATCAATAGTGATGCTAACAAATGATCTGACGCTCAACACTCTCCTGTGGCATCTTCCCCGTAGCTGCTGAATGACTGGTAGCAGAACTATCGATAGCGCCCCCTGCTGGCCACGAGAGACAATGCAAGGCTTCATGGTTCTTTACCCAGGACTCAGTCATTCTTTCCTTTACAGTTATTGTATTGGTGCCAGATATGAATCACACCATTTTGTGGAGTGAACGTATCAGCAGGATGATTGACAGGTGAAGAGGCCCGCCCGTCCGTCCATCCGTCTGTCCCTGCAAGCCTGTAGCATGGGACGAACAGTAGTCGCTGTGTGTGTGACACTGACCAGCCTGGTGCCAACTATCCAGCAGGACATTCCACACACCTACACACACCTCACACACACTCACACTCACGAGGCAGAAAGGAGTCATTGAGGAGGAAGCGATGGGGGTCAATGCGAATGTGAACATATGGAAGTGGCATCGTGACCACTGAGCTTCTGTGTCTCAACATCTGTGTCTGGATGGAGCGATGAAGAAACGTCACAGACCTTCAGTCCTGGTGATGTTCCCATGGGTTCGTGCACTACTGAGTAACAACGTGGCATATGAACATCCCGCTGTGAAGAAGACTTGACACTGGAGACGGAGACCATGAAGTCATGTCTGTAATGTTTACTGAGGGAATAAATCAGGGGAGAAGCAGAGCCGATGGCCGTGAGAAGGAAAAGGCTAATGTGAGGCAGGAGGAGCAGTAGAATAGTAGCTTGAGGAACATCAAAGCAAAGGTTTAGAACATGTGATGGATGGCTCCTTAAAGAACACTGCAGGTACATGCAAATGTGTGTGACCAGGTTCCTCATTCAGTGTTTCCAATAGATCTCTGCTAACGTCTGCTTCATATGTAGCTCCCCTAGTGGTCCCCTGCATTATTACAGCCATTTGTTTTATTCATTTTATTTCATTTATTCATTTTTGTTCTGCTGGTCAGTTTGTTAAAATTGACCCGCCTGTTTAAACCAGACTAAAAAAGAACATTGAGAAAGTAAAGTCAGAGTGTGACCGCGATAAATCCTCATTTGGTGTGTCTGTGTGTGTAAGTGTGTGTTGTTTCCGAACACACGGCTTCAGGTCCCCCCCCCACATGAAGACGTTCATATTGTGTGTGCGTGTGCGTGTGTAATATTATCTAATGTTACACATGCGAGCTCATCAGCTCATCAGTCAGTGAACGAGTAAAGAATCCGACATGCGAGGTTCTACAGCGGCCATTTGCATTTGTGCTGCAGGGAAAGAGAAGCCTCGCTGTTATAATAAGCAGCCTAGTTGATGAACACTGAGTGTGTGTGTGTGTGTGTGTGTGTGTATGTGTGTGTGAGCCACTGGACCAGAGCACAGAGCTGACAGGGGTTAATGAAGTTATTAACCATGCAGATGGAGGGAGAAGGCCGCGGTGTCATTCATCTCAGGCGACTGTGTGAAGGCTTTTCATTTACAGAAATGTTCTCCTGGCTCCTCACACGACGCCGTGTTGCAGCGAGAGTTGACTGGGGGTTAGCAGATATTTTTGGCCTGATGTCTTTTGTTTAGAACTAAATGAGGGGGGGGGGGGGGGGGGGGGGTGAGGGGGGTGAGGGGGGTGCAGATACAGTAGCATTGGTCGTCCAGCACCAGACCGGCACATTCATTACGACAGCTGGCAGGAAGCAAAGTGAAACTGCAATGTGAGGGACATCGACTGGAGATGTACTAGTAGTCAGAAACAGACCATTTCTGAAGGCAGGGGGGTCAAACTCATTCCAGGTTTGGGCCGGACCATCACAGTGGGGGTTTCACTTCCTGTTGTGTTCTGAATTAAGCCGCTAGCTTTGAGTTTGAGACGTGCGCCTGCCAGGGCTTAGTACCCTTGTGTCTTCTTGTCAACCCCCCGGTGCGCAAGGATCAGGATACTCGTAGATAGATCCCCCCCCCCATTCCATGTTAGGCCTGTAGGATTGATCATGTGATTATTTATAGGTTAATATTTGTAACCCTCAGGCAGAGAGAGAGGGCATGCGGCCTTTTGACAGGATGCAACTTTGCTTTCACAGCTCTGAAAGTTGATGACGCAGCATAAAAGTGAGAACGACGGGGCGGGTCGACATGGCCAACATGGCTCTCACCGCACCGCAGGACGGCTGGACATTGTGTTGCTGTGCGAGTAGTTGCCTCCCACCCTGCTTCCCCTGACATGCACGAGGAGTTTACACATTGTGTGTTTTACCTGCTTCTAAACAGCTTGTCTGGTTCTCTCGTCTGACTCCTCCTCCTCTCCTCGCGGTTTGTGTTTTGGCAGCATCCCCATCACGGTTGAAGGAAACAGCGCTTTCAATACCAACAGCCACTGTGTGGCGGCGCTCTCCCCGGATGCTACCAGCCCGCCGCCACGAGGCCTCAGGCTCCTCCATTACGAGAGCTTGGAGATGAGAGGACGAGTGAGAAAGAGAGAGAGAGAGAGAGAGAGAGAGAGAGCGCCACACGCTCACAAATATGCAGTAGAGGATTTTCTCTCTGAGGAACTGGAATAAATACTGCATGAAAGAAAAGAGGGGAAAGCCAGTGACTTCACTGAGAACAGAGCAGGCGGGTGCAATCACAAAAGAAGCGTTTTGTAGAAAGGCTTCTGCAGTTGGTCTGCATGCCAGAGGTCAACGGCCTCCCTATCGGCCGTGATCTCTTCCCCGCGGGACAGCAGAGGGTGAATGCGTCCCATTCACTGCACAGTGACGGCCATTCACGGCTGTCTGGGCCATTCTCATAAAGCCGCGGCGTGAATGCCACCCTGTCAGCCGCGACTTAGCCAGGACAAAACATACCGGCCACCTATTGAAGAGAGACGCACGATGCATTTGGGATTCAGGCATGTAACCCAGAGCTGGGCAGCAAACCACCACGCAGCGATCAGCTGTGAGGCAAACGAGCCCAAAACCAAGCTGGAAGCCCCTCGTGGTCGGGCTGGAAAACGCGCTGGAGCTCAGTCGTGCCAGAGGCCACGCTTTGTTCCGCTGTGTCTGACAATCATCTCTTTGACAGCCAGTGTAGGAAACATCACCCACACACACACACACGCACGCACGCACGCACGCACGCACACTCACACACACACGCACACACACACACACACACACACACACACAGCCTGTGGGGATGAGTCGCGCTTGGACCCGATCACCCCTCTGTACTGTAGAACTGTAAGATGCTGCTTCTGGACTTTTAGAACTCGCTTGAGTCATAACCGGATTTAGAGTTCAGCGTTACCGTGACGGCCGCTGTGTTGTGATGCCACATTCCGCGCAGGAAGTTGGATCGACCAATCAGCCAGCTTGAAGCGGCACGTAGACACTGCAGCTGGGTTCCCCCGATGTACGAGTACATCTCTTTCTCTTTCTACTACGGACCATGTCTGTCCCAACTTTACTACGGCCACAGTAAACCGTCTATATAAATGTAATGTTCTTAACTACCAAACGCCTGTAACCAACAGTTCCAACAGTAGCTGCTTCACAGCTCAAGCAGCCAGCACTGTGGGAAACAAGTTGGTGTCGTCTGCATATTAGTACAGATTCATGCAGCAACAATCCACTGGTTCGTCTCAGTGACGTGTGATCTGTTCCCTCTGATGGATCCAATCACGATCTCATCAGACTGCATTTAAAGTCACACGACTTTTCATTGAGATCCTCTCAATTAGGGAAATATTTCCTCGTCGTTAGTTTTAAGCCCTACAGAATCCCTCCTGATGGCTGCAATCCATATCAAATGATGCTGCATTGAAACACGGCACAGTTATGCATCGAGTTGGAACATTACTGCTCTCTGCTGGATCATGTTGAGCGCATGAAATGATTTATGACTCCACTGCATTCTGGCAGACCTACCCCCCCCCCCCCCCCTGCAGGCAGTCAAACGTTCTACAGAACACCTGCAGGACAGAATACACGGCACATACGTGAGCACGAGCACACACAACTGTTTGCATGTTTTAAAACACACTCATACCTCAGAAGTCTTTCCAACGGTACGACAACGTGAGGTGGGATTGACAACTGGGTTTAAGTGAGCTTATATTCCACATGAAGTCTGGCTCACACACACTCTCATCACACACACATAGGCAGGTTACTATGGCAACTAGGCCTGAAGGGCCAGTGAATCAATCTGGACTAGTCTAAATTTGCTGATAACACATATAGAAGACACACATCTTCACACAAAACACACAGACACAAAATCATGTCAATGAGTTATATATTTATTTCTAAGAAATGCAAATTGGCTGATGCAAAACACAGATACCGATGTGCTCAAGTTTGTTGTCTATTATAAAATAATACAATAGAATTCACAAGTAATCGTATAAGCCTGTGATGAACATGAAGCCACTGTGAAGTTTCTGCGACCATCAGTGTTTCCCCTCCCGTTGAACAAGTAATAAATAGAATGATCATTGATCCGGTTTGATGTGTTACCAAAGGGAAGCGTGCTTATACAGATGTGTGCTCTTACACATGGATGTTTCCATCTGATGTCAGTAACAAAGTGCTGATGGGGCGACAGACTCTCTCCTCTCTTATCCAAACAAGGACTGCAGAAGCGCTGCTGGCTGTTAATAATAATAGTTACACTGTTCTAATGTCAAACCGCATGTTTAAAGCTTTGATGTTGGTCTCAAATACAGCATTTGGACCCTTGAAGCACCACAGGAGGATCAGGGTACCGTATCTGTGTTCAGAGGGCCCAACTCCAGTAAACACTCACATCCGTCTGCATCGTCGTACTGCAGAGGAGGGGGAATCGGCCGCTCGAGCTCTCCAGAGGCCGCGCCGCTCTTTTTATAGGCCCTCAGAAGTGGAGTAGGCTAATTAGCTTTCAACGCTACGCAGCTGGATTATCGTCAGACTCTCAGAGTCACAGCAGGAGAAGATCATCTGCAGGCTCCGCTGCACTAGCATTAGCCCGCCGTTAGCCCGCCGTTAGCCTGCCGTTAGCCTGCCGTTAGACCGCCGTTAGCCTGCCGTTAGCCCGCCGTTAGCCTGACGTTAGCCCGCCGTCAGCATCAGAGGCGATGTAAGCGGCTGACTTCATCAAATCACCAAGCTGCACCGGTGACCTTTTGTCCCCACAGGAGGGGGGGGGGGGTCTCTGATCTGCTGCTCCACTGGCTGCTCTCTAATCCACGTAATATGCGGATTAGAAGAAGATTACAGACGGATCTTCACCATCAGGCCTCCCGCTCCACCTGTTACGGACGGACGCACCTGCTCTAAATAACCTGTTCATCCATCACCAACGCGGCCAACACGCTGTAGAAAAGCATCAACGTGATCCTTCTTTACGTTTTTTTGCTTTTAACAGGGTAACCATGGAAACAGAGAATCACTACTGGGCTGCTTTGATAGGAACATAAAACAGGATGGACATAGTGATTGTGAGGACTTGACGCTGTAAGGACTTTTTGATATGAACACATTCATCCACATTTATCACTGGAATGACTCCATCTTGCTGATTCAAGCCACGTGTGTGTAGAATGTGTTTTAGTCATAACTCATATTTGATTATTCAGGACAGAGTGGATTTCCTGCCCTCTAGCTGTCCACATTTGAGTGTTACACCATAAACATCAGTAGGCGGTCTAAGGAGCACTTTGCATGGCAGCATGAGCTTCTTCCCCAAACTAACTAGCTGAAATAAATCACCGGGGAAGTAGAATTAGTGGATTGAAAGAAGGAAGCGTGAAAGGGAGGAGCTGACAACATGTCAGAGTGGCTGAGACACGGAGAAACATGACTGACCTACATTATCCTAATGAAGGGAGCGCCAACGTGGCGCTTCATCTCACCACTGGGGGGCGTCAGGGCCAGTTCAGCAAAGTCATAACATTTTATATATACTTTTTAAAAATAAATACACTACATGTGTGGTAGTTATGTTTGGCCATTGGCCCATGTTCTCGTTGCACAGAGCGATGTGATCCAATCACGTTCAGCCTGTGTCTCCACTTAGGAGACGCCCAGGTCCTCTACGGAGACCAATTCAACCAATCACATCTTTAGTGTGACATGTTGGCCGTGTTCTTTGAGGTGCCTCATAAGGACGTCTGCATTAACGCACAGCGCAGCAGTGACGTGCGCTCTGATTGGTCAGTGGACCAGCGAGTAGATCTCAGCATTTGGTGAAAGATCAGGATGAACTGTGTCTGTAAACAGTCAACAGCATTTAGTCAGTGAACTGCTTCGGTGTTCTTACATCTGCAGCCGCGTGTTCATCTGTCTATTGTCCTGTTTTAATTACATCGTTATCATCGTCCGCTGAGGTGTGAATAATGTCTGAATGGTCCAGGCTCCGTGTGCAGTGTGTCATTGCTTTAGAGGCATACATTCACGCTGTGAGCCAGGAAGCCAGTTCACTGCATTCAAACAGCTAAATGCTGCTGCTGATGACATTCAACACTTACTGGTTTCTGCTTAATTACATTTCTCCACAACAGCAATCGCATCATTTCACACTTCACGGCGTTTCTTTCCTCTCGCGTCGTTTCAATAGTGTGGAGTTGGACTTTTACCGAGAGGGAAAAAAGGTCCCATTAAAAGTCACTACTCGTACATGTCCACAATCAGCACCACACAACTCACTTGTGCTGATTTACAATATCACATCGAAAGACAAGTTGTGACCATTAGAATCAATGCTGTTCATTCTCTGTGGACCATGAACCTCCAACACAACCAGGATGGCAACTTTGAGCCCGGTTGACATTCTGACCCCACAGGAGTCGGAGGGAAAAGGTCAGGCTCACGACAAGCATGAAGCTTCTCCTCCTCAGGGACCATGAACATCTGGCCTGAATGTCACCACATCTGGCCAGTGGTTGGCGAGATGCTATGAGACCAGCTGACACAATAGATATCGTGATGCACAGGTTACTGTCCCAAACATGGACATTCATTCATCAATACAGTAAGTGCAGCCATACTATACATTGAAGTGGATAACGAACACACAACCTTCTGATCGCGTTCTGGTCGACATTTGGTTTCCCTCTCTGCATGACGGGAGACTACGGCAGCTGGAATCACGCTGACCTAATTCAGCGCTGCGCTCCTCCAGCGAGGCCAAGAATGTGTTTTAGAGATGTACAAAACACACACACACACACACACAGACAGACACGCACAGCGATTCATGTCCCGCTTCCTGTCTGGTGGAAGGAATGCTGCGCTTCCTGTGTGGCGCGGCCTCCGGTCACATCCAGCAGGAAGCAGCTTCTCTAATGCAACGATTCCACTGCAATCCAGCTTGACACGGCGATGAGCGCTCGTCATTTCATTACAATGCATCACAGGATGCAGGTCTGCACAGCGGAGCAACAAGAAGTAACAAGAAGCTGCACTCTGCTCTGGACTCGCAGCAGAGCGCTCTCTGCAGGATGCGGTTAAAGCAACATGTTGCTGATCTTTTGAGGACTGAATGTGTAATGTTGGCGATTGTTTAACAAAAACATGCTTTTAATCCCACTTGGCAGGTTTCAGGGATCAGAGGGATAAAGACTTTATTGGCTTTGCTGCTCCAGAATACTGAATTCATTTTTAAAATAAATCCTGTACTTCATTTTCTTCTAAAATAATACATTAAAAAGCTATTCTTGTCTAATGACGGATATCCAGAGAGCCAGTAGTGATACAATCTGTGCTGATAGTCATTGAGCTGAATTTGGGAGCTATTTGATGGGGAACTCGTTCAGACTGCTGTTTCTTCTTTTGGTCTCCAGCAGCTGAAATGTGTCTTGTGGGAGTTGTAGTTAAAAATAGAACAGTTGTCACATCTGTGTAAAAAATAGCGAGAGGTCGGACTTTATTGGCCGAGTGTGGAAGACGAAAGACAGCCTGCTGCCAAAATACTAGTCCTACAGTGCTGGGGGGCGATGATGAAAACCCCGAATATCCACTGTGTCCTCGTCCTGTCAGCGCCGGCTTTGTCTCCTCCTCTGTCTCTTTCCTATTCACACTGCTTATTGTACCGCGTGCCACTGCCAGCCTGCAGGACGCACACTCACACTCACACGCACACACACACACACACACGCACACACACACGCACACACGCACGCACAAGGCCTCTCTTTGCGCCTGCAGGATTGAATGACTGTGATCTGTGACGTTTGGCCCCTGAGTTGGCTGCTGTCCGTGGTGCTGATGGAAGCGGCATGCCGAGCCGACCATCGTCTAGTTGGTGCTGTGTGTGTGTGTGTGTGTGTGAAGCCTTTGTTTTCTAGACATTTTGTACAGATTGAATAAACATGTAAATTTGGCGCCGCAGTAATGGAGCTCTATGAGTCCAAACATACCAAGATGAAATCCCCCGTTGAAGTTGACCAGAAACATCAATAATGCGACAGCAGTCACACAAACGACGCCCCCGCCCCTCCCCCCTTCTGTTAATGTGACCAGCTGAGACGACTGCAGACAGGTATTAAGGTGGCTACAGCTTGGGTGTTCAGCCCCGCACGCACACACACACACACACACACACACACACACACACACACACAGACACACGCACTCTATAGGAGCTGGGAGTTTAATCTGCCCAGCTGCTATCCTGTGAATTGGTTGTGAACTGAGAGGGCAAGCAATTTACTCCTCACAAAGGCCATTCCACACCAACAAGCGCTGTGTGTGTGTGTGTGCGTGTGTGTGTGCGTGATGGAATTGAGACGGGTGGGGGGGAGGCGGGTGAAGGGAATATGTAGGATAAAGAGCTGCAGCAGCATGGATGTGGTGGACGGGCGGATGAAGGGGGATACGGAGGGAAGGGAGCAAATGAGAAAGGAGGGAGGGCGTTAACGGGCAGGGGGCGGGGCTTACTCGCTGTCTGGTATCACTTTCAACACACACTAATGAACACTTGTGATCTGTGACTGACTCATCGTTAGACGTCCTCCTGAGGTCCGTTGGACCGAAGCTGTCGCCCTTGTTTGTTCCACAGCCGCTCGAGTGACGTGTCAGTGAAGTGACGTGACGCGTTTTCTCCTCGGACGCAGTCATCACAAGGACGGATGGATCTTGGATCTTGCATTTGGCGTTGGCCAATTCATTTCTTTTTTCCAAACAATGAACATCAAGTCAATGACTTGATGTCAATCACAGAGACCTGTCAATCACAGTAAGCCCCGCCCTATAGCATACTTTATAAACCATGGTTTACTAAATGGACAACATGCTTGATTGAAGAAGACTTTAAACTAAACATTTAGACCATAAACTCATGTTTACATCAAGTAAAAAAAATAGAGTCATTGACGTCTACAATCTGAAGTCAAGTAAAATACAGCCAACTGTCATGAGACACAAGACCCTCCCTGACTCTACACAACACGGACGGACGGACGGACAGAGGTTGGATAGCGAGCAGCATGACTGCCTCCCTCACACACACACACACACACACAGTGTCCCAGTGGAGCAGCTTCTGTTTGCCAGCGACGTGTCCTCCTGCCACGCTTCCATTGGGTGGGAGATCTAATCTGTGGAGGAGCCGTAAACGGTGTAAAAGGCGTTGACATCGTGACGCCACCCATCTTGAAATATGTCCAACAAAGAAATTAGAAGGCGTATCAGGAAGAAGCTTCTGCCTCATCATCTGCCTCCTTCAACAAACCCTGAGGAAGTTGAGAAGCTGCACATCACCAAGGCAAAGAAGATGAACCTTCAGAAAGCGCTTTCATACCGTCACAGTTCCAGTCCTCGTCCTTTGTTAGGTGACCCCTCCCCCCCCGGGCTTCATTGTGTGGAACAGAAAAAGTACAAATGTACTACAAAGTGCTTTTGTGATGGCTCGAAGCAATGCCTTATAAAAGGATTGCCACTTCGTGCCTGGGGCCCATTTAATAGCTTTTAGTGGGCGGGTGTTTATTTTGCAGTGGTTGTATTCTACTTTGTAGGGAAAGAAATTTCTCAAGGTGAAAAGAGTAGAATACGCATTCAACTTCAGCCATCAAGACTCATTTGGTTTTGTAAATAGACAAAGAAATACGACCTTTCAAGGACAAAAGCAAAAAAAGGTAAAAAATGTTTTCTTCACTCGGCAGAAGCAGCGTCAGTGGGAACAGCGGAGCCATTAAAGTGTAATTCCAGCGCTAATGGACCAAAAGCTGTTTTTCTGCATTAAAACACATCAAATAAGCCGTGGAGACAGTATTTTTCGTCGACCAACCAAAAAAAAGATTTATGGCCACATATTCTCGCGAATCAGCGGCGGAGATGTGGTGACGCGTTCCAAATAGCATTTTTTAGACCAGTAATATTGTTCAAAACAGCACCAAACTTTGTCAAGACTTTTAAGAACTCTTACCATACGACTCGCTAGCAGCTCCTCTTGAAGGACTAGACCCTACAAGTCGATTACAGAATGCTATGCCTATGCTACGCCTATACCTCGTATAGGGTTAGCATTCTATAATCGACTTGTACGGACAAACTGATTCACGATTTGGGGCTGTAGCATATTTGGGACAAACTCTGTATTGGTTGATCAACAAAAAATACTGTCTCCACGGCTTATTTGACGTGTTTTCAAACAGCTTTTGGTCCATTAGCGCTGGAATTACACTTTAAGAGTCTTTGAGGGAGGGCAGTGGATTATCCAGAGCCCCCAAACGCCTCACGCCTCAGTCCGTGAACCTACGAGTAGAACTATACGTCCAGGAAGCAGTGTTGATCAGGTTGTCTCGTGATTTGCGATTGTCCGTCCTGCCCCTGATGGTTTGCCCCTGTGCCCGTCTGCCTCTCCCTTTGTCCTGGGCCAGTTTGTCTTGTTCCGTGTCACCGGCAGGTACCAACGTCCGCCGACCAGCCTTGCCACCTTTCTGTGCCTTGTTCAGTCTCGCTTTCGGTTGGTTCTTCTTTCAGCCTAGTGTTTTGATTTTGAACATCGTCTCAGCAGTTGTGCATTTGGGTTCAGGGCCGTCGTCACACTATGGAGAGGTAAAGCTGGTACTGTGCGAAGGGCCGGAGAGGGTCACCATCACTTAGACCGGATACAGAGCGTATTGGATAAAGTGCCAGATGGACTTTTCTTGCCTGCAGGTTTATTATTGCTTGGGCTTCTGTGGCGGAGACCTAAAGACGAAAGGGTAGGTTTGCATCAGCGAGACACCTCTTGAGTTCCGTATTTGTTCATCTTCATCACGGAGAAGAGCTGCACACACAGGTATGTGCTTGCACACAGGCAGAGAGCCTGGAGGGGTTGAGGCATCACCCTGGAGGGCGATCAGCTCCTTTACGGGGTTCACAGGTGCTCTGTCCACGTTGGCTGCCAACGGATTGTCAAACAGTGCCAATTCAAATCTCAAATTCTGCAGATCTGAGGGAACTGTGTGTGAAGTGCTGCCAGTTTATTGGCACAATGCCTCCTTCACAAGGCGCCGGTGTTATAAAGTGACCAAAGCTTCCACCGTCTCTCAGCTTGGCCGTATAAACGTGTCCTCATCCCCGAGGTGCTGCGTCATGTCGCTCATGAACGACATATCAAGGGGATCTCTTTAAATCTCTTCAGACGTTCAGAACATCGCTCTGATTTAAGTGTTTAGGCCTCTTTGTTACGCTGCTTATCACGTGTTCCATTCGCAGAGCTTCAACACGCAGCGTTTCTGGTGTATGATGCAGTGGTGCGATGTCAGCTCACCTGATCATTATTCCTCCTTTTTACAGGTGGGCCACTTAAAACAGACATTTGACATTTGCTTATACGCCCAATATAAAACTGTACAGATGATGTCCGCATTACAGGTCAGACACTACAATGCACAATACATGTTTGCAGGTCCATGAGGAAAAGTTGAAACGTACAAGAGAAATGTATGAATCTCAGCAAGTACAGTGCGTCTTTCAACGGTTCAAATATACAAATTAATCTGAGAAAGTGCGTTTTTTGCAACAGCTGGGGTCCCTTTACTTTCTGTCAGCTGGTTCAGTTCACATTAAGGGATCCGGGATGTGACAGGACGCTACAGCAATGATAGCCGTAACCTTCTTCTACGCAGACTCGAATGAGGCAGCTACATCGATTCAGTCCTCAAGAGAAAATTATAAGAAAATCGTAAATGTTCGATTGACCATTAACCGTGATGTAGATTGAAGCTCAGTAATATCTACCTCCTCACATCATTCACCTCTCCCTGTTTTACCCCCCCCCTCCTCCACCATTTACCATTTCATTACCTCCCCCCCTCCCCCCGCCCCCTCCTCTCTCCTTCTGCCTCCGCACAGCCTGTAAATCATCCAATCAGGCCTGAGGCCAGGGGGTCAAACACAGACAAACCGGGACGACTGGGAGGACGGATGGGTGGAGGGAGGCGGGGGGGGGGGGGGGCATTCAGTGGTTCCATGAGGCAATGAGACGGAGACGGAAGATACGTGACAAACTGACGCTATCCTTTTATTTCACAGATTAACTTGAATCATTTTTCAAATGTGAATTTTTTTACAAAAAATGTAATCTATTTCTTTAACTGAGCTTTTCCACAGAGAACATTTTTTTCTGATGATTTTGGCACTAAATAGAACAAACCTCCATTTCTACAGGCACTTTGCAAGATGTAGTGTAGTAAATGAAGGACATTGATGGACACAGTACCAGAGTTTACAGGGACATTTTAAATTAAACTTTTGAGACATTGGCAATTAAAGGGTACAAAAGGGACATAAGGGAAGCAAGCAACCACAGAGATTATATATATATATATAATTATATATAACACTTCATTTTATATCATCTTTATGGCATCCGCGTGCCAGATTAGAGGAGTCAGATAACGAGGAGGAGGAAGAGGGTCATGAAGAGGCGAAGGGCAGATAGAAGGTCAGCGACGGATCAAACTACGACTACATCTACAGGTTGTTCATTGTTGCTAATTCATCCAAGGATTCCTTAACGGGTTTTCAATTCAGTCTTACATTGAGGTTTGTGGTATTTGCTTTCATAAATAATTACATTGTGTAATAAGAAATTCAATTTCAATAAAAACATTAGATTCCAATCAGAGGAAATGCTATTCAAAATGTTTATGTAATGTTATCCACAGGAAGCCCCTTTAAATGAATATCACCCAGGTGCGCGCACACACACACACACACACACACACACACACACACACACACACACAATTTGTGTGTGTGTTGCACAAAACAATTATTATTTGCTAACGGGGTTTCGACAGGGTTGTTGATCAATACCAGTTCACTGTGTCTCCCCACTGCTGCTAGTCTTTGTGCTAAGCTAGGCTAATGACACCGACATATCAATCGTCTCACAGAAAGGTTCCCTTCAACCAAAACAAGCTCAACATGTAACAGCACAGTCACTGGCCCCACGTGGTCTTTACCCGTCTAGGACGTGTTTTTAAATGTTGAATAGACTTTACTTGTATTTGCTTTTCTAGTATTTCGACCACTCAAAGCGCTTTAACATTACACAACATCCTTCTATTCTGATGACAGCAGCTAAAACACACAGAGCCACCTGCGCACCAGTGACTAACAACCACACAGTGTAGCCACAGCTGCAAGAGCCATGTTGGGGTTGAGTGTCTTGCTCAAGGACACATGGACACGCAGGTTGGCTAGGCCTGGGATCGAACCGCCAACCTTCTGATTTAGCTCCATTATTTCACAAGTCATTATATTTTCAAACTGCTGTATTAAAATAAGGGAAACTCAAACACAAGTACTTACTGTAAAACTGCAGTAATACCGCTTTGTGGCAACAAGAGTAATATGAAGTACGGATAGCTGCACCGCTAAGGGCAACGCAATCCATATGCTACGCTAATAACACACAGAGACTGCAGTGAGAGACACTGATGGACAACGGTGTCGCCTGTTGAAGACGCCATCTTTCAGAGGACTGTAGATGCAGCCTGCATGTCCATTAATCAATAAAGCGCTGTACCAGCATACCGGCTAATCAATACTAAACCCTTTATGGCTAATGGAGGCGAGGATAAGGGCAAAGCATCACAACGAGCAAGCCCCCGGTATTATCATACGGTGTGTGTGTGTGTGTGTGTGAGGGCTCAAACCGTAACACAACCTAGAGCCTCAACGAGTTTCACTGAAGAAGACTTTGGACTTTTTAGCATAACTTCAACATTACACTAATAATTGTACATTTCTAAAAACAACCTGCGTCTGTTTGGAGGGTTTTTGATTTTGGGAAATCCGAAGTAAGTTACGTTGGATCAGAGAATTTCTAATATGACTAGATGTGGCACTCTCTGGTTACTTCCAGGTTCTGGACGGGCTGCAGTAGCACGTCTGTCCATGCGGGGGCGCTCGTAGGCGAGTGCAGAATGCATTGGACCCAATGAGGCTTCATCCCCCAAAATCCACTTTTCTCAGGATATAATTTTTTGTCAAGCAATTTGAAACTTGTATTCAAAAGGGGGGGCTAGAATAATACACTCATCTGAAAATATAATTTTTAAGTTCACTCATCTGTTCTAAAAATCCGTTCAAAAATGTGATGACGTCACATGTTTGCATACTGCCGGAGGTGCTGCTTTACGGCCATTTCCTCGGCGATCGCTTCGGCACTCCCGAATCATGGCTTCCTTTCTCACGACATCAGCAACATGATGGACAACGATAACACCAGCTGCTATTTGAGGTAAACTTGGACAGAAAGTCCTCCTAAACTTTATATTTCTGATTCTGCTTTAGCTTCAGCTGCCATCAAACAGGGTCTCTGGTCGTAATCGGTCGCAATCCGTCACTGACCAATCAGCATTCATTAGCAGAATGCTAGCGTGTTCCAGCCAACAACGGCCCAACCTGTAAGAAATCGAAAGGACATAAGCACTCATTCATTCCACTTTTGGTCTGTAATCCATATTGAACTTGCGGAATCAAGGGCTCTGGTTAGATCAGAAAACGATTTATTGCAAAATCAAGACGCTGGTATTGACTTTGGTGGCAACACTACCAGCCACAACCAGCTAACATGATAACTAGCTAACTCGCTAACACGCTTACAAGCGAACTCACCGCCAAAATATAATCCATGATAAAAAACATTTGCCCTGCATGCAAACGGTGGCATTAAACTTTTGGGATCTAAGGATGACACACAAAGCCCCTTTATTACGTCCACATTTCCTGAGAGGATTTATGGTGAGCGAGTTTTATTTTATGTTTGAGTGGCCATTGTTTCAGGAATCGTGGAATTCGACTGATTTTGCCATTGACTTCTGCTCGTGCTGACATCCCGACTTACCAGCGGTAATCCATCACGATTCCTTTGGAACCGGCAGACAGCAGCATCTGTTAATACCTCACAAGCCGACAGAGTGAAGCCGCTGAGCCCCTGTGGACTCACACTGCCTCCATGTGACTGAACAGATGCCGTGGAACAGCTTTGGTTTTCTAACCACAGTGCTTTTGCTGCATTTCGTGTTTCCATATTCCAGCTGTGGAAGCAGAGATTCTATTTCAAATGTCAAAAGCTGCATCGTTTGAACATTTGGAACGGTAAGTTATGGCGACACTTGCAAAATGCAAAATGAATTGAAATGAAATATTATTGATTGTACAATTAGCGATACTCCATAATACTTTTAATTAATTTTATACGAATCAACATGGGCACCGCTAGCGAGGTCTTCTCTCTGCCATGACAGAGATGTGTGTCAGAGTAAAGCAGAACACAGAACGCACAAACAGAGAGAGGAGGTCTGCTTTTTGTCTTTCCCCGTAAAACTTTCAAAATGAGGAGCTTTCATGCTGCAGATGCCGACCTCGCGGCATCTGCAGCGTAGAATCAGTCGGCACCGAGGGAAGTGGCATTTCATGCATACATTTGCAAATGGATGCATCCACACTGTTTGAACGGGAGTACGAGCAGCGGGGGGGGGAATGACCTTTAGCCGTGTTCGCAGGGTGGACATGCAAACTTGTATGCAAAATGTAAAAGGCCGCGGTGGCCTTTTTAGAGTCCAGTCAAACATGGAGCTTTGATTCTGAAAGGTTAAAAATGCGTAATAAATGCAACGTGAAATTAAACTAGAAAAAGTGTTTTCTTTATGGTTCAACAGTATTCAACAATTCCACCTGAGGACTTCACTTCCCTGCCTTGTCCTGTCGTCCCCTGTGATTGTCTGATTTTTTCCACCTGTGTCCAATCACCTACACCTCCTCTGTGTATTTAAACCCTGAGTCTGTTTTCCCTTGTCGCTTCATTGTCTTTCGTCGCTCTTTTTACATTTCCAGCAAAAGCGATCAGGCTACAACAACATGACGTGACGTGTTCCGCCAAGCTCCATTTGCCTGCACAGCCCCGTCCCGAAACACGCTGTTCATAGCTGCCCCAGAGGGTAAAAGACGTGCACGTAGTCATGGTGACATCACCCATTGGTTAAAATGAACATCAGTTACCAGGTGGACTGTGCAGAGGTGATTGAAACCATCATCTCATGTTCAAATAGCTTACTTGGTAATAAACCAAGCGAGAAAGCAGAGTAATTCTCTCATAGACGTCTATGCAACCAGAGGAGTTGCCCCCTGCTGGGCAGTAGAGAGAATGCACTAGAAAGACACTTCTGCATTGGCTTCACTCAGCTGAACAGGAGGCTGCCACCTGCTCACCGAACACAACATTCTTTATTGGGTCCTACGTTTCTTTTGTCCGGTGGGGATTTAGTGGAAGTCACTGAGGATGTGGATCAACGAGCAGACGTGATCCTGATGACAGCGTTTCCACTGCAGCCTCCCGCTTCTCTCACGCTAGCTCCTTATATCCCAGCACACCCTCAAACACACACACAACCTGCACCCCTGTATGAGAGGACCCTCCCGTTGCCCTAGGCAACCCGCCACCAGCGTGCAGAGCTGCGGGAAATTTAGATTCAAGGTGTGTGTGTGTCTACGTGCGCGTGCATAAGGACGGGAGGAGGGGAAAATCGTGATGAACATGAAGGAAAATGCTAAAAGTCTATTGTAAACACACACACGTGGACGCTGGCCAGGTGGTGCAGGTGGTGCCCGTGCAACGCCTCAGGAAACCCCACCTACCCCAGGGCAGGGCAGTGGTGGCATTTAAATAACACACATTTATGTATTTATGTCGACTCCTACGCATGCATATCTGCATTATTCAGATTGTGCACTCATGCGGAGGAGGAAAAGTTGCAAACAGGCACTCAGCACAACGAGCACTTAATCTCCACTCCATCAAACACACATAACACACACGCTTCATCATATAATCAGGATTTTGTATTATGTGCTGTGAACACAGAACTCAAGGGGTGAGTGGAGTCCTTCTTTTTTAAGCTTTTTTTGTGGTTGCTCTTAATTCTGAGTATTTGACCCATTGCTGCTTTCTGCTGCTACAGTACATAATAAAGAGAGAGTGTGTGTGTGTATGTGTGTAGAATATCAAACACTAGAATCTCCTCCAGCTATAGTTTGGTACCTTTGGCTCAACATACAGAACAGAGAAACATCCGGGTTAACAAACATCCTGCATGTTTTTTATTCCCTCTCGTGTTATCAAGCAAACTCTGCATCAGTCAGGTGACCACGTACACACACAAACACCCGCCTACAGGATCCAACCTGCCAGGCACGTCATGGAAAGCCTGGCTGTGTTTGTGTGAGAGACGTTACACAAAGATTTGACCAGGTGAGAGGAATCATGGAAACGGTTGCTGTGGCAACCACTTCACCGGCTGGTACTGCAGGCGTCACGATGTCACTGGCGTTCATAAGAGCAATGGAGCAAGTTGACTGGAGCACAGGAAACATATGGAGTCCACGCACGTCCTTTCCCCAACTCGTTGAGTCCATATGCGCACACACACACACACACACACACACACACACACACACACACACACGCTGGCTGTTGGTTAGGAATCCTTTCTGTGTCTGGCTGCTCAAAGCCAACACGAGAAAGAAAACATGTATTAAATACAGATGTTTTCAAATGCACCATCAGAATATTTCATCAGCGATCAATGTAGCCAATGAACAGTGATGACGGATCACATGGGCTCGTTCCAGGGTTCAGTTCATTCGTTGCCAGCTAACGGAGGTTACGTTAACTTAAATTGTGATGCATGTAATCTTATTCAGTAACGGGGAGTGTTGGGCAAACTTAAATGATTACATCATAATGTTGAAATGTGATGTAATCGTGTAAAACAAAAAGATTGTTGACGAGAAACTTGATTTATTGTTTGGTTTTAAAAAACATGGAAATTCACTAGCGTTGGTATCAACTACTGAATATCTGGAATGGTGACATCCACCAGTCAGTAGCAGCTGATGATAATAGGAAAAACCACAGTGATGGTGTATTCATAAAGTCACCATCAGCAGCAGCGTCGCTCGTCTACTAACAATTTACTCCCTCAGTAAACATGGTGGCCAGTTTATGGTGTCAATCTCTAGCTGATGGTCCGTAGAGCCAGTCTGTCTCACTCTGCTGCCAGTCTGTCTCACTCTGCTGCCAGTCTGTCTCACTCGGCTGTCAGTCTGTCTCACTCTGCTGTAAGTCTGTCTCACTCGGCTGTAAGTCTGTCTCACTCTGCTGTAAGTCTGTCTCACTCTGCTGCAAGTCTGTCTCACTCTGCTGCCAGTCTGTCTCACTCTGCTGCCAGTCTGTCTCACTCGGCTGTCAGTCTGTCTCACTCGGCTGTAAGTCTGTCTCACTCGGCTGTCAGTCTGTCTCACTCGGCTGTAAGTCTGTCTCACTCTGCTGTAAGTCTGTCTCACTCTGCTGCCAGTCTGTCTCACTCGGCTGCCAGTCTGTCTCACTCGGCTGTCAGTCTGTCTCACTCTGCTGCCAGTCTGTCTCACACGGCTGTCAGTCTGTCTCACTCTGCTGCCAGTCTGTCTCACTCTGCTGCCAGTCTGTCTCACTCTGCTGCCAGTCTGTCTCACTCGGCTGTCAGTCTGTCTCACTCGGCTGTAAGTCTGTCTCACTCGGCTGTCAGTCTGTCTCACTCGGCTGTAAGTCTGTCTCACTCTGCTGTAAGTCTGTCTCACTCTGCTGCCAGTCTGTCTCACTCTGCTGCCAGTCTGTCTCACTCGGCTGCCAGTCTGTCTCACCCTGCTGCCAGTCTGTCTCACCCTGCTGCCAGTCTGTCTCACTCTGCTGCCAGTCTGTCTCACTCGGCTGTCAGTCTGTCTCACTCGGCTGTCAGTCTGTCTCACTCGGCTGCCAGTCTGTCTCACTCGGCTGTCAGTCTGTCTCACTCGGCTGCCAGTCTGTCTCACTCTGCTGCCAGTCTGTCTCACTCGGCTGTCAGTCTGTCTCACTCTGCTGTAAGTCTGTCTCACTCTGCTGCCAGTCTGTCTCACCCTGTTGCCAGTCTGTCTCACTCGGCTGCCACTCTGTCTCACTCTGCTGCCAGTCTGTCTCACTCTGCTGTAAGTCTGTCTCACTCTGCTGCCAGTCTGTCTCACCCTGTTGCCAGTCTGTCTCACTCGGCTGCCAGCCTGTCTCACTCGGCTGTCAGTCTGTCTCACTCGGCTGTCAGTCTGTCTCACTCTGCTGCCAGTCTGTCTCACTCGGCTGCCAGTCTGTCTCACTCTGCTGCCAGTCTGTCTCACTCGGCTGTCAGTCTGTCTCACTCTGCTGTAAGTCTGTCTCACTCGGCTGTAAGTCTGTCTCACTCTGCTGTAAGTCTGTCTCACTCTGCTGCAAGTCTGTCTCACTCTGCTGCCAGTCTGTCTCACTCTGCTGCCAGTCTGTCTCACTCGGCTGTCAGTCTGTCTCACTCGGCTGTAAGTCTGTCTCACTCGGCTGTCAGTCTGTCTCACTCGGCTGTAAGTCTGTCTCACTCTGCTGTAAGTCTGTCTCACTCTGCTGCCAGTCTGTCTCACTCGGCTGCCAGTCTGTCTCACTCGGCTGTCAGTCTGTCTCACTCTGCTGCCAGTCTGTCTCACACGGCTGTCAGTCTGTCTCACTCTGCTGCCAGTCTGTCTCACTCTGCTGCCAGTCTGTCTCACTCTGCTGCCAGTCTGTCTCACTCGGCTGTCAGTCTGTATCACTCGGCTGTAAGTCTGTCTCACTCGGCTGTCAGTCTGTCTCACTCGGCTGTAAGTCTGTCTCACTCTGCTGTAAGTCTGTCTCACTCTGCTGCCAGTCTGTCTCACTCTGCTGCCAGTCTGTCTCACTCGGCTGCCAGTCTGTCTCACCCTGCTGCCAGTCTGTCTCACCCTGCTGCCAGTCTGTCTCACTCTGCTGCCAGTCTGTCTCACTCGGCTGTCAGTCTGTCTCACTCGGCTGTCAGTCTGTCTCACTCGGCTGCCAGTCTGTCTCACTCGGCTGTCAGTCTGTCTCACTCGGCTGCCAGTCTGTCTCACTCTGCTGCCAGTCTGTCTCACTCGGCTGTCAGTCTGTCTCACTCTGCTGTAAGTCTGTCTCACTCTGCTGCCAGTCTGTCTCACCCTGTTGCCAGTCTGTCTCACTCGGCTGCCAGCCTGTCTCACTCGGCTGCCAGCCTGTCTCACTCGGCTGTCAGTCTGTCTCACTCGGCTGTCAGTCTGTCTCACTCTGCTGCCAGTCTGTCTCACTCGGCTGCCAGTCTGTCTCACTCGGCTGCCAGTCTGTCTCACTCTGCTGCCAGTCTGTCTCACTCGGCTGTCAGTCTGTCTCACTCGGCTGCCAGTCTGTCTCACTCTGCTGCCAGTCTGTCTCACTCTGCTGTAAGTCTGTCTCACTCTGCTGCCAGTCTGTCTCACCCTGTTGCCAGTCTGTCTCACTCGGCTGCCAGCCTGTCTCACTCGGCTGTCAGTCTGTCTCACTCGGCTGTCAGTCTGTCTCACTCTGCTGCCAGTCTGTCTCACTCGGCTGCCAGTCTGTCTCACTCGGCTGCCAGTCTGTCTCACTCTGCTGCCAGTCTGTCTTCCAAAATGCATTGAGTGGATCGTCAGTTTCCTCCTTTGTGCTACAGCTGGGATGGGATGGATTGTGTACACAGCACGCACTGAACACACACACACACACACACACACACACTAAGCAGCAGGTCCAATGGGTGAACGTCCACTTTAGCAAATAAGAGCACCCAAAGTTAAAATAAATGTAAGGTCGTAAATGTAAACTATCCGTACAGGCTTACAATGGAAATGTACATACAAGCATAGTAAAGACGTAATGGTCCTTTTTGTTACACTTACAAATAACATACAAAATGTATGCTGTGAGCACAGAACGTGATATTAAACGTGAGCGGAGCTTCTAAACGGTGGTTTTCTGCTCTCGGTCATCAACAACGAGGTTCAAAGGAAATCTCTCACTCTTTTTACAAACCCCCCCCCCCCCCCCGCGGGCCGGGCATCAGGGCCCAGAACAGCTGCAGCGCGACGCGCCAGTAAGAGGCCTTAAAGCAAAGCGCTCCCAGTCCTGCTGCTGGGGAGCGCGCACTCACACGTGCACGCGCCCGTGTCCAACAGCTGGCTCCTTCCTTTACTTTACAACGTGCAGGATAATGGCACAGTACGTCGGTGTGTGCGCGCGTGCGTGTGCGCGTGTGTGTTGCGTTCAGGGGGCGCTGTCAGCATGTCGACGTCTCGCTCGGCGCATTAGACACGTTGTGTGAGACACTGAAGGACACGAGGCGTGACGTCTTTCTGTACTTACAGGGACCGACATGGTGCTGCGGGGTCCGCTGCTCCTCCGGACCGTCAGTCCGCCTGCGTCCCGGGGAGCGCGAACATCCAGCGGCGTCGCGCCGCTCGGGGACTCCGTTAAAAACGCGTCTCCGGCGTCGTGAAGCGGAGGTTCGCGGCGGCAGCAGCCGCCTGAAGGTCCTGCAGAGCGGGCTCTCTCTCTCCTGCGTCCCGCTGCCCGCCCGCCTCCCTCGCCTCTCTCTATCCGCAGTTTCCTTCACGGACGCCTGGATAAATGCGTCACTAGTTGGTGCTAAACGACCGCGGTCCGGTTCGGAAGTCGGGCGGCTTCCCCCGTTCGGTGAGAACCGGCTGCGCGCTGCTCCAGCGGGGCGATGCGGTGCCGCCTTAAAGAGACCGGATCATTCCTACAATGTACAAAGCACTTAAACGCTCACAGCAGGGGCCGAATCCCCCCCCCTCCTCCCCCTCCTCCCCCCGGGGTTGGAACATCCCTTCAAAGGACCGTACCAATGAGCTTAAATGCCCGGTTTTTTACAATTTAGCCGGAACATGAGCTCGCGGACGAATATTTGGCAAATCACACATCGGTTAGTCCCCTTCATATTACAACGTTATTACACTAACAAACTAAAGGATATTACAGGATAGGCAGAGAACAGATGACGGTTACAACAAAGAGACAAATTCATCACAACGAATATAAAGACATAGTGACATTTTCTCATCCAAAATACAGACAAACCCCAAAGGGGATTTAGCTGCCAATCACATGTCACATGTTTCACCCTGAGGTGCTGTTCGTCATGAGCTCACCTCTGACACCTGATCACTGATTATCCTGATTGGAAGGGATGGATGGTCAGGATGATGTGCGTATAAATAGCCCAGTCCCGCTGCTGTGTGTGTGTGTGTGTGTGCTTTTGGCAGTGAAAAAAGGCCTTGTTATAATGCGTTTCTTTTATACACAGATCAAGCTCTACTGAGACACCACATCCCATCATTAATTACGTTCCAAAAGGATCAGCCCTCGGATCCTTTTAGTGGATCTAAAAATGGTTCCTGTCTTGTCCTGTCCATGTTGCATCCATCTGCTTTATTGATTCCAGCATCATTACTGAAACTGCACAGACCGTCACATTCCTGTAGAGGCCTTCCACCCTGACGATGTGCACGTGAACACGTGTGAGGAGAATCTCCCGTCAGCGCTGCGCCAAGAAAATACCCCTCTATCTGCGTGCGTGCGTGTGAGGAACGAAAGGTTTAGTAGTGAATCATAAGCTGTTTTAGGCTGTAACTGTAACATAAAGCAGCTTTATTCAGGGACACACAGCGGACGGCTGACATAGAGAAGCAATGGCACATGCAGGTTGACTGAGACCAAAACCAAGAGCCAACGCCAAGACCAGTGTGTCGGAAATGTACCACATTTAAACCAAAAACCAGAAATGTGTCTTGTTAAATGTTCAGATGGCTTCTAGAGTTGTTTTTCTGCGAGCAAACACAGTGATGCTATTGGACAATAGAAGGTAGACAGCATGAAGGCGGCCTGTGAAATGACATATAATACATATATATATAGTATGTATGTTCACATCTTAACAGAATTCTCATTGCGGTTTTGTTTGACGGTAACAAACATTAGGAGACGCCTGGATTTCCTGCGTTTGCATCTCAATATTGAAGATTATTCATCAAGATGTAAGACAAGGTGTGTTATTTCATTACATGGCATCCCTTTGACATGGATCGTTTTGGGGGCTGGGGGATCCGTGCAGTCAGCGGATGAACTCCACATCCGTGGTGAGGAATGATGATGATGATGATGATGATGATGATGCAGAGGCCTCAGCAAGCAAAAACAAATCATCTGGCAGATTTAAAAGGATCCGTTTGGGTTTATTGAATATTTCATATTCACATGAATAAACAGACTCTCGGTCCAACTAACAAGACATCCGTCCTCCTCGTCCACCCGGTCTCTGTCCCCATCTGTGTTCATGTACAGGACAAAGCAAACAGCACCTGCGGGACGTCCGGTCGGTGCGGTCCTCCTTTGGTAGGATAGATAAGTTGCTCTGGACCGTGTCCACCGGTGCGTGTTAATCGTCGTCTCAGTGTCCCATTGCGGTTTACAAGGTAGGAAATGTTCAGATTTGAAGTGAGAAGCATCATTAATGACCTTTTGGTTGGACAATAAAAAAAAAACAACACATAAAACCCAACGATTGTTTGCAGAAGAGCAAACAGGAAATGACACGCTGAACCTCTGTCCTGCCAGCATCCTGAGAAACATTATAAAAACCCATTGAAGGTCATCTGCAGCTTCATGTCCTCACGTGTCCCATCGGTCGACGTAGTAGCGTTGGTGTGGTTACTCCCCCCGAACGTCCCCATCCTAGTAGTTATTACCCAGACAGACGTGAGGACTGAAGTTAGTACGCAAATGAAAAACAAGTCGCCATTAGTGCTGAAAGCACAGGAGACACAGACACACAAACACAACGCAAAGCCAATGACACCCCCCCCCCTCCCCTCCCCTCACCAACCCACCCCGGCATCCAGCCGCAGCCCCGCTTTACCCGGGGGGGTGGAAACGCTGCCAATGGGGAGAGAAATCAGGGCTGTGTGTGTGTGTGTGTGTGTGTGTGTGTGTGTGTGTGTGTGTGCGCGCTGTCAGCCCTCCGTGTCATTGTTTTGTGTTGCTCTTTCGCACAGCCTTTTCTATCTCGAACTGGCGATGGTCGACGCGCTCCAAGAAGTTCTTCCGCTCAACGTACCTGAACACACACACACACACACACACACACACACACACACACACACACACACACACACACACACACACACACACACACACACACAGAGCTGGTTAACAATTCACAGGCAGTAAAAGGAATCACACACATTAATCTACCACCTAAACCAGTGATTCTTAACCTAGAGGGCCGCGAGCGCCACCTAGAGGGCGGCAAAAAGCCTTTGATTTGTATCCGTGTGTTATATTATTTAAACTTTGTTGTGAACGCAGCATAACTTCGATGCTTTACAGCGGAGATTTAAGAAGCGCTCTGACTAAGCATGAGTGCCACACTGCTGAAGCGTCCCTCACCCCTCTCTGCCCCGGTTGTGGATGGCCAGGTCCTCCGCGATGCCCTCCTCCGACTTGAAAGCGTCCCAGTCCATCTTAGACTTTTCCAGCGTGCTCATCTTCACCTTCTTAGACGCCATGCGACCCAGGATGCTGGACATGCCCGCCGGCCGCTTGGCACTGCGGACACAAGCAGGGAGGGGGAGGGGGGGTTATGTGATGCACGCTGAAGACGCCACCGGCAGAGCAGCTGCAGCACCTTCCTGCTACACGTGGCAGGAAGCTTATGATGCTTATGATGCCCCTCCCCAAACCCTCCCTGTCTCTCCCCCGTCTCCCTCCCAGTCTCCTCCCAGTCTCCCCCCCGTCCTCCTGCTGGCCAGCCAGTGGACCTGTATTAAAGCACTGGTGGGACGTGAGCCTATTAAGTCGTGGCTCTGTCAGCATTGTCAGCATCGATGACATTTGATTTGATCAGCGATGCTAGCAGCTGTCGTCAGAGGGGAGAGCTGCGTGGAGGCGTAATGCAGTTCACAGCTGCTGTAGGTGTCACAACGAAGCACACAACAACAACAACAACAACTCGGACATATGTCCCCAGTATTACAGCTCTTTCTGGTCCGCTAACATGGGTGTCACGTAACAGCCAGAGGAGCTGAGACTACACAGCATCCTGCTCAGGAAGCGCGAGCTGAAGCCGGCGGGACAAAGCGATGCAGCACACAACGGATGCCGCTTGGTTGTGAGAAGCTCCTTCTCTAAACACGCTACTCAGACTTCATCACAAGGAAGAGCAATGGTGTCTAGAAGCAGAATGGACCCATCCAACCGACCAGCTGTGAGCGTTAAAGCCGTGCACGCAGACGACGCACACCTCCACCTCCTGAAGCGTGTGATTAGCAGCTTCTGTTCAGCTCTACAGAGGCTGCTAGTGGACTGTTGCACGCACACACAGGCCCTCATCGACAGAGAGCATCCCCTGACCTCTGACCCTCATCAGCCCGATGCGTCTCACAACCAGAGCTCCGACCTCTGAAGGGTTAGACTGACATGGTCCTCACAAAGACTGGCAAAAGAAGCACTCACACACTCACACACACACACACACACACGAGTGAATGCAATCAGTCCCATGAGCCAATTTACTCGCTGCCCTTTCACACCCTGGACTGATTTAATGAGATGGGTTTAAAATCGCACAACAATTAGTAATGGACCTGCTCCCCTTCTAGCAGAAATTCTAACGTGCTCCAGTACGGCTCCTTTAGCTGATCATCACTGGTCTCATGATGGTGTGCATCTCTGATGTGAAGACCTTGTAGAAAGCAGCCATTAGTCACGTCGTAGCAGCGTAATGAGTTTCATTACCTGCTGCATGACGGCTCATGGACAGCGTTATTCACCGCGAGCGACTAAGGAGACGCCATCTTGGCATCCAACGAGAACACACTCACACTAGTGGGGACGCTCCTCATCCGCCCACCGACAGCGTCTCCTCTAACGAGCCTGCAGCGGCTGCATCAGAGGACGCGACGGACCCAGCATGCATTGCCCCCCCCCCCACACAGCCCATGAGCCAAGCTGGACCCCCCTGGACCCCCCCGGTCCCACGTCCCTCCAACAACCGTTTCTCATGAACATCAGAAACGGATCAAAGTCAGTAACACAACAAATAAACCGTTTATTGTACACCGTTTAGACTGTTTCCAGTCTAAGCGAGGCCACCAGTACCCTCTCCCCAGTGTTCCCAGTAATGCTGTAGTAGTCCTTTGAGTTTGGCATTCACATCGGTTTCCTGGCCATAAAGAGAGTAAATGAAATAGAGATGCACCGACTGTTTTTACATTTACACGCCTCAAACGCACAACAGCCTCATTTACATCTGCAGCAAACAAACGCAACTGTAAGCATGAATGTGTGTGTGTAAGTACGTGCTCTCACACACACACACACACACACAGTTAATGAGGGAGTGGTGCCAATGGCCCTTTCCTGTTTGTACGGCACACACACACACACACTAGGAAATAGCTTATGGACACACTGTACTTCCTGTCTGCTGGAAGATGATTCCTCATTTCCTGTCTGGGGGTTTTGGAGGGACGGTGTGCAGATACAGTAGATCAGGAGAGTATACAGGAGAGAAAGAACAACGGTAGAATACTAATAATAACTAGGACTGCGAGCAGTACTGAACGGGCCTGAGCCGCATGTCGGGGGGGCAGCGGTTGGACATTGCAGAAAAGTCCAGTGCCAGCCGGGAATCAAACCCAGAACTCTGGAGTCTCAGTCCGTGTCCTTATCTCTGAGCTGCCATCTGATCTAGCGTGGTGTGTGTGCGTGTAGCGTGGTGTGTGCGTGTAGCGTGGTGTGTGTGTATGTGCGTGTAGCGTGGTGTGTGTGTGTGTGTAGCATGGTGTGTGCGTGTAGCGTGGTGTGCGTGTGTGTGTGTGTGTAGCATGGTGTGTGTGTGTGTAGCATGGTGTGTGCGTGTAGCGTGGTGTGTAGCGTGGTGTGTGTGTGTGCGTGTAGCGTGGTGTGTGTGTGTGTGCGTGGCATGGTGTGTGCGTGTAGCGTGGTGTGTAGCGTGGTGTGCGTGTGTGTGTGTGTGTGGCATGGTGTGTGCGTGTAGCGTGGTGTGTAGCGTGGTGTGCGTGTGTGTGTGTGTGTAGCATGGTGTGTGCGTGTAGCGTGGTGTGTAGCGTGGTGTGCGTGTGTGTACCTGGTGCCAGGCAGAGCTGGTTGTCCTGGTGACGGGGCCTCGTCCTCGTCTCTGCTCTCCTCCGGTTGGCTCTTCTGGCTCTTCAGGTAGCTCTGAGCCTCCTTGGAGTTCGCTGACACCACTTTGTTCACCCTGCCGGCGCAGACACACACACACACACACACACGGTTTGAAATGACAGCGTCCTGCAGGCACAACGTCGCTGGTTTTAATGCTTTACTGTACTGTTTCTTTATGGGTTCTGTTGGTGAACATGGACATTCTGGGTGTCTGCAGGTTCAGGCTGGTGGTGTCATGAGGGGGTCGGGGGAGGGATCGGGGGGGGGGAGGTATTTTCTTAGCACCAACTCAGCATTGTTTAAACGCTGAGTGACCATGTGCCTCCCTTTATGACCAGTGGACCATCTTCCAGCAGGATGATGCGTCTCGTCACAATGGGGTCACATGTCCCTCCAATCGAGCCCCTGTGGGACGTGGTGACATCAGACTCATCAGATGTGCAGCAACTGCATGACGCTTGAATGTCAACGTGGACCAACATCTGTGAAGGTTTAACACCTCGCTGAAAGTCTGACGGCAAAGAATGACGGCAAAAGGACGTCCAACCTTCTACTAGCAAGGTTCCCCATATAAAGTGGCCTGTGAGTGTACACACACATATTCATATACGTACAAGTGCATATCTATAAACATGTCAAACCAAATGTTGGTTACAAATGAATCCATTACATAGGAAAAGCATCCGGCTGCCGGACGCACACAACATGGCAGCTCAGCCCAAACGCAGCAGAGGCTCCGTTCTGACTGCATAATCAATGTGCATAATCGATCAGGTGATTTACAGCCAGGACGCTTTCTAGCTCCTGGAGAAACGCCGCTCAGAGGTCAACATTAGGGACGCCACATGTTACCTGCAGCAGGCTGATGGTTTTATGTTCACAGCTGTTATTCTGATGCTTTCAGCAGCATCATCATCATCATCGTCGTCTGCAGTTTAGATCAGTGGAAGAATAGTAAACGCCTGCTTTATTTTACTGCGCAACAATGACGCCTGTGCAGACACGCCGGACACCCACCCCACGATAACGGGGGCGGGTGTCCGATGGGCAGCTTCTTTCTGACCCCCACCCAGCGACGCTGTGATGGACAGTTTGATACATTACGCAACACAGGGAGGCACCTTCATTTCAAAACAAGGTGAGCTCAACGTTTAAGAGCCGCAACTGACAAAAGCACAAAGTGCACCACTGATTTTAATTTAAATTTAGTTTTAAACTTTTAATTTTATTACATTGATTTGTTTCAAGCATTTCATTTCTGTTTCAGTGTTTAAATTGAAGCTTTTTTGCCTTGCTTTTGTCTGTTGCTATGGTAACTACATTTTGCTCAGTCGTCAAAAAGGTGATTTAGGAAGCAGGTTCTAATGTACGACCTTCATGACGTCTACTGTCCCGTCTGCGTGTGGCCGAGCCGGTGGCGCCACCTACTGGAGTCATACAGCATCCGCTGTCGCCATGACGGACGCCAGCGGCCATGGAGTCTGTGCCGCGTTCCCAGAGGACACAGCGGCTGTTCCGTGTGTGTGTGTGTGTGTGTGTGTATTCTCTGTGATTATTAGTATTATTCATCAACGACATAATGGGTTTCAACTGAACTAGGAGCTTCATACGTTTTCATTTAATCAAGTTTAAGTCAAATATATTGAAATAATGCGGCTCGTTTTGGGGCCTTCTCTCCCTGAGGCGTGATGCAGAGAATCGTGTGGGACATCTCGAGGGAGGATGCTGCTCCATCCTGCTCGCTGTGACTCACCGAACTTCTTCTCCAGCGAAAGTCAAACACTTTGGTGATGGTGACCTGAGCAGGTTGGGATGCTTTTGCTTCGGTGCTCAGCGCAGCAACCGTCACTAGCGAGGAATCCTCCTGAGGAGCAAAGCAATGATGCGTTTAACAGAGAGACAATACCACCATGCACACACACGCGCATCAGTGCTGCGCCGCCATTGCAGCTTGGCGTGAGTAACGGCAGGACGTTGTGTGAATAGATGAAGCCACCTCGTGCGCGGTGCTGGACCGCGGGGCGGGGGCAGGCTCTTTGGGTCTGGTTCCCACGTCGGACAGGAAACTGGCCCAGAGGTCGTCGGACTTTTTCTTCAGTTTGGCGTCGTCTTCCCCCCGGACCGCTCCCTCCTCTTCCTCCTCTGCTCCAGCTCCGCCCGCCTCTTCCTCGTCCACCTTCAGTACGCCCTTCTTCCTCTTCCTGTGACACGTTTCAGGGCACCAGTGAAGCAAACACGTCTCTATGCAACATGATGAGGTAACATTAAATATCACTTTCAATTCAAATGAGTTGTCAACTCTCACTTGGGAATGTAAAATAACTGCAACAACAGAGGTGCAGTCACATATCGAAGCAGGAATTTATCAGAATAACTAAATAACATCAGCTTTAACACTATATTGAAAGTATCAAAGCAAAGAAATAAGGAGAATTCCTTTTGTTTGGCAAGAAGCAAAAGATCAGGCTCAGTGTGTGTTTCTGCCAGAGGAAGCCGGTAGAAGGGCTTCATTGGGGTAGAGCTCCTCAAGCTGCAGACGGCAGCAGGCTGCTGTGCACACGGGAGGTTAGAGGGAACACGTTCTCCCACCGTATGAACGCATGAGGAACCACGGCAACAAAGCAAGCCCGAGAACCAGAATCACCAGAGACAATGGAACACCGGGAAAAGACTCCACAACACGACACGTGCACGCACACAAGCACGTGTTCGCACCAGCTAAGCAGCAGCGTTGTTCATTTGTGTTGATGTGGGGATTTAACGGGTCTTTGGGGCTTATGTTTTAATGTCACGATTAACTTGAATACATTGTGGGGGAACCGTATTATATTCGACTTATTAGATGCAACTTGCATTGCCTGCATCTGAACACATCCAGTAAAGGCTCCATGGGATCGTTAGAGGTGGCCGGGGTCTCCGTCCCCGACAGACACTTGAGAGTATTGCATCACTGTTCTTTCTCACAGGGGGTTAAACAGATTCGTTTTGGTTTCAAGCCCACATGAGGGTGAAGTAGGACAACAGGAGGCTGACTGAAGCCATACTGGGAGAAACTGGGAGGCACTTTACCCAGGATATCCACATAAAGACGCTTGGATGTCAGAGTCACACCCGTCTGCCCGGGTGACCGGAGTGTCTTTCACATGTGTAGTGCGAGCCGAGGGGTTATGACGTCACGGACTCTCCGCAGCGCTTCATTAAAAGGCCTCTGACCTCACACCGACGCCCCCCTTCTTCCTGGCGCCGTCCGGAGGCTCTTCCCGCTCACACTCGTTCACGTCGTCCTCGCTGAGGTTCTCGTCTGATGAGGGACAGCAGGGACAGGAGGGACAGCAGGTTAACGGGACGCGGAGCGAGGAGTGTCATGGCGGCGCCCTGAAGCGCTTACCTGACGGCACGTAGTCCGCATCCTCAGTGGACGAGTATCCATCGGAGTCGAAGTCCGAGTAGCTGTTCATGGTGACCGGGGAGGGAGCAGCACAATGACGGCAGACGCGTCCGCGTCAAGCGAATGCAAAGCGACGTCGGGTTCCACGGAGCCACCGCGTTCCCCTCGCTCATCCCCCGCGTGAAGCCGAGCGGCAATAGCACGCTTCAATTCAACAATAGCACGCTTCAATTCAACGATAGCGCGCTTCAATTCAACAATAGCGCGCTTCAATTCAACAATAGCGCGCTTCAATTCAACAATAGCGCGCTTCAATTGTTGCTGCTTTAATTCCGCACAGAACACAAACCATCCGAGTGCGATAAATGTGTGAAACGGGCGCTTTCCAGGCAGCGTTACTGGAAAGGAGGAATACAACGTGACGTCATGGCGCATCGACGGCAAGCGCCGAGGTTCAACCGTTGCACCACTGCGCATGTCTGACGTGGTGACGACAGAAGCCACGGAATAACCGCTAGCGCCACCTACTGACTGGAGGGTGAGTTTGGCTTGGCTGCTGTCCTCAGCGTGAAATAGAATTTAAAGCAGTGATTCTAAAAACTGAGCCAGTTGGTGGGATCCATCATATTATGTTATTATTATTATGTGATATACGTGTGTTTCTGGAGTGCTGACCATGAAACCATGGCAATAAAATGGCTCTTATCTGTAACATGTTATAAATCGGCTTATTTGATGAAATTACACATCTTGTTTCTTGTTTTTTTTACGTGTATGCATCTGTTATAAACTGTAGGGTGGAATGTTCCTGTATGTTTTAGAGAAACCCTCGTACTTCTTAAGTTAAATAAAGAATTTTCAAAAAGTGGTATGTGGTTGTCACGGGAGCCCTATTGGAATATGATGATCAAACTACCCAAGTACGTTAAAGTATCTCCAGATTTAAGCATCGTGATGAATCTGCACTGCCACAGAGGACAGAGGTGCCGTCACGACGCATCTAGAGAGGAACCGAAGATACTTCCATACGTCCTACTGAAGGATGCAAGACAGCATTTAATCACTTTCATCATCAATCATTATCATTTGGCTGATTTATTTCTATATTGTTTGATCAAAACACGGTTAAAAATGATCATCACATTGTAGCGCTAGTATTCGATTTACTGGGACGGTCAGACAAGTAAACTCAACAGAATTCTGAGAAGCATCAGAACATTAGATTATAAAAAAAAGAGTGAGGTAATAATCTGCAAAGGTTACACACTTACAGGGGAGCTGGGAGGTGACCACGATTCATTCTGTATCATTGAAGAAGACTTGAAACTAAAGTGTGAGTCCAGGAATTTGTACAATGTTTACAGACGGAATAAAAAAGTGAGTCTTTTTCTCGGACTGTTGCACAAGCAGTATCTCGTATCTCTTTGTGTGCTTTTCTCTCAACTACGTACTGGTTGGATGAAGTTAAATTGAATCTTTTGTTCTTTAAATTATAAATGATTTATTAAACGCTAATCTAAAAGAAAACAGTGTTTAGCTAGAAAGGGGTAGAAAGTGAGTGCGTCACCCCGGCTGTCCTGCTGCCGTCAAACAATAAAGGGATGAAGATGGAGAGATTACGGTCATATAAAACTAGAATCTATCAACGACGCCTTGGATGAGACGAGGTGACTGACACAGAACAGCACCCTCACTTCACCGTGTGTGTGTGTGTGTGTGCGCGCGCACAAATGAGTCATCTAAATAATGTTGTTCTTTGTAATACGAGACCAAATTACTGGTCGTGACTCATTCTGATTGGTCCAGGGAGAAACGCTCATATAACGGGGAAAGAAGAGGGGTTCAAATGGACACACACACTGTTCCAAGAAGGAGACATCGAGTGGGATCGTTACTAAGTTTGAATTTATCTCCTGAGACAAACCTCGTTGCCCTTTTCCCTCTTGGATGGAGGAACGGAGACGTTGTGTTACTACACAGTAAAGATCATAAAGAGACGCACAAAGAGATACAACCATTATTCCAAAAAATGACCCATAATTTGCGTCACGTCACGACGTAATGTGTTGAGGTGGCTGGCTCCATTTGAAGGTGACCCAAATGACGAGTGATTAAGTGTAATTTGCACATATTATTAAGGGGGGGGGGGGGGGGGTGCAAGGACGGCCAATTAGCTCTGTGATCCAATAGTGCACAAAACAAGTCAACAGAGTTAAAATGGAGCTCGATGGAAACCACAGAGTGTTCCTCAAACAATGGTGTTACTGTCACAAGTTCATTCATGAAGACAAATTCAGCAACAAGGCCTTTCCTAAACTTTAAAAACACAAAGACAGAAAAAAAGAAATAGTATAATGTACAGTCAAACAAAAATAAAACGATTAAAACAGAAAGGCAGCGACCACACGTCTCCTCGGCCATGATGTCATCGCTACGGACGAAACCCGCTAGAAATGAAGTCAATAATAAAATACAGTTATTGAACCCCTGAAACTATGCTGATGTTCAAATGGGACATTATAGATACTGGCTTATATTACGTATCATAAATACCATCCAATAAGGACAGAGGGCCATTACATGTCGTACTGATTGTACCTCAAATGAAGAGCTCTGAAAGCCTCCGATAGCCGACAGCCTTCTGGAGGCTTTCGCATTCTCATAAACTGCTGAGGGAAGCTGACACGGTGAAGGCCGTTCAGCTCCTGCTCTGAACTCCAAACATCTCTTCAGCTGTAGAGGGTCCTAGCGGTCCTACACATTCCATAAGCAAAGAAACACAACACTCTTTTTGTACTTTTTGTGGGGCCTGAATATATCTGCTCCGTATTTCCACATTAAGTGCGATGGAAGTTTAGAGTTGCAAAGGAATAAAGAACTTATACAACCGGCCGTGCTGATGTGGCCTCGCCACAGGAGCTACACAGTGACGGATGCTTGTCAACCCACAGAAGTATCATTCAAAATTTCTATTGTTGCCTCTTTCGTCTTTTGTGTGTGACTGTGAGAGTGTAAAGACCTCTGATGGATTTCAGGTTTGTGTGTGTGTGTGTGTGTTTGTGTGGATCCCAGGATGATCCCAGCCTCTATAAATGCTAATGATGTGTGCAGGTGAACGATGGAGTCCTGCTTCAGACCAGCAGGGGAGAACCAGGTATCCAGGAAACATGCTGCTACTTAGGCTCTGCATTCATTGCAAGAAAAGAATCCCCAAAGACGGGCTTTATTCCACCTGTGTTACCTGAGGAGACTTCTCCGGTTCCATGTGTCATCTCTTTTTACCCTAGATACATTTTAAAGGCATTCTCAGGTCAAATAACTGTTTAAAGAGAGTGTGCACCCTCCTTCCTTTACTAGATAAATACATGTATTGGATTTAATGTCAACACAACCAAAAAAACAAAAAAAACAATTTCAACATCTGTAAAATAACAGTAAATTACGGTATGTGATAGTAGGACCACAGTCTGCGTTTTATGGTCATTTAATGTGTGTGAATAATACCATTGCATTTAATTTTCCACAAATAAAGAAAAGAATACAAATTAATTGGAAGACCAGCCAAGTTTATTTGTGTAGCACATTTTGACGGCAAGGCAGTTCAAAGTACATAAAACCATTTGAAGCACCTTAAATAAGGTAAAATAAAATTGGAAAAGGAAAAAATGTTCATCTGAACATTAAAAATATTTGTTAAAACATTGAGCTAAAGCAATAATAAAAGTTGCAGTGCCGTTTATCTTTTCTTACAACCATTGGTGATTAGCTTTAACAGCTATGCGGTTACTGACCTTTCCAAAGCTAGCTGAACTCTAGCTAGCTAAAATTACATAGTTTGTTCCGTCAATATTAGTAACCTAATGTAATGAAATAGACCAAATTAATCATAGATGTTACTTTGAAATAGCATCAATACAAAAACAAACGTTACTGATATTTGTTTGCTGGTATTTTCCAGATATTTTGATTCTTTGGCCACATTGTTGGCCACAAAGTAACAGATGCAACGGAACCCGTCCGAGACCACCGTCCACCCGTCGTGGCCCCGCTGCAGGTACCAGACGGCTCCACCTGCCCAATCACCTTTTGTCTCTAATGTCCCTCGGGGTGTATAGAAGGTACACAAACTTCTTAGTTTATTTATTTCTACTAGACCTGTGCACTCCGCTGTGTGCAGTCCAAATATGGTCACTCAGGGAAATGTTTAACTTACATGCTCCAACACACCTCAACAACACCCAACAAATGAACGACCAGGTGTCATAACTCACATGAGGGACAATTGGACAACAGAGGTTACGCGTCAACCTTTTGTTCGCAAGAGCGAGAGTTGAGCCAGTGCGAGCTGGTTAGCGGGCTAATCTAACTTAAAATAGTCATTATCTCTGCAAAATGACATCAAAGTCTTCAACACAACACCTCATATTAGGATGATTATCTCAGGCATCATTTGAACACATGAAAAATCCTGCTCGAAGGGATTTGCCTCATTCCAGCCTCTCGTCTCTCTGTCATTGCTTTGGTTAATTTGCCTTTGAATAATCCAAATGCAGGACGAGTGTCCATTTCACGGAGGACATCCCGTGTGGTGAATGTCTTTGTGTCCTGCTGAGACTTTCCCATTGTGGCCGTCTCTGCGGCTGCCTTTCCCTGGATCCGTCAATGATGCCCAAATAGCTCACTGGTCCCATTCTTTTCTCTCTCTGCTCAGCAAGACCCCTGTTCCTTCTCAAAGAACAGAGGTGCACTGCTGCTGGGCCTCCTTTGATGCTGAGGACAGCACACACAGATATGAAAGCAAATCAAACTGAGGCCCCGATGCCCCCCCCCCGATGCCCCCCCCCCAGCACTCACAACTTGGGAATTGGTAATTCGGGGAAGAAGAAAGATAAGTTCTGTAACAGAGGAAAAGCCAAAATCAGGTAATTCTTCTTGCTATGTCATTTATGTGCATGTTCCATTCCTATGTGTGAACGTGTGCATCACCAAAGAAGAACAGACAAACCAGACTCAGCCTCCGTTGGCCTCCCTGGTCACATGGGCTGGACAGTTGATTTTGAATCTTATAATTAAAGAAGGAAATATGTGAATTTACACGCTTTTCGAAGGGGACCAGAGGCTTTGTCTGCCAATCAACTGCGCTGCTGATGGCATCAAACATGGATGTACTGGCTGAGTTGCACCTATGTTTAAAAAATCACAGCGGATCAATAGTATGAAGAGAACTATTACTCAAGCGTAATGCACAACATCAAATAACAGTATTATGATTATTATTGTTATAATTTCTACTACTTTCAACCAGGACATAGACAGCACGCTTGTAGTGCTACCGGTTACAGCTTCCACTGGTTACGCAATACGGCCCACAACGGCGTCTCTGAAGCGTCGTTCCTACTCTTCAGTCCACACGCAGGTAAAACAGACGATTCAAGCTTCAGCACAAGCCGCCGACTCCACCGTTGCCACGTGAACGCTTGACTCATTTTGGACCCTTTCTGAGTCCTGGTTTCTTTGGAAATGTGAAACCCAGGTGAAGGTTAAAAGGTACTATTATCGCGATTTGTTCAATAGTACTACAGTAATGTACTTTGTGGGTGTGTAGCAGAAGCTGGAAATCATAAGCCTTTGGAGGCAACTCTTCCTCGTGTGGAAGATTCATCTCCATCACACTAAATCTTATTTGAAGACATGGATCCATACAGGTCGATAGTTAACAAGGCGCAACATCTATTCATAACCGTCACTCTAACGTGATCCAGACCTCCACGTCTCCTCGTCTGCATCGACAGAAGCAGAAGCCGATTGAGGCAAAGCAGAGCCGGATCATCGGGTTCGGATCGCGGACGCAACACGCCGACCGATCGTAACTCGATCCACCGAGCTACGTGATGCTGTGGCATCCCAGCATGCACACGCAGTGTCCTCCCTGTAACATACACAGCGTCACTCCCAGGAAAAATGAGGCTCTACATAGAAGTACAAACCCACGTTGCTGCCGTTCTACTTTAAATAAATGCTCCCCTTAACCACTGGCCGAGATCAGAACGGATTGCGTATTTAAAGACAATTCAAGTCTCTGTTTCATCAAATGTGGAAACAACGGTTGCGTTATTCGGACCTTTTTGTAACGAGACTGAAAAGAGGAAATACTTATCTGGTAAAACTACTGGTGATTTCTGTTGGGAAGAGTCGGATGCACAGAGTGTGACTGCAGGCAGGTGGCCGAGTGTAATGAAAAGTAGCTTTGCTACACTCGCACCACTTTGTCACAATATCCGCCGATGGCCACAGTGTACCTTGACATTGTGTCTTTTTCTTTGTGTAAAACCACCATCAGTGGCTTTCTGCCTGTCTCAGCACCGATCTGCCATGGATGGAGGCTCGGAAATTCCTGTTGGTAAAAATAATTTAAAAGTACTGCTGATTTATACGAGACGTTTTTCAATCAAAGCAAACAAAGAATTCTTTCCTTTCATAATTGTTAAAATTCACCCCTTTCTATGTTCTTTTTTTAGTTTCTTTTTTGTTGATGTAATGTTGAACATATGATAACAATAACCAATTGCCTATTCCTTCCCAGTTTTATTTCTCAGTCTTGATTAATGGGGTTATCATCCTGTGCGAGAGCCAGAGGAATAGGCATGAACTGGATAACTGCAGGACTGGCTGTTGTAAGTCAATTTAAAAGTTACAAGTCGACAGACTTTTCATTGATTGGAAAAACATTTCCTGCCCGCGGTAACCATGGCTACCAGAGCTTTTGTGTCAACTGCTACTTCACTCAGCAATGATTGGTTACGCCAAAATCAAAAACAGGCACGGATAACATTGTTAAAACATCTTGATTTTTCCTGCCTGCTTTGCATCATGGTATCAAAGTACAACTTAAAGAGGAGTTCCAGCATCGCTCCAATTTCCTGAAGCTACGCAAATCAATACTCCATATGAACGATGAAAGAAATGACTGTTCCATCCGTACAGTGTCGTATCAAAATAAACCTTTTATTTTGCTTTGGTTTAATTAGTAAGGTTAAATCAAAAAACTAAATTAAATAAACTACATAAATACCCTGAAACACCGTTTCAGTAAACTTCACGGTAACGTGTTCTGTTGAGTCTCGGACGTCTAGAGGAGCGACACCGAATAGTAACGAGTTCTTACTAACAACTTTTACTTGCCAGCAATTTGGGGACACAGTGTTCACCGCAGGTCACCCTCCTCCTTCCTCCCCTCCTCCCCTCCTCCCTCTCTCTCCCTCTCTCTCCCTCTCTCTCCCCCTCTGCCGCGGAGCCACAGTAACTTTAAAGGAGCAATAAGAAGGACACACGCACCGGCTCAGAGGCCGCCTGCATCATATTCCACTTACAATGAGCCATACATAGTGGCTAAATGGTCACATGTCATCGTCTCAGAAACAGAGACGACTGATGAGGGAGGAGTCACACGCAGCGCAGGTGAGGGCGCACTGCTGAGTCATGTGATGACGTACGTGTGAGAAGAAGTATAATAAAAGTGGGAGAGTTGCATCCTGATGGTTGTGTCCCTGAGTATCGGGTGTATAGGCTCAAAATTGGATTTAGCAACAGCCATAGTTCAAGTGAGGCATGGTGTTGTGGTTCGGGTGGTGCCCCTCCAACCAAATGACCTGCACAGCTGAAAGGCCTTCACTGATCAAGCTCCAGGCTCTATATCCTCCTGGAGAGAGGAGGTTTATAAGGCACTGCATGGTTTGGCACAAAGTACATTTCTGATGCGCTGACCTTATGAACCACCGCGAACCCTCAGGTTGTCTGGGACTCATCAGAACTAAACATGCTCACACAGCTCCACGGCTCCACAGCCGGCGGCGCCAGCGTGCTCCTCGTACGTGTGCTGCACGTGTCCGTGCACAGCAAACTTCCTGAGGGACGCGGGTGGCGCTGAAATGCTTTACATTCAACATTTCTCCATGTATCACGTCTCACTGTGTCTGTGCTCCTCCATCATCATCATCATCATCATCATCACCATCAGGTGACCTGACTCCATGGTAATGCCTACCATCACGTCTGATGCCGATGGCCATCATTACAGACAGTAACAGTGCATTCTGGTGCGGGTTAGGGCCCCTCCACGGGTCACTGCCTCATGTGTGTTATCACAGAGGAGCTGCAGAGCAGGAAATGGCTTCCCCCTTCTGCTGTTCTCTGCACGCGGCTGTTAAACTAACTACCACCTTTATTTGGACAAGCGCAGGGAAAATGTAAAATGCATCCAATATGTTTTGTATATCAACCCCTAAACATTTGGGATGAATTTCATTAACACATTTTTTTGTTGCTCTGGGCTTCTAAATGGATTCTAATGATCTTTAACAATGAGCATGATAATATTAAAATGAATCAATATTACTGCTGCTGAAGGCTGTTATGTCAGCCACCGTGCATAAAATATCACTCTACCAGATGAGGACGGGCCTACTAGACAGAGCAGCATCATGTGGTCAGGGACTGCACATCGGTTTCTCCAGGGGCCCAAAAGCTCGATAGAGACAAATGATCACCTGCCATCGCTAAAGAAAGCCATGTCCAGCATGCGCTGCCCACTACGGAAGCTGACCGAAACAGATGCTAGTTAGCGAGTTATCCTTGCTTACCAACGGAAGCATTTCATTTCATTCAAAAGCAACAAAGGATGACTCCAATCATTCAGTAAGGCCAGGGTGCAATTTGACCAAAAAGAAGAGGGGGGGATGTTTTTTTTAAAATTCACAGACAAGAACATGTGACTTTTAGCTTGTGTAACTAGGGAGAAGAACGCAAAGGGTAGACAGGCCCTTTTTCGGGTCCGTGGATTAGTCCCCATCACAACATGACAACACTTTTAATGTTAATTTAGTTGTTTTATTATTGGCTCCTGTAAAGTAAGACGATATGCTCAGTGCCGGCGCTCCGCACACGCACATCACGCACTGCGCCAAAACATCTGGGACGCGGAAAACCATCACAGTAGGCTACTAGTATAAATAACAAATAAAATATGTCTAAACCTGTTAATATGCAAAACCAATACCAAAGTAATAGGCCATCACTCACAGTAATGCAGCTCCGCGCTGCTCTTATTATTAAAGAGCTGGTTTCTATTCTCTGCTACAGAGACCCCCCCCCCCCTCATCGCAATTAAAGTTTCCCCCGATGGGATCCAAAGTCCAGCTGGCTTGATGCTCACTTTTACGCGCACAGACGGTTTGGCTACGAGGAAGGCTGCTGAACAGCTGCTCTGAAGTATCCACACGGAAGATCGTTAGATTTCAACAGTTTAAGTTGCATTCATCGCTATCAAAGGGGGGGAATCCTTGTTCCCCCCGGAGATTAAAATAATTTAGCAGAGGGGGGGATAGGAAAACCACACTATATGTTCTCCTTTTATGAACCCCGTCAATGGGTCAGTCTCTTGTTTGGTCTTCGATTAATTTACGTTTGTTAAGAAAAACACAAGGGTGTGAATCCCCCCTCCTAATTGTACACTTGTGTGATTTCGTTTGAAACCAACTTGCGTCGTTCTGCGTTGTCATGGTTACCTCTCACTTATTCGTCAGTCAGTTGAGAGCAGAGAAAGTAACGTTACTTAACTTGCTGGAGAGTGATGGAGGATTTGAGGTTACCTAAAAAGCGGAGAAAACTGGACCAGTAGCCAAGAATATGCGTTTTTAAACGAGTAGCCTCGTAAAATCAGAATGTTAAATGATAGATCATGAAGGTCAGTCGCTGGTCTTCTCAATTCAAATGGTCGATAAATGTAGAATTGTAGGCAATGCACTTAACAAACAAAAGAAATGATGGGGAAAAAGGCTCTCTGCAGAGTCCGTAGCGCTTCGCTCTGAGCTGCAGTAGAAACGTGACGGTGCAACATGACGAACTGTGAAGAGCACCTGCTCCTTACATTGACACGAGGTCTGTCATACATGTTGGTGAAGCTGGTGTTTGTGTCTTGTCGTCATGTCTGGTTTTGTACTTCCTGTTTTATTTTGTTGGCTAATTCTCCTCTCGTTTCAGGTGTCTTGCCCTCGTCATGTGCCTCATGTCAATCGTCTCCCCTGATTCCTAATTGTGTCCACCTGTTCCCTCACCTCCCTCATGGATACTTAATGTCTGCGTCTCCCCTTGTCCTGTGCCAGTGTGTAGGTACAGGTGTAGTTGTAGTTGTAGTTGTGGTCGTATGGTATTGTATGTTATGATTGTATTGGATTATTGAGGAGTGAAGGAAATTTGGAATAAATCCTTGGCAGTCCTGACCTCTCTGCGTCCTCGTCCTTCGCACCCGCCCCTTTCGCCCTGACAAGGTCCCCCTAAATCCTACAGACTAGGCCTTTCGAGACCGAGACCGGTCAGATCGGGGTACGGTTCTTTAGTATGAGGAGGGTTTACGGGAGAGGAGAACGCAGGAAGCTGATGTGAGCGGCGGTTACTGGTCTGTTGTACGGGAGAGGTTAGAAATAAACCAATAACAGGAAAGTACAGAACAACTCTTCAGTGTAAGGATGGACGTAGAGCGGCCAAGATTCACACGCACACACACACACACACACACACACACACACACACACACAGGGTGAGACAGACTGAAAAAACGCAAAGAGGGAGGAGCCATAAGCGTATTTGTGTTAAAATGATGGTAAATTAGTGCTGTAACTGGTCAGTTACGCTTACAGAGAGGTGTTTTATCTCAATATTTCCAAACTCTATCCCTTTTTTAGTGCGGAAATGGCTTCTATAGTTCTAGGAATGCGTAATCCAACAGAGATGAAATCCAGCCAATTGAAAAACGAGGTTTGTAACCAAGTAGATGCACCATGGTGACTGGCTCCGCCCCCTTAAAGATAAACTGTGAGTGAGTGAGGTTCAAGTTTTGCTCGTTTGAGACGGAGTTTGGCTGGTAAATATTTGATTTCTGATTTGCACTCTCGGATGTTGACACTGATTTGCCTTCATAGAGGGCCTCCCTGTTTATCCTGGTCATGTGTGTATTAGCACCCGACTAGCATCCAATGAAGCGTGATGGGATTCGGCCTCATTTCAAGAGCTTGGTAATCGCATGTGAAAGTGAGAAAACAGCAGAATGTTGCTGGAATTGATTATTCCAAGCTGTGTCCTCAGTACTAAGTTGCACTGGAGCCTCGCTAAGATGAAACATTGTTTAATATGAGTCTGTAACATGTTGCGCACAGTAATCATGACGTGCTTCAGTCTCATTAAAAGGAATAGAAAGCTGTTCATCACAGGCACCGCAAATACAAAGGCTGTATTAAATTAAACCAAATTAAAATTGCACCAGAAATCTACAGATAACCCAATTACACAGCAGTTACAAGGGCTGGGTTATTAAAAATAAAACAAATTTTCCTTCACGAGTTTAAATTCCAAATTATGGAAATGAAGATGAGCATCATTCTGATAATGCACAGAACTGCAACGCAGCGTTTGCTGGATATTGATGGACTCCACCCGTCTGAAACGATCGTCTGTATGCAGCTCGAGTCCGAGTCGAGTCTGAAGTCACTGTGTGCGAAGTCGCACTCGAGTCCCCATCTCTGTATCAGTCACATACATCGACTGTACACGAGAAGGGCAACGTGCCGTTAGGACGCTAACTAGTCATCCAGCTTGGTCAGCTGGGTGCGTCCTTATTTCCATAAACTGCCATTTTCGACCAGCAAAAGAAAAATACTTTTTTTACTGGCTGGAAAAAATGAGAAGCTCCTCAGAGATGCTTTCAGTCAGGATCTCTGAGCTACGTTACGCACGAAGGGCTACAACAACGTTGCAGATCACCTTTTAGTAATAGCAAGAAGAAGATGAATATATGAGGTGAATATTTTTCAATGTTTATTGTTCCTCGCAATGATTATTAAAATGATTTCCACAATAACAATGGCAGGAAACACACATAAACAGCATTTATTTCTTCTTTTAATCTGTTTCAACATCAAGTCAGAGGTATCACATCTCTTTTATACATACATTACTACCAATGATCAAAGCATTTCACCAAATCCTAACATGATTTACCCTACGAGGGGCTTTTACATCACATTTGGTGTCATTGGTGTCTTCAATGAAAATGTGTGATTCTTTCTCTGTAAATGTGTGTCAGTGGGAAGCCGCTCTTCCTATGTGCATCATGAGGCGCGTTCTGACTGGGTTCTTGTTGCAGCTGGTGGCGCCTCCCCGCCGTGAGGCCCCACAGTGTCTACTGGACCTTTAACTGGGCCACACACTTCTTCTCCTTCAAAGGTGCAGCAAAGTATGTCTGCTGACAGCTGATTGTGTTTATGGAATTAAAGCATCACAAGCATTCAAATCTGTGATGAGTCCTGACGTTATAAAACATCTTATTAACCATCCGCTTCTTTCAAAGAAGTCACGTATCAGCCGAGGACGCTGACCCCCCCCCCCCCCCCCCCCCCCCGTTTAAAAGAATCCAATCAGGTCTCTGAGGGCGCCATAGAAAGGAAACCAGATGATGGCTTTATGAGACATTATTGAATTTCATTGTGCGGCGTGTTCGTGACCGACCCGTCTGAGGGGGGGGGCTGACGCGCCGCGGAGGATAAAAGGGGGGACGCGGTCTGATCCCCGACTCACGCGTCTCTCTCCGACTCCACTCGACGAGCAACTTGTGGCGGACATCCGATCGCACCGAAGGTAAGTACGCGGCTGCGGGGGAAGTTCCCCGCGGTCTTTGCGTGTTTCCCGGCCGTGGAGTGGAAGCTGATGCCGCGGCGGGTCCTTGTGTCTTTGCGCAGATGCAGAGGTACTTCGGGATGTTCTGCGTGTCGCTCATCTTTTACGCAACTCTCTCTGAGACCGTCGGCTTGGTCATCGCGGTACGTGATGTGTTGTGTTTCCAGGTGGATCCTGAATGATTCCTTCAGAATAACGAACTCTACACACCAGGGTATCATTATCTAAAGACTGGATAGGGTGGCTATGAATGCACACTAACGGTCTGAATGTCGCTATTATACAAAGCATTTTATAGAGCTTCAACAAACTACATATTGTGAGTTTGAATTGACCAAAACAGCTGTGAATTAAATACATTCGTTTTCTTCTTAAACAAGAACTTTAATGCACAATAAAGAGAATCTTACAGCTGTGCACAAAGACACAGTAATCACATCAAAATGTTGTTTTATTGATGAATTTGGGAGACCTGAGTTTGTACAGAATTTCGATGACATATTTCCCAGAACACCAAAGCCTTTGAGTATTTCTTTCATTTATGTTCACTGCGGACAGAGATGGAATAGATAGAACGCAATATATGTAGTTAATATGGGAGTTTGAATTGATATGCTAAAAGGTGGAAGGTTTATTTGATTAATTACCCAATCATTTCCTGGAATGCATGCATGAATATGAACATGTTTGATATTGTAAGACACACTAAGTGATTCTGTGACCCTGCAGGCGAAGGAGAAACGGGGCTGGACCCTTAACAGTGCTGGATACCTGCTCGGTCCCCGTAAGTACCGACTGCAGAAACACACACACACACACACACGCACACACACACACACACACACACACACACACACACACACACACGCCTTGTTCAGGAGCGTGTATGAGAGGATGCACCAGTCGTTTGCAGATTGCCAGTATGGATCCTTTACGTTGGGTACAGGAACTGACTGCTGGAGGTTGGATGGATGAAACTTCTGTTTCTGTCTTGTGGAAAAACAAATTAACGTTGACTTATTTAACCATCGTATCGATGTATAACTTCCGCACTTGACTAATGCCAGTCACAGAACAAAATTTGCTATTTTAAGTCACAAAATGGTTTAAACCCAAACCGCCACGTCTTTCTAAACCTAACAAATTATTTTATTTTTACCAAACCGTAGAATTATTTACTCCTTTTGCTTACTACTCTATTAACGCCAGTCGCATAAGATGGTGAATATATTTTTTTTTATCAAACACACTTTTTAAACTCCAATTACAATCTTTTAATCATAACCAAGTACTCCTGTTGTGTAAGTACATTTTTTAAAGCTCGCATTGCCTTAAAACCGATCATTAGAGGGATTTCCGCGTTTGTTTGCATGAGGAGGAGGTTCCATGATAGATACCCAAAAATTCTACTTAAATAAGGAAACGAAGCACCTCTTGATGTATCAAGCCAGAACCTGACATGTCGTCCTAAAGTGACACTTCAGCATGAACAGGTGAAATGTGAACATTTCACCTGTTCATGTAAAATCAGTACACTCACTTCATGGCTCTGCTGCTGTTGGACTCCGGTCTTGTTCCTCTGCTTCATCCCGCCTCGGTGTGCTCAGGCGACGTGTCTTTGGTCTTGTCGAGGTTTCTGATTTTTTTCAAAGATAAAATGAATTGCATGATTAAAAATGGCCGCAGTAGTCAGGTGTCAGAGGAAATAGCGTCTGGCAGCTTAATATTTCGATTTTTAGACGTGAAATACAATTACGTTTTTTTTAATGCCGGACAACTTAGAAACTACATGAAAGTGAGGCATTGGCAACATTTAGAGCTCTTTATCGGCATCCATTAATGATACTGTCCATATGTTAATCGTAGTAGTTGATATTTTCCGGTCACATGTAAATATAAATAGAAAAAATATCTTTCATGTAATTAAAGCTCAACAATGACACCATTAATAAGCAACTTGGATATAAGCTAACGTGCTGTGCTTCAGAGGGGCTGGGGGGGCGTAGTACAGGCTCGGGCCCCATTGGTTGCTTGTTACCTTCAGCAGCCTTTAGTTGGTATGAACACAGTGGCAGCGGTGAGCTGCTGAGCTCTACGTGTTGGGAGCTTCCACACTACACCTTTACGACGCGCGTCAACGCTGAACAGAGTCATGTCTTTGACCCCTGACCTCTGTTTGAATATGTCGCCTACGCAACACAGCTTGCAGCGCTAACAAGGCGGAGCCATTTTCAGCCCATTTAGCATAATGCAAAGATGGCCTTGTTACTGTGAACTGCTGTGTCAAGATGCGTGTGTGTGTGTGTCTTCTCACCAATTCTAAATAACTCAATCTGGAAAGTCTCTTGGTCTGTGTGTGTGTGTGTGAAGCTCAGGTAAAGGTTGCTCCTGCCTCATCCTGTGTTTCAGGTCGTATTGATCACCTAATTCAGATAAAGGATGCTCCCAGTGTCCGAAGCAGAGACGACCTGGTCACTCAATGTAAGATAGAAGCGTACGGCCGCTGCAGGGCCTTGGCGCCGGGCAGGGAATTGCTCTGTCACCAACATCCCGCCTCTTTAGCTGTCGCTGTCACTCATCTGGGGAGGACGCCTGTCCCCCCGCTGCTGTCTCTGCTTACGCACACAAACACTGTGTTTCTCTCACAAACAGAAACAAGATGCCATCAACACAGACACATCAGACCTCAGAAAACAATACAAGAAATTGAAAGGGAGGTTTTTTTGAATGATGCTTGTGCAGTGTTTTACCACGTGTAAGATTAGATGAGAAATATCAGACAGGCTGTTGATGCAGAAAGACGTAGCTAGAGATACTTAGCTCCATCGGAAACAAAGAAAAAGCTGTGTTAATATTATATCATGTCAGCTGAAAATTGGCTCGCTGTTTGCCGTCTTTGTGCAAATCTAAAAACACTTTGTTTTACCTGAACTCACAAATGTATAGTATGCGGCAGCATAACGTGGCGTTCACGGCAGCTTGTGTTGATTCCATTGGACAAGAACAAGAACATCATATTTAACTGTCTGGACCGTGACAATGATAGTGCAAACCAGATACCTCCCCTTCATTTTTTACCTTTCACAATAAAAGCCCTTGGATTTTTACCAGCGGGAACTGATGTTCATTCACTGCATTTCACTAAAATGAAAATGAAAACGATCTGACAGCAGTTGAGACGGTAGAACAGTTTGTATCCGTCAGACTGAGAGAAGTTGCTTGTTGCTCGTTCACTTATGATACAGGTTATGCTTTTTCGTCAACAGACACAATATCAGTCAGTCATCTCGTATAGCGCTTCGAGGGTCGCGGGGGGTCAGAGGTCAATGCGAGCTGTCCTCTGGCAGGAGACAGGGTCCAACCTGGAGACGCAGACACGGGGAGAACAGACACAGAAACACAACCATGTACTCTCACACAGCTACAGGCAACTTAGAGCGACGCTGAAGAACCCACAGACACAAGTGGCAAACGGCACACAGAAAAGGGCTGGAACGTTTTGCTTTGAGGCGACAGTATTAACCAAGTACCATTTAAAAACGAATGACCCAAAGCGCTTTGTACTTGAAACCCAAAACCATATAAGTACATAATTTCCGCCCTTCCTGGTCACTGTGATGTCACGTATTATAATTGGACGTGTAGTTAAACGCTCACACAAACAGCTCAGCAACTCAAGCACTACTCGAGCTAATGAGTAAGCCAAATGAAATCAAACACCTCCAGCCAATCAGCATCTGTCCTGTTGAGTCCCTTAAAGTGGGACTGACACTCGAAGCAGAGGGGGGGGTGAGTGAGGCTACGGATTAGAGAACGCTATTCGGCAAGGTTTCATGCGTGATTGTGCGTCCCGTAAATTCTTCTTTTTAACCAAACGATAAGAGGAGTCTTCTGAGGATTCTAAACAGACTTTTGTTCAGCAGTAAGTGTTGACCTCTTAATTGGTCACAGGATCGGGGCACCACATATCCGAGGGGCGCAGGGCGGGGGGGCACATGCTGACTCTCTCTCTGTCGGCATTGACGAAGGTCTCCGTTTCCGTCCGCAGGCAACCAGGAGTTGTTCAAACTAACATGTTAAAACAGCATTTTGATGTAGTTATTTACCTTTGAAACCCTTTAGTGTCTCCAAGCATGTTGAAAATCACATGTTGAACATCACATGTTGAACATCACATGTTGAACATCACATGTTGAACATCACATGTTGAACACAGGCCCAGCCTGCTCTGAAACCCGTCCACCATCGCCGTGTCCCAAATCTCACCTGGGACTCACAGCTATCAGTTAGCCTACCTGACGCTAAGTATCAACTACATGCTGTCTTCCTAAGGGCACTGCTCACGCGCGCACACACACACACACACACACACACATCACAGAACCAAAAGGTGCCTCATTAAATGTATTAGAAATAATGAAAACATAGGTTGTCTGTGTCCAGGTAGCAGACCTCTCTGTGGCTGTGCCTTCAGGCGAGCGTTCTAAAATACTCCTGTGAAAGTGTGGTGTGAGTGTTGGGATGAGGGTTGTTTCAGAGGACACCTCACTACGATCTGCAGGCCCGTAGGAACACACTGACCGCTAGCATTGCGTCACTGTGGCCAAGCAAACCTCTGCCATTCATTTATTTTTCATTTCATCATCATTATTCCAATGCTTTTCTTTTGTGTGCTTGTAAAACTGCTGCCCAACCCATTTTAACATGTGTTCCATTTCTTTACTGCAATTCCATGAGCCAAGCCCTGCAGGTGGTCCGTACAAGTTCGGAGATTTGACTAAACATTTACGAACCAAATAGAGTGATGAAATAACCAAATGTACCACAATGTCCTTTGGATATTCTGTCAAGAGCAAAAACAGCATCAACTGAATATCTGTCATAATTGAATTAAGTTCCACTCATTTTAAGTGAGTGCAGCGGTTTTGTTTGACTGTTGTAATTGTGCTCACTCATTGTCCAGATGGAATGGATGGACACAGGACACTCGGAGACAAGTCGGGTCTAGCTGGCAAGAGGGACATGGGCCAGGAGGACGACTTCAGAACAGGTCTCTCTCTCTCACTGTCCCCCTCGCAGTATGTGCAGTTTTCCTGTCTAGTAGAAGTAAATAGAGGCCAGATTTAACATCCCCAAGTTCATTAGGAGTGTGTGTGTTTCGGAAAAGGGGCAAGAAACAGAATATTCTGTCCATGTAAACACAGTATTTGTTTGAATCAGTGTTTTCTATGATGGACATCTCTGTCACGTTGACATTCAGACTCTTCTCAGTGTCGAGATGTCTTGGTATCTGCAGATACTGATATTCTTCCGGTGACGTAGCAGTTGGCTGCATTTTGTTGCTTTACCTCCACAGGTTCCCTGAGAATAGCAGATGGAGACATCATCCACACCATCATTGACTTTCTGTCCTACCTGAAGCTTAAAGGTACGTTCATCATTTCTATTGGACCTCATCATTTGAGGATCGGTGCCAGAAACGGACTCTGCTGACACGTGTATGTAATGTGTGTAATGTGTGTAATGTGTGCTTCCAGAGATGGGAGCCTTGGACCTCCTGCCCTCCTCTGTGACATCAGATGAACTGGCCAATCCCTAACGCCTGCGTCTCCCCAGGTTTATGTTTCTGTTGACTGGACTCCTGCTGCCCTCAATGTTTGTTGCTCCATCACGCTGGATGTGTCCTGGTACCAGAGTATGGACAGTTTTACTCTTTGAGATCGATTGCCCCCCCCTTTGTTCCTGTGTAAATAAATCACTTTTTATGGAGGGCCTCTGTTCAGTAAACAACAGTGTTATCTTAATATGCTATCGTCTGATTTATGAGAATGGGAAATAAACAAATCTCGATGCGCTACTTGAATTCTAACGTGCCGTCATTCACAATATGTCATGGATTTCAGGCACTCTGGGCCTTTCACCCAGAGAATATCACACCGAACCCAGGTTCTTTCTGTTTTAAGAAACAGCAGCAGAGAGGTGAATTTCTTGTTTTATTTACAGGTAAGTTTCATGTTGGTTAAATAACAAGTCTTAGTCTAAAAATAAGGCTTTTATTACAAAATATACTGATATCGCTACACTGAGGTGTTTTACCTGCACAAGGCGACTGTATCAGGAAGTGAAAGGGAGAAGGGCCCCACCAGGTACCAGAAAAGACACACACGCACACACACACATACTGGAAAGCAAAAGACACAAATTAGAACACAGCAAATAGAAAAACAGGCAGGATAAGCTGAGGATGAGGAAGCCCTCCACCTATAGACCTATGACAGGGCCACCTGAATCCGTGTACCATTCGTTCATTCGTTTTTCAAAATAAAACCAAATCTCAAAAAACTAATAATGACTTGTTTCCTCAATATTCGTTTCCAAAACCAAAAGGAAATAACGGATAACAACTCGTTTTTCCCATTTGCAATTGTGTGCTCAAATGAAAAATGGAAAAAACGGATAACGAGCCTTTCACCCCGTTTCATCCAGTTTTTATATTTTATATCGCGCCACCTCCCCGGGACGGGCCGGCCCTCACTTTCATCGCGCCACGGGGTTTCGAACTGAGCCCTCTGACTCGCGCACGCGTTACACTCCTTGGTCCGTGTTTCAAGACGGGTCAGGTGGGTTGCCGGCATCGCCGCTGACGGCTTTTACGAGAGCCGGTCCCGCCCCGGCGACACGACGAGGTGTGGGCGGGGGAGCGCTGTAGGAGGAAATGCACCACGGCCAGGGAGCAGGCCAGCACTGGAAGCGGGGGTTAGGGTTGATAATCAAAAGTGAGTTTCCTTTGTGTCCCAAGTGAGATGCAGTTGTGCCTGCTGAAAGGAATGTGAGGTCAGAGGGCAAAGTGGAGAGCAGCCGTATCAGGCAGAGAAATCAGGGGGTAGAGAGGAAGTTTAGTTACACACCAGGAACCATCGAACACACACCGGTCATAATTATTTACGATAGAAAGGAGTCCACTACATCGAATGTGGTTGGATCGTAGGCTGCCGGAGATTTGGCCAGGTCCGCCTCCCAGCTAGTTTAGGCCCAATAGAATCTTTCCTTATGTGTCATTCAACAGAAAGTAGTTTATAAAACCTTCTGGTTAAACGGGAGGGGACTGTTGGCACTTCTGATAATGGTCAAAAAGTGATTCTCTTCAATTTGTCATTAGTTTGTTCTCTAATGATGAAATACTGTACTGTTGATTCATGGAACACTGTTATAGTGAATTCTATAACTACAATGTTGTAAGTTTGAGGTTCAGACACGGTCTCTAATCGAATTATTCCATATATCACGTAGAATAACTTCTCCACGATGTAAATAATCTGACATTTGATTAGAAATGTTTTATTTTTCATTTACTATACTATATAAACAGGCAGATAACGTGATTATTCATCCACGTAAACCTTGTTCTTCTTAAACTGGAGCAAGTACCTCCAGAGCCTGTGAGACAAGTGTTGATCATTAATGATCTAGTTCAGCAGGGGGCGCTGCAGCACCAACATAGAGTCCCGCCCCTGTCTTCCACCACGTCCTCAGACCGGGTTTAAATGTGTGTGATCGGCCTCTTGCTCGCCGTCTCTGCGTCTAACCAACCAGTGAGAATGAGCGGAAGAGGAAAGGGAGGAAAAGGACTCGGCAAAGGAGGCGCCAAGCGGCACCGCAAAGTCCTGCGAGACAACATCCAGGGCATCACCAAGCCCGCCATCCGCCGGCTGGCTCGCCGCGGCGGAGTGAAGCGCATCTCCGGCCTGATCTACGAGGAGACCCGCGGTGTGCTGAAGGTCTTCCTGGAGAACGTGATCCGCGATGCCGTCACCTACACCGAGCACGCCAAGAGGAAGACGGTGACCGCCATGGATGTGGTCTACGCCCTGAAGAGGCAGGGACGCACCCTGTACGGCTTCGGAGGATAAACGCTCGCTTCAATCCTCGACACTAAACGGCCCTTTTAAGGGCCACTCACTCACTCTGAGAAGCGCTGCCTTCCTTTAATGCTACATTTAGTTTCTCTACATGTTCTACAAAAATGTGATGGTGATGTTACTGAACCGGGTCAGTTCTTATTAACGCTCCTTGTCACTAATGTATTTGTAAAGCTGGTATTGTCTGTTCCTCTTGTGTCATGTGTGCTGGTGATGGGAATAAACTCACTGAAGCGCTGACTTCCTCGGAGCACAAAACCACCTCACATGAGGTCGACTTAAATCTTTGTAATTGCTGAAAGTGCCAAACTTACTATTATGTGGTAATAGTAAAATACGCAAATATCGGCTAAAACAAAGCACCCTGTACTCGTATCGATGAAGTTAACCGAGACACGAAGCAGCCATTCCACCCTGAAGCCCTGATAGAAGTGACATTTCTCTCTAACAAACCTTCCCAGAGGAAAACCACCAGCAAGCGCTGGGATCACATTGCCACTTTTCAAACATAAATGAGCTGAAGAATTAGTGATGGGAATTCCGGCTCTTCAGAGAACCGGCTCTTTTGACTCCCAAATGGCTCTTCTGATTTTTTTGGTGCTTTTGGTAAAACAAAAGGATAAAGGACGGACAGTTCTCATGTGCCTGCAGGTTGTTTGTGGAGCAGCTCGATGGGAGATTTTAGTCTTGCAGACTCTACATTCTGCCTCAGACAGGTCAATGTAGTTGAAATGTGTCCAGACTTTGCTGCGTTTCCTGTTGACACTCATTTTCTTAACTTTTTTTTTACGTTTCCAGTCCGTTGCTCTCTTTCTCTCTTTTGACTCGCCTCCCTCTCTCCTGTTCGTGTGTGTGTGTGTGTGTGTGTGTGTGTGTAACTCCCGCCCCTCCCCCCTGCAGGCACAGAGACGCCACCACACATATTGACCAATCAAATGCGGCTAGAGAGAGAGAAAAACAGCGGCTCCCCCAATCAGGAGCCGGCTCCCGTCGTTCACGTCAAAGAGCCGTTTCGTTAGCGGCCGACACATCACTACAAAGAATGCATATTTGCATATGCATATTCATAATGCTAAGCGCTTAAGGCCGGCGCATGCTTCTGCGTCGGCGTCTCCGTTGCGTTTGCGTGTTGCGTCGTTTCAATTCATGGTTCTAAAGGCTTGCGTGTGTTGCAAAGCAATTCACCGCCAGACCACCAGGCGGCGTAACGTTTATTGTGGAAGACGACCTAGAGAGTGCCGTCTTTGCGAGTGGAAGTCGTTGGTTTGTTTATTAATTTATCAGAGACTTTTTTGCCCCGCGCATCAACACTGCTGCTTTTCTTCGTCTCTTTTCGCGGACAGTATTTGTCCCGTATTTCCTTCACAACTTTAACGCCCCTCGACCGGCAAAACGACGTTTGCAGAGATCTACGTCCATGAATTGGAGCCCATCCGCGCGTCTTTATAGTCCACCAAGGACGCGTGTGTTTCTAAGTGGTCATATTAACGGATTTCTTCAGACAAAAGCTCTTAGATCTGATTAATTCTCTCGTAAAATATATTTGTTTTAATAATGGCGGAATTACGCTATAAACCGGAAATCTGAGACTCTGGCAAGGATGTAGTAAGCAGACCAATCACAGCCCTGCAGCTTGCGTAGCTTGCGTATCCGAGACGCAAGGGTTGGGAAAATTGGTCGACACACGCAAGGACGCAACGGGGGGCGGGACTCTAGGCAAGGGGCGCTTGCGATTCTCCGAAAATGCAGAAGCATAAACTAGGCTTTAGTGGATGTGTGCCTCTTCCTTACGTTTCTTCTCCTCGTTTCCTCCTCTTACTGGCCGGTGAACCTGGCGCTCTGTCCCACGTGTGTCTGCCTCATTTCCATTGGCTGTGAAGATTCCGCAGAGAGGCGGGACTTAGGCTACGTTCACACTGCAGGGCTTAATGCTCAATTCCGATGTTTTGAAAAAATCGGATTTTTTTGGAAGGCCGTTCACATTTCTAATTAAATGCGACCTATATGTGATCTCCTGTGTGAACGTGAAATCACCCAGAAGTGACCCGCATGCGCCGAAGAGTCCTCAACGGTCAATGACGTCACTTGTTAGCTGAACACGGATGTCAACAGTGGAGTGAGATCAGACATGTTAGACATTCTCTGGTGATATTAAACATATTGAAGTGATTTTGCCAACGGAGCCAGTAGTTACAATCTTCTCGTTTTAAGAAAAAAATTAAAACGGAGGAGAGCGAGTTTTTTAGCTCCGGCGTTTTGTGGAGCAGTGGAAGCAACGTCGGTACAAAGAAATGTGTGCGGAGTCGCAGGCGGCAGTGTTGGGATACTGATGTGAGCTGCTTCACGAACACCGAATTCACTTCAGAATGTCCAGATCCACCTTCGATTATGTTTGCGAGCGCCTTCGATTAACTCTGTCACGGGAAGAGACTCGTCTGCGGCGGCGCATTATGACGTTTGTCGAGTATCAGTGACGTGCAGGTCGGATACATGCGACCTGGCCGTTCAGACTGAAGTCGCATTTAAAAACATCGGATACGTATCGCATTTGGGTCCACATACCCAAGTGGCCTGGGTCGCATTTGAAAAGATCGGTTCTGTGTTGTTTAGACTGTCATGAAAACTTCAGATACAGGTCGCATAGGGGCGAGAAAAATCGGAATTGGGTCGTTTCAGCCTGCAGTGTGAACTTAGCCTTAGAGATGAGATGTGGAATAAGTGCATCTCCGCTCCAGGCCTCCACTGAAGCCTCTCTTACCCCTTTTCCACCAAAGCAGAGCTGGTGCTGGTTCGGAGCCAGAGTCGAGTTTCCAATCGTTTTTTGGGGTTTTCCACCGGCAAAGCACCAGCTCCGAACCAGTAAAGGTGGTTCTTAAGTAGCACCATATCACCGCTGGGCTAGGTCCGCAAAGCCACGAACATCAACAGCAAAGCAACGTCTGCCGTTTTTGATGATGTGTTAGTGTTCGGCGCCGCCGCGCTAACGCTGCGGGGAAAGATGAGACGTAACAGCAGTGGTGAAAGTAAGCCGGTACTGTCCGCCACGGAAAGAAAACTGTACGGTCTCAACTGCTATTTAACTGCTAACGGTCAGCTCGGCCCGTTCATTCAGAGTAAAACCTTTACACATGAACTGTCCAGGAGGCTTCCAGGCTCCTCCCTCATGGTATGTGGGGGTGAAGACCCAGTCCTGTTCTGTTCAGGTAAATCAGCATTTCATTTTTAGTTTTGTTCTATATTTGTTCATATATTCTTTGCACAGCAGATACATGAGCCGCAGGGTTCAAAGTGCCATGTATACTGCCTGTAACTACGTGTCCTTTGTACAGCTGCAGTTTGTCATAAAGGTAAATGAGACTGATACGAGGGGAAGTTGTTCCGCCCCAACAGGTTCAACCTGATCATCAAAGTGGAGTGAAGAATAAAAACACTCTCAGGTCACACTGAATGTTTTTATTCAGTATGAACTCTTCACAGCATTTGTTACAAAGGTTTCTGCGTCATCACGTGTTCCCTACTAGTCTACATGTAGAAGAAGACCAGGGGACAAAGAGTCCTCTAGACTACCTGGTCCCAACTACAGCATCCAGTCTGTTGTCATAGCAACTCATTGGAAAGGTGGAAGGATCATTCCTCAGATGCTGGTTTTGATCCTGAAAGACTCTTGTTTGAGCCGTGAGGAGGATTCTGTTCACAATGACCTTTGACCCAGTGAACACAGCTCAGACTGAAACTCAGTCGACCAGTCGGACTTTGGACTTTGATGGTGACGTGAGGCCTCACCCTCTCTGATAAAAGATAAGAAGCTGTAACAAGCTGCTTCACTTCACTCCGTCTGCTGGAAGCTGAAGTGAAGCACGGAGCTCCTTTTCTACACGGACCTGCTGAGGACAGAAGAGAGCTGCTCACTGAGGAAGATCATGTCTACAAGCTCAGTAAGTGCAGCTGTGATTGGTGGAACGACATCATTGATGGTTGTTTAAAGCTGTGAAACAAGATGGCGCCTGTGTGAGCAGCAGAGAGAAGCTGCTGTTGGTCTGAATGATGAAGAAGAGGAGCTCAGTCTGATCTGACTGTTACTGATGAGCAGTGTTGGGAGTAACGCGTTACAAAAGTAATGTAATCACTGTAATGTATTGCTTTCTGCTGTAACGTGGTAATGTAAGGCATTCCACAAACAAAATGGGTAATATTTACTCGGTACAAAGGTCAGTAACGCACGTTTCAATGCATTTTCACCAGAAATTAAGTGTTTTTATGGGTGTTTTGTTTTTATACTATCGCCACCGCGAGATCAGCACAGAGTGTATGGCTGCAGCCTGCAGCCTCCCGTCTCGTGCCCGGGCGTCTAACGGGAAGTCCAGAGGGACAAAATTTGAAAATCGCGAAAACGGCGGAACTCGTGATGTCCAGGACTAGCCGGTGGTTCATTGCGAAGTGTCCGATTTAGGTGCTCCTTTTTCGGGCACAATTTGCTAACTTTGAGGGTAGTATGGAGGTCCAGCGCTTGGCCGTGGGTCTGTATGAAGTGTCCGATTTAGGGGCGATTTAAGGGCTTCTTTTGGGGGCAACGTTTGTTATATTTATTTATTCCTTGAACTATATTGCCCTGTCTGGCCCGGTCATGGCCCGCCTGGGATCAAAGTGGGCAGTATCTGGCCCGAACCTAAAATGAGTTTGACACCCCTGACTGTTACTGATGAGGAGGGGAAGGTAGCAGACGGAGGGGCACTAGGACCCAGCAGGGACCACAGAGCTCACCTGGGCCTTTGTTGCTGCACTGAAACACACCTGAGAGACGCTACACATTTAACTGGACTACTTACTTACTTCCTATAAATCCTTTATAAAGCTAATGCAGTGTGATGTAACAGTCATGAATGAAATGTTCACCTCAGTAACGTTTTGTGTTTCTTCCATCCAATATGAACAGAAATGAGATCTACACCTGTCAGTGTGAACCAGTAAAGTTCAGCTGCTCCTCTTCATCTGCTTTAGAAAGACGTTTGACTGTATAACAACTCTGACTTATTTTATATTTGATAATATACTCTATCAGACATCACATGACGCTTTTATCCATCTTGAACCCGTCCCACACGGTCTTGCTCATGGACACATGGAGCAGCCAGGGTTTGAACCAACAACCCTGCGGTTCCCAGCGCACCCTCTTTACTCCATGTGCTCCTTAAAATAACAATTGTAATATGTACATTTACTATTTATTATTTTAAATGGTACGAAAATACTTTACAGCCAAGAACTGGATTAAAATGCGGTGACGTCATCGAGTCAGCTGGTGTTCCAAGATGAAATGACGGTTCTCCGTTCTCCTGTTCCCGTGATTAAGGAGTCCATTCTTGCCGTCTTAGGAAGTGAGAAAGGCGTCTCGCTCGCGTGCGTCTTCACAGCACAAACACACACATCAGATCCTTCAAACCTCGCTTTCCTTTTGCTTTTCATTGTGGTCGTTAATCTTCAGTCACCTTCGCTCGTCAAAGTCGATCCAACATGATTTGATATATTCAACCCCAAAGCTCTTCTTTTTATTTTGAATACATTGGTGTATTTTTCAATGTTAAAAAAAAAATGAATCTTTCAGATTCAATTTTATTTTTCAAAAGATCAAAACTTTTGGATTGGGCTCCATGTACTTCCTGCATCAGGATCATTTGGTTCTGAATTGATTGTGTTTGATGAATGCAAATGACACAGCATTGCTGTTGTTGCAGGTGAAGCTGTGAAGCTTCAAACTTCCCCAATATTCACAGATTCATCCAACTTGAGTCCACCAAGAGGACGCTGACTTCATCACAGGTGCTTAGAAAGAGGGAGAAGAATTCTGTTTGATTGTGAATCAAAAGCAATGAAGCCATAAAACTCCAACACGCTGCTTTCTGTTGTTTAACTGCAGAGCAGTGATTCTTTATGGTTGATGTTTATTTGGTGTCTTTAAAAAGGACAGATGGCGCAAGTCAAGAAGGACATCCTCAACAATTTAGAGGATCTCAAGGAGGAGGAGTTTAAAGGGTTCAAGTGGAACCTGGAGAACTATTCAAGCCCAGAAGACCAACGAGCAATCAGACCATGTGACCTGGAGAACGCAGACAGGAGGAAAACAGTGGACCTGATGGTTGGGTGCTACGACACAGACTCGGTTGAGGTGGCTAGGAAGGTTTTAAAGGAGATTCACAGGAACGATCTGGCCCAAAAATTATCTGAAACAAGCTCTAATTATACGGGTAAGTTGTTTAAAAGAGGAACATCAGATGCGAATAATAAAGATACAACAGAAGTAAAGATGAGGAATGTGCTTCATAGATCCTCCTCATCCCAGGAGGGAGGGGCTCTACTGAAGCTCCTCCCCCTCTGATGGATGTGTTTCATGTGCCGTTTCATTCATGGATTGTTTGCTCTTTGTCGGCTTTGTAATGTTGTGAGTCTCTTTTTAGAAGTTGTTTGGTCACATGCAAGTATGAACACTGAATAACTGACATGAATGAAATTATTAACGTCAATACAATTCTTAACAAATGTTATAAATAGCAGGGCTCCACTATGGGAGGAGCGATCAAAACACTATGAATGGAGTCTCATTACTGGTGTTCACTCAATAAGAGGAACTATTCCACATGAAGAGTGTAGGTTTGAATTTAAGCACAGACTGTATGAACCAGCTGTTATCACTCTACAAATGCACAAAGTAATCACAGGAAACATCTTGTTTCAGGTGAACTGAATCCTGGGGGAGGAGATGAAGGTCAAGGTGAAGAGACTTTTTGTACCACTGTCTAATTATTGCACACTTCAGTTATTTCCATGCTCATAGTTCTCCATTGTCAAGATAGTTTAGTATTCTGAGTAGCTTCAGATGCAGCAAAATAGAACCGATAGCTTAATCCAAGGGAAATAATACACCATTAAAGATATTATACCATTAAAGCAACATCAGGTTTGTGTCATCTCTTTTTTTGTTCATTCAGAGATTATCGTCTGTCAGCGTGAATTCAAATCCAACCTGAAGAAGAAGTTCCAGCGTGTGTTTGAGGGGATCGTTGAAGAAGGAAACTCAACCCTTCTGAATGAGATCTACACAGAGCTCTACATCACAAAGGGAGGGACTGCAGAGGTCAATCAAGAACATGAGGTCAGACAGATTGAAGCAGCATCCAGGAAACCACCAAGACCAGAAACAACCATCAGACTAGAAGACATCTTCAAAGCCTCAGCTGGAGGAGAGGAACCAATCAGAACAGTGATGACTAAGGGAGTGGCTGGCATCGGGAAAACAGTCCTAACACAGAAGTTCACTCTGGACTGGGCTGAAGACAAAGACCACCAGGACATAGAGTTCACATTTCCATTCACCTTCAGAGAGCTGAATGTGCTGAGAGAGAAGTTCAGCTTGGTGGGACTTGTTCATCACTTCTTCATTGAAACTAAAGCAGCAGGAATCTGCAGGTTTGAGAAGTTCCAGGTTCTGTTCATCTTTGACGGTCTGGATGAGTGTCGACTTCCTCTGGACTTCCACAACAATGAGATCCTGACTGATGTCACAGAGTCGGCCTCAGTGGATGTGCTCCTCACAAGCCTCATCAGGGGGAAGCTGCTTCCCTCTGCTCGCCTCTGGATAACTACACGACCTGCAGCGGCCAATCAGATCCCTACTGAGTGTGTTGGCGTGGTGACAGAGGTCAGAGGGTTCACCGACCCCCAGAAGGAGGACTACTTCAGGAAGAGGTTCAGAGATGAGGAGCAGGCCAGCAGGATCATCTCTCACATCAAGACCTCACGAAGCCTCCACATCATGTGCCACATCCCAGTCTTCTGCTGGATCATAGCTGGAGTTCTGGAGGATGAGTTGGAGACCAGAGAGGGAGGAGAGCTTCCCAAGACCTTGACTGAGGTGTACATCCACTTCCTGGTGGTTCAGTCCAAAATGAAGAAGGACAAGTACAATGAAGGAGCTGAGACGGAGATGATCGAGTCTCTGGGGAAACTGGCCTTTAATCAGCTGCAGAAAGGTAACCTGATCTTTTATGAGTCCGACCTGACAGAGTGTGGCATCGATATCAGAGCAGCCTCAGTGTACTCAGGAGTGTGCACTGAGATCTTTAAACAGGTGAGAGGACTGTACAAGGTCCAGGACAAGGTGTTCTGCTTCGTCCATCTGAGTGTTCAGGAGTTTCTGGCTGCTCTTCATGTGCATCTGACCTTCATCCCCTCTGGTGTCAATCTGCTGTCAGAAAAAAAAAAAAAATCCCGGTGGTCCAAATTCTCAAAAAAAAAAACTAAACCAATGCATCTGTGTGCTGTGGACGCGGCCCTACAGAGTCCCAATGGACACCTGGACTTGTTCCTCCGCTTCCTCCTGGGTCTTTCCCTGGAGACCAATCAGGGTCTCCTACGAGGTCTGCTGACACAGACAGGAAGTTGCTCACAAACCAATCAGGAGACAGTCCAGTTCATTAAGAAGAAGATCAGTGAGGATGTGTCTCCAGAGAAAAGCATCAATCTGTTCCACTGTCTGAATGAACTGAATGATGGTTCTCTAGTGGAGGAGATCCAACAGTCCCTTAGATCAGGACGTCTCTCCACAGAGGAACTGTCTCCTGCTCAATGGTCAGCTCTGGTCTTCATCTTACTGTCGTCACAAGAAGATCTGGAGGTGTTTGACCTGAAGAAATACTCTGCTTCAGAGGAGGCTCTTCTGAGGCTTCTGCCAGTGGTCAAAGCCTCCAACAAAGCTCTGTAAGTAGAGAGAGTTAGATTCATACATCAGGACTTAAATATGGTGCCATCTTTTTGACTTATTGTTCATATTTTTTTCATTGTTGTCTCGTCAGACTGAGTGACTGTAACCTCTCAAAGAGAAGCTGTGAAGCTCTGTCCTCAGTCCTCAGCTCCCAGTCCTCTTGTCTGAGAGAGCTGGATCTGAGTAACAACCCCCTGCTGGATTCAGGAGTGAAGCTTCTGTCTGCTGGACTGGAGAGTCCACACTGTGACCTGGAGACTCTCAGGTCAGGATTCAATCAAATGTCCACTTGGTGTGTTTATTTACATCAATGGTACATTTCTAAACTTCATAAGATTTTTCCTGCTTGCATGATTTGAATAAAACATTGTTTCCATAAACACGTTGTTCAGTTTATCTTTCAATAAAATGTAACAAATAGAAATATTGGAGATCAATCATAGTTATCAGTACCGTTATCAGATTGTTGATGGACATTAGTGGGTGTTTGGTTGTGACTGGAAACCAGTCAGTAACCATGTTAAAGTCACCCCTCAGTAGCCGACAGTATCTCAGCCCTGCAGTGACCTTCCAGCCCTCACAGCTCCCTCAGGTCATGTGACACATGCGTTATTTTGTGTGCTTGCAGGCTGTCAGGCTGTCTGATCACAGAGGAAGGCTGTGCTTCTCTGACTTCAGCTCTGACCTCCAACCCCTCCCACCTGAGAGAGCTGGACCTGAGCTACAACCATCCAGGAGACTCAGGAGTGAAGCTGCTGTTGGCTGGAGTGGAGGATCCTCAGTGGAGACTGAAGACTCTCAGGTAGGAAGAGGCTGCAGCCACAGACCATCAGTCTGTAGAGGAGGGAGAGCTGGAAGCCTTTTCTCTGTCACACTGTCAGCCTGGTTAATAAGACCCTGACACACCAAGCTGACCCCAAACCACCAGAGACCTATCAAACTGTTTGTGTCCCACATGAGACCATCAATACAGACAGAAGTAGTGAGGAAGAGTAGCTCAGGATGAGCGTACACAGGGAGGAAGGTGATGGAAGGCTTGTTTCTCTGCAGCCTTGTCTTGTTTCCACGTTATAAGAGGACGGTGGTGCATCCTGACACGGTGACGCATCATAGTAGGTTTGATGTGAGTCAATATCGTCACGCTGCAGGTTTGTGAGCTCTTATCAAACACCTGGATGTGTAGATGCTGGTCATCTGCCTCCAGTGTGTGTTGTCCTTTAGTCCAGGCGTTATTATTGAAAGACAAACAGTCATAGAAACAATCTGATCAAACCGTCTTGATGGATCATCACAGTAGAAATGTTTGGTGTTTAAAGGAGTTCAGCTTCACCTGGTTTTGGTGCTTTGCACTGAGAGTCAGTTCCCTGGATGATACGAGTGGACTTGTTGAAACTACAGGTGACAGTCGGCCACAGACGCTCAGTGAAGAACCAGCAGCTGATGGTGGACCTGGTGTGTCAGAGCCCTAAGAGGTTTGTTCAGGACTGGACCAAAGTTCTAGGTCAGGGGTTCTCAACCTTATGCAAGCTGGGCCCCCCAAAGCTGGCTCAAGGTTATTGAGGCCCCCCTTCCTGCGCCACCCCCATTGCACCACCTTGCACAGATAGATAGATAGATAGATAGATAGATAGATAGACAGCCCCCTAGGCTATCATTTTTAGTCCCACACATTCATTATTATTATTATTATTATTATATTGACTAATCAAAAGGAACGGCGGCGGCCATGCGAGTCGCCAAACATCACAAAACATTTTTTGCCAGATTATTATTCACTAAATTCACATTGACAATTTGCTTTCATTTTCATTTTACACTTTACGCATTTAACAGGACGCTCTTATCCAGAGCGACGTACAATAAGTGCAGACATTTCACATTGAGCTAAACACGCATCAAAGCAATTGTGCGATGTTCCCGAGTGAGTGCAGGCAGAAGTGCCAGGGATAGAAGAGGTGCTGGCAGAGGAAGAAGGATGATTCCATGATGGAGTTGAGTAGCTCCATGAAGCGATGGCAGCAGCTGGTGCTTCCCCGGCTGCTCGCTCGTCGGTCGGACAGTCCTGCGCAGAGACCTCGCTGTGAGCTGGAGGTCCTCACACCGCTCTCGTTAATAAGAGGCTTTTATTTCACCGTTGATGGTTCGTTAGTTTAAATCACAACACACTTCCATCATAAGATCAACGGGAACCTGTGGTTAACTTTGGTTAACTGGTCTTTTCAGAGTTAAACCAAACCTGCCAACACATCAGGTTACGAAAATACGGGAGATCCGAGTGCATGAATTGATGACGAGGGGGGCTGACATCTTTCTCGCTGGCTTCCTGGTCTGAGTTGTTGACGGGGGGGCGAATGCGATCTTTCTTGCTTTCTGGTTTGAATTGTCGGCGAAGTTTGTGCAGAAATCAACGGCGCTGCTTTGCATCAAAGATCTGACAGCATCAGACAAACATATTGTTCTGATTTCTAGAAAAGAGTTTGGGCAATAAAAATAACGTTTCCCGGGAGAAATAACAAACCGGGAGGTGTCCGGGTGACAACACACACACACGCACACACACACACACACACACACACACGCACACACAGGGAGAGAGCGATACGTCTCTTTGGGAGACTTGTTTAAATGGTGATTAATAAGCTGTATACATGTGAGTAGATTTGTCTCAAGTCGCTTTTGACACAAAAGTCGCCAGGAGGAGGATTTGTTTGTTATAATAGTCCAACCAATCACATTTCAACATGGGGGAATTATTTTTTCTCCCATCCTGTAGCCTACTCACGAACATCTTCACCTGCAGACTCCAGGAGATAGAAACCAGTCTTGACTGTTGCTAGGAGACTGGGATGTGAGCAGCAGTGTCCCAGTCAGACCCTTTGAGACAGAGCTAAAAGAGAGAGAATAGTGGACTTCCATCCATCAGGTGACACAGAGACTCCTGATGAACCTTCATGTTGATGTGAACCTGCTGCATGTGGAAGCAGCTGGTTGGTGTCATGTGACACAGATCACATGTCACATGTTGTGTTTACAGCTTGTTGTCACTGAACCACTTGATGCAGGTTGAAACATTTGATTCAGTGACTGCTGAAGATGATGAAGATGATGCTCAGTATAATACTGACAATAATAGATGATGAATGAGTGAACATGATGAGCTGTGGTCATCGGCCAATCACAAGCAGAAGAGCTGGTCCATGTGGACATGAGGGACAAAGCTGTGTGTGTGAGAGTGATGTAATGTCCATGTCTCCATGCTGCTCTGACCCCCCCTCCTCCTTTCAGGGTGGAGCCTGCTGGAGCCCGATGGTTCACACAAGCTATGAGGAAGTGTAAGTGATTCATCACACTGTGACATCACTCATTCACCTCTGTGATGTCATCATCAACGTGTCAGCAGATGAACACATGATTAATAACTGCAGCTGTATTGTGTCTTGTTCTCTCATCAGATTCCTGTGAACTCACAATCGACACAAACACAGTAAACAGAAACCTCAAACTGTCTGACAACAACAGGGAGGTGACATATGTGGAGGAGGATCAGTCATATCCTGATCATCCAGACAGATTTGACTCTGATAATCAGCTGCTGTGTAGAACTGGTCTGACTGGTCGCTGTTACTGGGAGGTCGAGTGGAGAGGAAACGTTAATGTATCAGTGAGTTACAGAGGAATCAGGAGGAAAGGAGACAGTTATGACTGTTGGTTTGGATACAATGATCAGTCCTGGAGTCTCAGATGCTCTGATGGAGGTTACTCTGTCTGGCACAATGAGACAGACACACACATCACCTCCTCCTCCTCGTCCTCTGGTAGAGTAGCAGTGTATGTGGACTGTCCTGCTGGCTCTCTGTCCTTCTACAGAGTCTCCTCTGACACACTGATCCACCTCCACACCTTCAGCACCACATTCACTGAACCTCTTTATCCTGGGTTTGGGTTCAGGTTATTGACTGGTTCCTCAGTCTCTCTGTGTCCTCTTTGGGAGGGAGAGTCTCCTCCTGGTGGAGAACCTTCCTCTCTGCTCAGCACATAGTTCAGTCTGTGCAGCTGGTGGAGGTTCATGTGGGTGTAGATGCAGGTGGAGCAGGTGAGGGGTACCTGAGCTGGTCTGGACTATCGAGGGGAGGGGGGTATCTGTATGATAAATTCTCCTGATTTGTGTGAGTGCTTCATTAGCAATAATAAATTGGTGATGGTGATTGTTTTTCAAGGGTTGTTTGTAACGACTCAGATAGTTAAATATTAGGGGTGTAACGATTCGTTTTTAACATCGATTCGATTCGATCACGATTCGTGGTTGTCGATACGATTCAAGGACGATATTGGTTCATTTAGAACGATACGATCCGAAACGATTCAGTGACTTGAAATCGATTCAGTAAAAAATTCAACCAGTGTGACTGAAATAAATTCCTGTTGTTTCTTGTAATGGAATCAGGTATCAATCAATTATGAATATAAATAAACAAGCAAACAACAATGAATGGCAAATGCATTCACTTCATTTTATTTGAATAAAATGCAAACATGACTGTAGCAGTGTAGCAGAAAAAACCCGTATTAGTGATATACACAAAAAACACCCCTGCAATAATGGTTTCCCCCTACCAACCCCCGCAAAAACCCTCTATTTCAACCTTTGTGGAACATCCCGTCGGCTTATCCGTGAAAACCGGAAGTTGAATCGTGGGTCGAAAGGCGGTTTGTCGGCTCAGTCCGTGACAGCCTTTATCATTAAAAGTGCTAAGAAAAAACATCCATATAAAGTCTAACGTGCTTAAATCCAATGGGTTATTTCCTAGTATCAATACAATCGATGTATTACATTTTAAATCGATGTTAGACCGATATATGCCGTCCATAAGGCCAACTCGCCGAGCACAGATTGATGTAGTTTGATCGGAGGAATTTAAATCGATACATCGATGTAACAGCTGAATCGTTACACCCCTAATATATATGAATCTGTAATTTTTTTACCGATTTCAATCTTTTAAAATGTTAAATCAGGTACTTGTATTTGTATTAACGTTATATAATAGTACAACGTTTAGTCCTTCCATGTATTACTTTGGGTTCACAGGAATATAATTGTATGTTTCTAATGTGAATAAATGGCCTTTTATTGGGAACAGCATGAGGTGCAGTGACTGGTCCTGGCCAGCAGAGGGACGTCACCGATGGGATTAAACCAGTAGACATGATTCCTATTCCCAACATGTATCACAGTGTGAATATAATAAAGAGCCAATCAGACCAACAGAGACGTTAATGTTCATTTCTTTGTGATAACAACATGTTGATGTCAGACTGAACACAAACAGGAACAAGAGCTTCCACACGAGTCTCCCTCTTTTCTCTCCCTTTAACCCCCCGACGTGTTGATCCCCAGACTATCTGATGATGTTCTGCTCGTCGCCTCGTGGCTTCACCTCTTCTTTCTTCAAAGCGATGCATTGTGGGAACGTGAACGTGTTCCTTCAGCATTAAACATGTGACCTCAGGCTGATGGAACGGGGCCTAAGCGGGATTCGACCCCACGGAGTCAAAGTGCTTTTTATTGTCCTGAAGATGAAACAAACGTCAGATTGGTGCAGAGCTGAAGGTGATGTGGGAGGTCAAGGAGCCGCCGGAGCTCCAGCAGGGCGACCGCATCCATCTGCTCCTCCTCCGGCTGCTTCATGCCGTGTGGAGGACACGTCTGTCCTCTGAGGCCCAGCGTGTCCCAGCATGCAGTGCGGTATGAATGTGAGTACTAGAATCCACTTGAAGATATCTGCAGATATCTGCTTTGGTACGTCGATGCAAATGATGATGTTTGTGTCTGTGGCTCAGAGCCCCACGATGAACCTCATTGATCCTTATTGATTCTCCTCATTGATACGCTGCATCAGCAGGATGTATTTACACCAGCAGACGCTAAAAGCCTGCTTGAACACACGGACACGTCTACTGTTCAAATCACATCACCTTATTTAAAGCATGAAAGAGAAGAAGAAAGAAGGTTGTTGGCGTCTCTGCACAAAACAAAATGCTTCATAACCACCAATAACTGTTCAATATGTTTAGGAGGCCAATCACCTTGTAAATGCTGTGGGAGTGTCTTATTTGTAGGAACCATGAAGTGAATCGAGAAGCGTTTCAGAAGCATGTTTTTGCATTATTTTTGCTGCTTTCTCTAAATCGAGTCGTCCTCCTCTTTCGGGGCTTTTTGGTTCCTCCGCTGGCTTTGAGACCTTCGACAGGCGCTTTCCGCCATAGCAATTGCAGACATTCAGCACACCGAGCCAGTGAAACATGTGATTTATATTCTTTGGCTAAACGCACATTTCCTCCATATTGTAATTATTTTGTGTATCGGGTTATAGTAGATAAAATGTTTGAGAACCACTTACACCAAATATAGTTAATATAGGAAGAATAAAGCTGTACACAAGATTAAATTAAAATGTATTACACAACCATTAAATAAACATTGTACTAAAATATACATTGTCATTTCCGTGATTCTTTGGCGTACCACTTTGGACTCACTAATAGATTTGGAATAATAATATAAGGATCACAGCTCTTTTCTCGGGAGTGGTCGGCTCTTAAAAGAGCCTTTGTGTCGCAGACAGTCGCCTCCAGCTCTACTTGGACTTGGCGGGCTTCTCGGTCTTCTTGGAGTTTCTTGGAGTAATTGTATGTTTGTTGACGGTATATGGAAGTGTACACGTGCAGCAAAGGCCCGAAGACAAAGTACTTGAAGGCACCACTTTCTTTGGCACTTGAAAGCAGCAGTGACGGAGCTCCACTTATTCCTCCATAAAGTAAGTAAGCAGCTCAGCCGTAAATGTTTAATGTTAAGACGTCTGTCAGAATGTGTTACTGCTTCGTTTTGTTGTTTGTGCCAAAACCACCGCAGCGTAACTGGAAGAGGAGAAAGCGCAGCTACGGAGCTAGCGTTAGCTAGCACGTCACCGGTTACCACAGTAACGTTAGCTTCCACTTCAGCTAGCATACGTCAGCTAGGCTAACGCCAACGGGATGCTAACGTTCTCAGGAAGGTGTAGCATGAGCATCCCCACTGATAGCTTACATGTGCTGCTACTACAACTTGAATTGATTCAGTAACCCGCCAACATGTAACGTTAAGACTCCCATTGGTAAAAAAATAAATAAAAAATGTTGTTAGCCAACGGTAATTAACACAATTTCAGTACCGTTAAATAGCTACTGGCTACAGCTGGCTGAAGCAACGGCCGCGACATGAAGAGCCACATCACCATATTTGGAAAGAAGCACATGGTCATACGTATTGTTGAGATATATATCATTTGTTCTAACGTTAGTTTTCAATAAGGAAACGGGCCATCGTGAGAGCAAGTTACAACGTGGCGATGTAACAGGCGGTGGGATCGAATTATTTTCAATAAAAAAGTAACTTTCCATTAAAGTCATTTGAAGACTTAGAATCTTCGGGTAACGTTATGTCTTGTGTGTCATTTCACAGGTGCCCTGCGTGCTGACGGGATGAATAGCGCTTCTTCCAACGCCTGCAGCTCCCCGGATGGGGAGGATGAGAGCAAAGTCCCCGCATGGGCCTTCCCCGTGTGGGCGGGATCCCCCTCCGACGGGGCTCTTCCTCATCCTCATCCTCACCAGGAGGCCATTCAGCCAGGCATCGTGGACCCTGCCTCTTTAAGGTTCCTTACTAAAATGACCACCGGCCTCACCATATGTAAACGGATATAAAGAGCGGGTGTATTGTTTTTGTGGATTAAGATTAAAGTCTTGGCTGCAGGTTCCACTGTCCCTGTCAGCTCACCTACCCACAATTCCTCCAGGAGCCGCAGCCCAGTCAGTATCACCTCATCACTGGGTAGGTCCACGTTCACTTTACAGTCCCTTTTGGACTGATTAACTACCACTAAATGGCAGGTACTAACACATGATATCATCTGCAGCTTGTCTTGACTTTGGTACCCTCTGCTGTTGGTGTGAAGTATGACAGACTGAAATGACATGGCATCATAAAAACCTCCCATAAAGCTCAGTGATACCAGTGTTCCAGAGGCAGCAACACCAGGGTGAATCTGGTGACATGGAGGTGCCCGAGGATCTAGAGTGGTTAAGTGACTTCAGGCGCTCTTGGTGTTCTCAGCCCGGCTCCTGGTCCACACAGCTCTGTTTCTGCTCCCTGGTCCACGGAGGAACGCATCCTCTGCAGCATGATGCCGGTGAGGATTCCAGGATACTCTTCCTGCATTAAAACACAATGCATACATGCTTATTTGTTTTTGCGTGTCTTTCAGGGAGACGTTGATGACCCTTTAGCCGGTGTCCGTGTGCCGGAGCTGGCGGACTATCAGCAGTTTCAGGAGGGAATGACTGAATTCACATCCCACATCACGCAGCCCGTGAGTTCTACCACACGCACACATTTTCATTCCAATCCATTTAACGGATATATGATCAATATATGATCAATTGAGTTAACCTTTTCTTAAATAAAAAGAATGGTGTAGGCCTGATCCTAATAATAATAATAATTACTTTATTGATATAATGCCTTTTATGAACAACGTTTACACGGTGCTTTGATAGACAAAGTCTGATCCCATTATCTTCTAAATAAAAGTGGGATTTGATTAGTTGGCTCAATTCTAGTTGGAGACGTTGCTTCTTGAACTGCTGTGCAGGACAGTTAAGACGGGTCTGATTAAAAAGGGGGACTATTTCCTCTTAGTTCAGATTAAGTGGACTGTAGATAGCAGCGTTGATTCCATTGATGTTTTGATGGTTTTAACGGCTTTTAGTGAAGCATCTAGAAATGTGCAGTTCAGATACATTAGCCTTGGCTCTGCCTTAGCACAGGGTCCAATTAGTATTTAGTGTTTGGAACACGTTACGTGTGACTAACCTCAGAAGCAATGGGAAAATGACGAACAAGGCGATGATTTGGCTTCTCATTTAACGTGCACTTCAGAATCCAGGGTCACTGGGGGCAAACGCCACCTACTTGACATACGTAGAAATACACTTCATTACCAAAATATCTCTCCACCTTTGAATAGAAGTTCAAATCCACACTCACACCACGTATAATAAGGGCAGTAAACCCATTACAATTTCTTGCGTTGGTTTTCTAAACGTTTGGTTTGGTCCAACTTAAAGTACAGGAACCTGCTTTCCATTGAACTCCACCAACAAACTGCAAATTCCTACATTTGAAGAGCCATGAACAGAATCTGGTATTTCTGCTCGTCAGCCTGTCATGTCTCCTCACGTCCCTGCAGGGCCTCTGTGATGTTGGAGGGGATGGAGAGGTGGAGCCTGTATTCCACACCCTGACCTCCACCCAAAGGACAGGTAGACGGTGCCTTGATGTCCTCTTGTGTAGTTGTGTACCGGGTGGATTCAGAAACGAGCAGGCAATAAGACACTAAAGCTGTGTCTCAAAGTCATAAGGCTGCATCCTTGTAGCCTGCGGCCTTCGTAGCCTGCAGCCTTGGTAGACCTGCGCTGCTGCTCCGACAACCGAGCCGTCTCTGAAATGGGATGAACTTCTTCTCATCTCATTTAATTTAGGAAGATACGCCACAGCATGATATATTTCAGGCTGAGATTTCCAGTTATTTTAAATTCAAATTAAATAAGTTTAATGTATAATACTTTACTAATTTATAATTACTTTCAGCTAAAAGTAATATTGCGATCTTAAGGCAGAGGAGATTCCATCAATACAAACGTCAACAGCAAACGCATTCATTAATGCGGGCAGACGAGCTGCGGGTAACGTGAGCTGCTCGTTGTGCGTTTGTTATAAATGTGTGTTGGTAAGAACATGAATGAATTAGATCCTCGTCGTAGCGCACTGCATGCTGGGATATGCTGGGCCGCAAAGGATCGATGCGATGTGTCCTCCAGATCGGCCCCTGGAGGAGGAGCCGACGGAACGAGAGAGACGAGTCGCAGCGGAAGTGACATGTGCGGTGGCCGAATGCGTCCTTAAGGATGCAGCCTAGCGACTGAGACACCGCGTCCTTAAGGTCTCCCCGTCTCCCCGGTTCTCCCCAAGGCGTTTGGTTAAATAAAGTATTTCTGTGCACTTTCTCTCTCGGATGGGCAGCCAGTGGAACCGAGGCCGTGTCCTTGTTGGCTGCAGGACAAGAACTGGATTGAACACTCTGCTCTGACTAAACCTGCTAAAAAAAGTGCAAAGCAACCAAGTTCTAACTTCATGAATTGACACACACACACACACCACCCTGGAAAACGTGCCGTAAGAAGCCGTCTTCTCCTTGTTTAAGTAACGTTGTATTCAGGCGTTATGATGTGCCTGATCCCCGTAGTAATCCTCTTTTCTTTTTTCTTCACCAGATGTGAGAGTTTTGCAGATTCCCAGCCAGGTTTGTTCGATTCATTTCTCTTGAGCCTCAGCTCTACTATATATTAACCATCACTGAGCGATGGATTCATGAATAACAAACTATTATTCCCTCGTGCAGCAGACGAGACGTCCCCTGTATGAGTCCCCTGCAGCGCGGTGAGGGAATCACATGAACTACAGCACAACAGACCAATGAATCTCAAATGCATCATTCACTGTCTTCTCTCACCGGTAACGACAAGCACAACACGCCCAACACGCACCCTCCAGCGTTCAGAGCAACAAGCAGACAACAAGCACACCATGTGTTCTGTAAATAACATCCATTCAAATATCACAACACTAAAATAGAACGGAAGTAGTCCTTTTCGGGTGACAGATCCGCTTCAATCGGAGTCAGAAATGTAGTTATGGATTCAGAAATGAATCCAAACTGTCCTGTAAAAAGAATTACAAAATCAGCCTGTTATCATTGGTTTCTAGGCACATAGACAACTATTCTAACAGTGTTCACAGGTCTGATTCGACCATTAAGTGGATGCTTTTACTGTTTATTCCATAAACGGGACTTTCATTGTATTTCAAGCTTGTTTAGTATGTTTTTCCCTGATGTTTCGCTGCTTTCATGTGGAGCACTTTGAATCCGCTTGTTGTTTAAATGAGCTCTATTTGCGTTACCTGGTCATTTGATTTTCTCTTGTTCCTGCAGAAGCGCTGACACTTTGTGTGAGATCAAGTCCAGGAAGCCCTGCCACTGCACCAGATCCCAGTGCCTCAAACTGTGAGTCATCGAGGCCATGTCCACACGGACACGGGAGTTTTTCCTCCTGCGTTTAAAAAAAAAAACCTGTCCACACAGGACTCGGTTTAAAATGAATCAAACTGCAAAAACACGGCATGAAGCGCTGAGCATGCCACACCTCTGCCATCGCACACAATCGTCAACAAAGTAGTCAGCGGCGACAATCTGACGTCAAACACCGAGGATAACACTCTGGCGCACACTCTGACGTCGCAAGGTTACACTGTCCACACGACAACAGTAGCAACCGGCGTCTCTGGAAATGCTCACCCCGGCCGCAGCTTTCAAAAATGTTCGGTTTCAGTGCCTGAAACCGCGTAAAAAAAGTCACGGTTCTAAAAATCTATAATGTGAAAATGTGTCCGTGTGGACGTGGCCTCAGTCTCTCCTCGTACTGCGGCGCATCGTCCTCTGAGGATTTGCAACCTTTTTGCCACTAAACTGTCAAATTGTCCTTGTTCGATCACATCACGGTTGTCCCGGTGACAGTTTGGTTAGTTTACGGTTGGATTCAGCGAGTATTCAAGCTGGCACAGCAAGAAAAAGGCCTGACATTTTATATTCAGCATCAATGAGTGCAGAGATTCTGTAACCAGCTGTTATTTATGCATACATTTCTTTGCTAATGCTTTGTTTCATGGAGATGTTGCAATAAGGTAAAGTGGGTTAACTCTCTCTCTCACACACACACACACACACACTCTCACACACACACAGCCTATCTGATGTAGCTTAGCATGCATGTCTGTGTTGCTCTTTCAGCTACTGCGAGTGTTTCTCCAGTGGAGTGATGTGCAGAAACTGTGACTGCTCCAACTGCCACAACGATGCCGAGCATGAAGGGAGGCGCCTGCAGGCCATCATGGTTGGGATGCTTCTTTCTTCATGTCTGCCTGATAGCAAATTAACGAAAACGTTACACGTGCGTGAAAGCGCTCGCAGTGCAAAGCGGCCGTACAAAGGAGGAGCCTCTTTATCACTGAGACGCAGAGTCTGACACAAACCATCTGTGCCCTCAAATCTCTCCCACAAGAGGTGCAAATGAGGTGGGACAGAAGTGTCCTCTGACCTTCCATCAACGTGGCTGATTTAAGTGGTCGTGCTGGTTAAAGCGAAGGTGGATCTCAGCAGAGTAACAGTAACGTCCTATGACTGTCTCTTGCTTTGTTGTAGTGTCACAGTTGTATTAAATTCAGAAGGTTGTGGTTTGAAGGCTCTTATTATTGTGGACCGGCGGTCTAGTCGCTGTAGGGAAGTACACACACACACACACACACACATACATCAAAGGGCTGTTCTGGAAACAGTGTGTGAATTTTGGCAGTCAGGGACGTAATTAGCCGTTAAGTCAAAGGAATAACCAGTGCTACTTTATTTTGATTACCCAGTAAGTATCCGATGTGGAGACTAACAGGAGGGCGTCATTATGGCTCGCTGTGGGCGGAGCTCCAGCGTCTGAGACGTGGCGAGCGCATCGACGTTTGAGCCTGGACCGGATGTGCTTCATCAGCACAGCGCCGGAGACGTGCTCCCTGTGAGGACAGTGACTTCATAGAGGCTGAAGCACAACAACAACACGGCCTCACCAGAGGTCCATTAGCACTTCACGAAAATGGAATTCTGCTTATTTATTCTTGTGCACATTGTTCCAAGTGGTTCATTTCCCAGTAGAATTGGCATCTGAGTCCAATCGGAGCCTTTCACAAATGGTTGCCCATAATAGTGCTATTTATGTGCGTACGGGGGTTTGTTTGTGGATGCTTAACAAACCAGGACTTGCAGGACATTCGGCCTTGATGTCTTCATGATGCGTTCATAAAGTACTGAATGCAACATAATGCAGAGAGGAACGGCAGGATGGGGACTTTTCCACAGCAGGAGCAGTGCCGGTTGTTTCAGCCACGTCGCTGAGCTCCATGCGCCATCATTTATATCCAATGTTATTCCATCACACTGGGACATGGAAGATGTCCTCCACGACGGCATCATCAGAACCACACCCAAATCCCACTTCAAAAGCATCTGTTTTAATACTGTCTTTAAAGCGGTCCTCCCTGTACTTGACCTTTGACCTGGTGGATAATGACCTCGTTGCTGCCTCTGTCCTCGTGTAGTCGTGTTTAGGTCGTAACCCAGATGCCTTCAGGTCCAAGATGACTGGCGGGATGAAAGGAGACAAAGGCTGCAGCTGCAAACGCTCCGGCTGCCTCAAGAACTACTGCGAGTGCTACGAGGTCTTCACACGCGCACACACGCACACACGCACACACGCGCAGCAATCATCCAGGTTAAAGGCTGATTACAAATCAATAGGCCGTTCTAACTCTTGCTTGAAATCGATTGATCGAGTGTTCGACGCGCAGCCTGAGGAGGCTGCGTGTTTACTGATGCGGCTGAATGCTGCTGAGCCAGACCTGTTTGTGTCACGCATGAAGTGGTAATGAGCGAGTTGTGTCTGTGCGCAGGCCAACGTCATGTGCACCTCCAGCTGCAAGTGTCTCGGCTGCAGAAACTACGACGACGTGTCCGATGGGGGCCGCCAAGAGAAGAACGCCGTCGTCCTCAGCAGGTGAGTCCGGCAGCGCCGTGTGCAGCGTGAGTCCCCCCCCCCCCTCAGCTCTCAGCCACAGAGACGCATTAATGTCAAACGTTTTGGCACAAAAGATGAATCCTCTGCTCTGCCATAAATCGAGTCGGGATCTGTAACTGCAAACTCCGTGTGGGGAAATGTAACTGCTTAATATTCGAGGAAGATTGTGCAATGTTTCCTTTTGAATGCTCACAATAGGTCAGAGTTTGGTGTCCGTGAAAGGACCAAAGCCTGCGATGAGGTCCGAGAGGTCCCGTTTCTTCTCTTTAAAGTGGTGGTTTCACACTGTTGTTACCGGAGGAGGGGCTTACCCGTCCCGTGTGTGTGCTCAGATCGCCTGGGTCCCTGATCCCTCTGGCCGTGGTGCAGGCGGTGTGCAGCTGCCTGCTGGCCAAAGCCCAGGAGGCGGAGAGCGAGGCCCAGGGCGGCGTGCCGGGCGGCGTGCAGGCGGAGCTGCGGGTGCTGCAGGAGTTCGGATTCTGTCTCACACAGATCGCCACGGCCGTGTTCAAGAGCCACAAAGAGTGACACCTGCTGTCTGAGCACAGCACTGTAAAAGGGCTTCATTTTAGAATATTCACTTATTTATTGGCTCTAACTATTTGCGTGCTGTTCTGATGTTGTTCTCATGCAGGAAGTGTGTTTTGTGTGATAGAAGCTCCACTGGTTTTACTAAACACAGTGTGATAAGTCGCCGCCTTTTTGTAGCACATTTCTATTCAGATACAAAATAAAGTGACTAATGTAATTTAAGTACTCTCCTTAATTCCTTCAGATCCCGTGGTCATTTGTTTCATGTGTTCATGTGTATGCGTATGAATCGGACTGAACATGAAAAAGGCCTTACGGGTGTGGAGCTGCAGTGTGAGGGAATCTATAGTCGTACTTCTGCTTCCAGTTTGATTTTGTATGTTTTGTGCACTTTTAAATGCTTTAAAGACTTCTCGTACTGTTTGGGAGAAAAACTGTGTCCAAAAAGGCGTCTGATGTCGACGCTGCTGTCTTATGCTGCGATGTGCTTATTAAGGCCCAGAGTGCAGGAATCAGGAGCCTCTGCTGCAATAGAATCATCACAGCTGGTGTTTTATTGCTGTCTGATCGATGGCTTCAATCAGCCGCTTCTATCACGATTTTGTAGAAGCTCGTGTAACATTTAGCATCCCGACTAGTTTGACCTCTTAGCACATCTTTGTTAACCGGACAGAAACCTCCAGAAGCTGTTGTGATCCACAGGACCAGATGGTAAGAACCTCTTTCTACTAACTGGTTTATTCAGTCCTGTTTCTGCTGCTGAGCATCTGGTCACCCAGCTGCCTCCTGAGTCGAAGGTAAATGATGTCATCCAGCATCACCATGAAGAATCTTTCTCCAGTTACTTTATGTAAAAGGTGTCCAATACATTCAATTCCTGCACCAGAAATGATTCAAATAACAGAAATGAACATGCCGTGTCTCCTTTTAAACAGCAGCAGGTGATCCAGAGGCTCCTCCTGTGAGGAAGCAGCGTCCACGGAGTCCTGGAGCCAGAGGGACACCTCATGAGACGCTGAACCTCTGTCCTCCTCTGTCCTTTAAGGGTTTTTACTGCTCAGACGTGAGGTTCCCGGGACAGATGACGTCTCGGGTGCAGATTGTAAAGCTTTCTGTGATTCAGTGCTGTAAGAGAACTGTGGTGTCACCCATTGGTTTGTGGTTTTAAAGGTTCGATTTCTTTTGTCACCATCTTGTGACTCGAGCGCGAGCCTTGTGTTGACCAAGTAGAGCTCAGTATTTGTCGATACAGATATATATTTATCTAAAGTACAGTTTGGACCCTTTGCCATGAGTTGAATGAGACGCTCTGTCCAAACACGTTGCTTTACCTTCCTGTCCTGTGACGCCCGGCTCTCCGTCCAGCTCATTAAGACGAGCGGCTCGTATGAGTGACGCGTCATCGTAAGAGCTTTCATGAATGAGCTTCATTTGTGGTACTGAGAAAGCTGGATTGGAGATACCTGACTAACCCGGTTCCTCACAGCGGGCCTCACTATTGATGTTCCTCGCTGCCGATCACGCTCGTGACGTGGGCTTGTGTTTTTTTGAACCTGCAGTAAACAGGAGTCCTGCCGTTCCTCCCGATCGAAGCCGTTTGCCCGGCGGATAAAAGCAGCGCGGCTCGCCGCTCGCCACCACACGCTGCAGCCGCCATGGTGAGTGAGACCGACGTTTTACCACAACCTGCATTCTCACTGCATCTGGTTGGAAGTGTTTGTGTGAATATGTTTTGCTGTAGAAACGATAGTCCTTCATTTCTTTGTTCAAATATTGAATCCTAGTCCAATGACTGGTGATGTAATCATTACATAGTTACATCGTTAATTAACGGCCATATTGATCATTTTATTGCTAATAAATTTGACTTATTTTTTAGTTTACAACCTGATGTTGATTTAGATGTGATATTGGAGAAACAAAGTGGTGGGACAGTAACAGCAGCAACAGGTCTGAAAGCGTCTGCAGTGAGCGTGGAGATGTTGTCACTGTGTCCTGTTTCAGAGGACCAAAGCCCTGCTGCTCTGCACATGTGCTCTGCTGCTCTCCCTGTTGGTGGCGCCCTGTCGTCCACAGAAGGTAAAACCCACCAGCTGCTGTTCTGCTGCCTTTGTGTGTCGCGCTCAGCCGAGCAGACGCTTCTGTTCTCTCCCCTCAGCCCAACATCCACTGGGGTCCTCAGTCCATGATGTACCTGAAGGGCAAACGTGAGTGGGACGCCTGTGTGTGTGTGTGTGTGTGTGTGTGAGACATCGGGCCGAACGTACTTTGTACGTCTCTAATCTTTTGGAGTTCTGTGAACTTTAACAAAGTTGAATCATTTGTGATGCCAGCTGGTGTCTTTTATTATCTGCGAGGTCCAGGATCAAGTTTGGTTTTGCACATTTATATAAACCGAGACTCTACACAGGAGTGTAACGGTGTCTTCTGCTGTGGTTGAGCCCAGATGGCCGGAGGTTCGTGTCGGAGGACGAGCACAGCGCCCTGAAGGTTCTGCAGGTTCTGAAGGGTCTGACGGGTCTGAAGGTTCTGCACGGCGGGTACGCGCTGCTCAGAGGAACGACGGCGGGAGGGTTTCCTCACAAGCTGCCGTATTCTGTCGCCCTGCATCAGCTGTCGCAGCCATCTTTACTAATTCTGGGAGGCAACACACTTACAGGTAATGTCTATTATAGCACGGGTAGATGAAATCCAGCGTTCTGATTGGTTGAGTGGGACAAATCCCTCAAATGATCGTTGAAGTCTGAGTAAATTGATCTTTTTACAGCCGAGCGCTGAGCTCTGGTTACTGCAGCAGGAAATGCTTCTATTCTGCGGGGAGAGAAATCGATGGTTACAAGGTCCTTTGGTGTGGAAGCTCCATGTCGCAGAGCGCCATATAAGGTCATGTGCTCTGTCAGCAAGAAAACAATCAGGCCAATGTTTACGCAGCTCCTGGAGAAATGAAGGTTAAAATCCCCTCCATCTCTTTTCTGAACAGTGTAACTCCGGCGTGTGTGTGCTAAAGAGGAAAGCGTAGCATCACAGCTGGGCGTCGCCTTCTTTGTCTTAGTATCTGTTAGGGCTTAGTCAACCAAAGTCTTGTCCTTAAACCAGCGGTCCCCAACCACATTCCTAACCGGGCCGTAGCCTACGACACGAGTAAAAAAAAATGCATGCAAACTCCCCTCGCATGTCGGGGGGGCAGCGGTCAGCCAGACGCGTGGTCAAAACCCAGATCTCTGGCTCCCTAAGCGGACACCTTATATCTGAGCTATCATCCACTCAATGTGTGCACGTGAGCTCGCCGGCCCTGCGTACAGCCCTAGTGTTTGTACGCGTGTCAAAGGAGCGGTTGTTGAAATGAATAATTCAAAGTGATTTAGTATATGGTTTCATGTAAATAGAGTTTGGTGATGGACGTGTGTGTGTGTGTGTGTGCGTGTGTGTGTGTGTGTGTGTGTGTGCAGCCATGCAGAAGCTGCAGTCCCCAGACATCAGTAAACGCAGACATATCGTGAGGTCAGAGAAAGTCCTCATCCACTACCTCCAGGACAGATGAGTCCTGGGAACCACGGCAACACGTCCCCAAACGAAGGATCCACGCCGCAGCAGGCCACCTCCCATCAGGTGTGACAGGTGGAGACACACGTGGGCCAGGGGGAACGCTCTGGCTTTGTGCGCCCCTATGTGAACATTTCCTCATTGTAGTCGTGTTTGTATTTGTCATGCAGTGCGTCTGTGTACAGATGTCTCCCTGCTGTATATAGAGCAACAGAAGAACCTAAATGCTTTGATTAAATGTTGGGAGATGGTCTTTAAATGTTTCTCTTTGGCTGCAGTGTGTCCTCATGGCCACTAGAGGGAGCCGTGTTTATCACACAGGCGCTTTTACCCTCACCAAAGGTTTAAATCAACACTCCTGTACGGGACTTCTGAAGGGCCACGTTCACTGAATCACCAGATCTATACGAGTATGTGCTGATTTCAAGTTTGTACTTTGTGCTACGTAAATCCTTCCTAATTTACTGTAGCGGGTCGCTGGGTGTTGAGCAGCCGGCCGATACGTTCACACGTACAACAATGCAGCTCATTAAACATCCCACTTTCTCGTGTGTAAGAAAAGAGTCGATGTTCTATGGAGTTACGCTCAGCAATATTCATTTGTATCTAAATGACTGAAGCCATTGCAAGACACAGTGTAATATACTATAATATTATTTTTATACATTTGTGGTCGTTTCTTTTTACGGTTTATGCTGTATAGGCAAAATAATTGGAATCGGTGTGTCTGATGTTTATGAAATCAGCAGAACTCTTTCATTAAATGTAAAGCACTACATTGAGCCTGTGGTGTCTTTCTGAGCATCCTTTGTCCAGGGGAATTACCCAGAGTTCTTAGCAATGTGTAGTTCAACAAGGTGATCAGCGGAAGCACTGAGATGTAAACAAAGACACTTGTGTTCAAACATCTACTCTTTATAGATTATAAGAATAAAGGTGAAACAGGAAATCACACCAAGTAGGGACTCGTGTTTGGACAGCAGCCTGCTTGATGACATCATGAGCTGAAAGACTCCAGGTTCCTCACACACGCACCCTCTATCAGGGGGGGGGACTCAGATGCACCAACAGCGAGTACCTGAACCTGCTGTGAGTCTCTTAAGCAGACTTCCACACAGACGGGACGGTTCCTGTCCAGGACCCGGGGTCACAGGGGCAGTTACACAGTGCACACAGGAGAGACGCCTCCATTGGTCCTTCAGCAGGTTCTCTGTGACGCGTCTCTGCGTGTTTACGTGGGCAATGAAGGAAGGTGCGATCAGCCACGTGCAGACGGCCTTCTGTCACTGAAGAGGACGGCTCCATCCGGACAGTATACACATTTTCTCCAACGTTCTTTTCCTTGTCCTGGATCATTTGAATCTACCCTTTAAAAGAAGGTTGCATTTTGAAGATTTGTCCCTGGTCTTTGGGAGGTTTGTCTCTGGCTCGTTCCTGGGAAGAGGCGAGGTCAGTGCGCTCCCTGAAGGCTCCCTGCGTCTGTAAGTGCTCTCTTTAGGGGAAGCACACTTAGGCTCTCAGTGTTTGACTTATCAAACCACAGTGACGTGTTTTCTCTTCAATAACATGAATATTTCAGATGGAGGCTGACCAAAGCTCCATCGCTTCCCTGTACTCCCAAAGATGGCTCTCATTGGCTGCCTGCCAACCAATTGGGGCCCAGGTTTGCTAAATGCTAGTTATTGTCCAGTAGAACAACAAGCCTGTAAAACATGGATAAAGAAAACCAAGTAATTCGGTCAAAAGCACAAAGTTCAATCTTAAAGTTAAATTCAAATTTCTTAACGCTGAACTTTGACCCCAGATCACGGTTAACCACTAGAGGACGATGTCACGCTCGGTGACGGACACTGAGCTGGGATCAGTGTGCAGAGTCCTCTCTAAGCAGGAGGAGCTTCTGAAGGTCTGGATGACTTACAGAGCACCAGTAGTCATCTGAGAATGTTTCCTCACCGGCTGAACTTCCATGTGAACCCTGTGAGTTCCCGGTTTCTCTCCCTCTGTCCTCCACAACCTCCTGCACTCTTCCACCCATGAAAACGGCCTCTGTTCCCCTTCAGCTACACAAACAGCAGCGCTGCTTAGCCGTAATGGATCTCACCTCTGCTCAGACGTTCCATCACGCTGCTGCTCGGATCAGTTCACACGCCTCCTGCTGAAAGCTGGGGGAGAGCCAGGTGTGTGTGTGTGTGTGTGTGTGTGTGTGTGTGTGTGTGTAAATAATATATATATATATATATATATATATATATATATATATATATATATATATATAAAATTAGGTACCCCTTGCTAGTAGCGGCTTGGACCCCTTTTGCCTTCAGAACGGCCTTAATCCTTGGTGGCATAGATTCAACAAGGTACTGGAAACATTCCTCAGAGTTTATTGACATGATAGCATCAGTTGCTGCAGGTTTGTGCACATCCATGATGCGACTCTCCCGTTCCTCCACGTCCCAAAGGTGCTCTACTGGATGGAGATCTGGTGACTGTGGAGGCCATTTGAGTTCAGTGAACTCATCGTCATGTTCAAGGAACCAGTGTGAGATGATTGGCGCTTTATGACACGGCGCGTTATCCTGCTGGAAGTAGCATCAGAAGATGGAACACTGCGGTCATAAAGGGATGGACATGGCCAGCAACACAACTCAGGTCGGCTGTGGCGCTGACACGATGCTCGATTGGCACTGAGGGGCCAAAGTGTGCCGAGAAAATATCCCCCCCACCATCACACCAGCACACTAGCAGCAGCAGCAGCAGCCTGGACCGTTGGTACGAGGCAGGATGGATCCGTGCTTTCATGTTGTTTACGCCACATTCTGACCCGACCATCCGAACGTCGCAGCAGAAATCCAGACTCATCAGACCAGGCAACCTTTGTCCAATCTTCTATTGTCCGATGTTGGTGAGCGAATCGTAGCCTCCGTTTCCTGTTCTCAGCTGACAGGAGAGGCACCGGGTGTGGTCTCCTGCTGCTGGAGCCCATCCGGCCGTTCTCCTCTGACCTCTGGCATCAACAAGGCGTTTGCGCCCACAGAACTGCTCACTGGATGTTTTCTCTTTGTGGGACTGTTCTCTGTGAACCCCAGAGATGGTTGTGTGTGAAAATCCCAGTAGATCAGCAGACCAGCCCGTCTGGCACCAACGACCACGCCACGTTCAAAGTCACTTAAACCACCTTCCTTCCCCGTTCTGACGCTCGGTTTGAACTGCAGCAGATCGTCTGGACCGAGTCTACATGCATGAACGCATTGAGCTGCTGCCATGTGATTGGCTGATTAAAAATGTGCGTTAACCAGCAGTTGGACAGGTGTACCTAATAAAGTGGCCGGTGAGCGTATGTACCTCTATGTAAACTCAGCCCCACGGGCCCCTTGAAGGGGTCTGAGTGAACTCTTGCTCTGGACCAGCAGGGGGGGCACTTCTGATTGCAAAAAACGAGTGCAGCAACGTTTAAGACCCGTGCAGAGCCTCACACCTGGTTCCTGTTCATTTGGACCCAGCTCTTAGTAGATTTGTTACCTAAACCTAAAAGCCCTGAAGGAGAAACGTCTCCCTCCCTCGTGAGGCTGATGAGGTCTCATTGCGAGATCGTCTCCATGGTTTGTTGTTCTTTCTTTCGTATGAAGGGTTTCAAGCCCTTATGGGTTTGTGTCTGATTGTTATTCATTCCTGAGCTCGAAACGTGACACCAATCCAATAACAGCTTCTTCCCAAGAAACGGTGAACCGCCTGAATCTCTTCTACAGTCTGCTGGTCACTCAAAGACCACTTGACCTAATTCACTCATTCACGCAGTGCTGACAGCAGCTTCCACACGGAGCCTGCCGGTCACTAACGTGCTCACAGCTATAATGCTAACGTGCTCACAGCTAACACGCTAACGTGCTCACAGCTAACACGCTAACGTGCTCACAGCTATAATGCTAACGTGCTCACAGCTATAATGCTAACGTGCTCACAGCTAACATGCTAACGTGCTCACAGCTATAATGCTAACGTGCTCACAGCTAACATGCTAACGTGCTCACAGCTGCAGCAGCCATGTTGGGTTCAGTGTCTCGCCCAGGGACACGTGGACGTGCAGGTCAGACCGGCGGACAGAGGACGACCTGCTCCTCCCCCCCCCCCACGTGAGAGATGACGATCCATTCAACAGATCCACTAAACCGCCATTTAAATCCTGCTAATATCATTTTACGATCCACGACATTAGTTTGATTAACGTTGTCAACGGTATTTGGCCCCCCGACCTCGTCCCCTCCCCCAAATATCACAATCAAATATCACAAATATCACATTCATTCATCACAGCATCATATATACTTTTTATGCATTTTAAAAACAAAAGATCAGCATACAAAAAGGAAAAGTAATCTCAAAATTCAAATACTACAAATAATGTTTTATTTTCAATAATCATTGTATTTGATCTTTAAATGACATTCACAGTTTAGTTACAGACTCCGATAGAAACCAGCAGTGTTCATGTTCCTCAATAAAGGCACTTCCTTTGTTTTAGTCGAAGGAGGAACTTTGTGCTCAGACACAGACCCTCCACCATCATCATCATCATCATCATCATCAAATGGCCGGAGCGGCGTCGAGGGAAGCGCCGCCTTCTTTCCACATCACGGGAATCTGGGAAGGAGCGAGGAGCGAGTGGAGGTGCAGGTCACCAGAGGACGTTCAGCAAGAAGAGCCTAACCAATTCAACACGTTTCATTATTTTATGTCATGTTAAGATAACCGAGACAGCTTTAACGCTGCGATTGTAACCTGGGAGGAAAAACGTTTCCATTAAGACGTAATTGGAAAAGCAGATTAACTATGGGAGGAGCCAAGCTTGTTATCCATGCTAAGCTAAGCTACACACCTCTGGACCTCCAAACAGGCCTCCTGTTAGGGACCCAAATATCATAACCCTTCCCTTCAGAAGCTCCAGGCCGAGCCGGCAGCAACGATGGACACAGCGATGCTGGAAGTCAGGAGCCGCCAGACATCAGCAGCTTCATCAACGTTAAAATCCACTCGATCCCGCAGAAAATACAAGACTTCCTTCATTTTATAGTCATCTTGTGAAGATGCAAACTCAAAGAGAACAGATGCACATGCAGCAACGACCTACCGCACACACACACACACACACACACACACACACACACACACGTCTCCTCTCATATGCGATTTAAAAGGGCAGGAATAAGAAAAATACTTTCCATATTTTACACATATTATAAAATGTTCTCTTACATTAAAAACATCTCCCGTACTGAAGATCCCCTTATTTCATAATCTCACATTTCCACTTCTATTTACAGCAAATTACATTTAAATGATCAGAATAAAAATGCTACTGTGTGTCTGTGTGTGTGTCTGTGTGTGTGTGTGTGTGTGTGTGTGTGTGTGTCGTGGTTGACATCAAACTTCACGCCGCTGCCTTTGTGATGCATTCACATGTAATCAGACAAAAGGGAAGTGAACGCAATGTCGCGGTCGCAAAACCAAAACACCTACAATGACACCTGGTTGCTATGGCGATGCAGCATCTGCTGCGGCTCAAAGTCCCTCTACATGTGAGAACGCTTCTCTTCTCTTCCTGCTCAGTAGGTTTCCTACGATGCTGCTGCTCACTGAGGAACACTACCTTACAATGACCAATGGCTTCCATTAAAGGCCTTTACACCAGCTGATCGTATATTGTTCAGTGTAAAACGGCTTCAGGAGAGACTTTTTAAGAGATTATTACGTCCCAGTTCAATGGGTGAAGCCGTTATAGCAGGAAGTCCGGAGCGTAAGGAGATACAGCTAGGACCCCACATGCACACACACACACACACACACACACAGACACACACACACACGCGCGCGCGCACACGCACACACACACACACACAAGCACGCACACACACACACACCGGTGTGTATGACCGATATCTTTATCTGTTATCTTTAGTAAAAACCAGTCGCCACGTCACTTTTCACTTTTTCCTCCAAATCTTATTCTCCGAATGAAAGTTGGTGAATTGATCAATAACGATAGTGTCACATGGTGTTTGCGATGCCAGAAGGTGGAAGAACCGAGATCACAGAACCGATCACCCCTCTTACAGTAGTATGTTATATTATATTTATATTTATACATATCTATATCTAATCTAACTATAACTATATCTAAAAAACGTTTCTTCTAAACCAAACCAATGAGACGAATCAAGGTTACTGATCCAAAGAGAAGAAGAATCTTATATTTGATTTGATCGAATTCTTTTCTTTTCATAGCGAACTGGTTTCAACCAGTCAACCAGTGTCTTGAATGTACTACACTAAAACATTCAGGCCAATATTCCTGTTGCAACGAGCCGCTCCGTAACCTAAGCTTAAATAACATAGATTAGAGTGTGTGGGGGATTGTTAATCACATCACCGCTGCCTTCTGATTGGCCCAATTCAAATCTCACGTGTCCGTGCCGATGCCTTCAGGTGTCGCGGCATTTGAAGAAACAACAAGCAGCCGTGTTCCTTTGTAGGTGAATGCGGATGGATTTCATTTTGTAACTGGATTTAAATGGACTCATAGAAGAAAGAAAAGGTTGCTTGTGTTGATTAAATCTCTATTAAGGCAAACCGTCGTAGGCGAAGTGGGAACTAGCAGAGCGTCGGGGAACACGTGGCTCCTCCTCGCCGTGGCGACATGAAGGAGCTCTGCTGTCTGAGAGCGACGCGCCGGCTGCCACATGGTGGCGTTTTAAATCACTTCCTGACTGTGTGTCACCGCTCTGCAGAGGGCAAAGGTCACATTGTAAGAGGAGAGGTGGCGCTAAGAAGCTAGCACAACTGTTCCGTCTGCCGTCGCCCTGGCAACCGCACTCCCGACTCTCACAGGGGGCGTGTCGGTGTTGCCGTGGCTACAGTGTGAGGATGTTGCCGTCCTCTCTCATGGTCTCCTGACTGGTAGCAGACACGTGGGCGGGGTTTCCGTTGTGATTGGACAGCAGCGCGGAGCTGGCGCTCAGGGACGCTGCGACGCCACTGGGCAGCGAGGCGCTCTGTGGGAGGGGCCGAGGCCCGGCCGAGTCTCTGTTGAGGTTGGTGTTGTTGCTGTTGGTTACCAGATGGGGGTCAAAGGGCGCCAGGCAGTCGCTCTCCAGGATGAGGTCGCCGTCATCATCGGGGTCGTCGTCATCGCTGTCGCCCTCGGCGATGCTGTTGCTGAGCAACAAGGAATGAAGGGGAATCACGGTCATACACAGCTGGTCGAATAAAACGTAACGTCCCTCTGCTGTGGCCACGTCTTACCTGGCGGTGAGTGGGTTGCTCTGAGAGGCGGGGCTTGGTGAGTCATGTGACAGGGCGGAGTTGTTGGACCCCGCTGAGCTCACAGAGTTTCCCATGGAGGTTTTGCTCCCACGATGCACCACGTTGTTCCTCTGGTTGGCCGGTTTGACGGTCACGATGAGGTTGTGGCTGTTTGCCACCATCATGTCTGTGACCTGCATGACAGAGGAGACTCAGCAGGAGAACCAGCTCTGTGTGGCGGCTCAGGACAAACACCAACGCTACCTGGTCCAGCGTTTTCCCCGTCACATCGATGCCGTTGACCTCGAGGATCTCGTCATTGACTCCCAGCAGCCCCGTGCTTTCTGCCAGCCCGCCGCGCACCAGGCGAGATATGAACACTCCCGGGACCTGCAACCGGGACGAGTAACCTTCTGTAGGTAAACTGCAGAAACATTTCACAAAAGCGAGGGTATGGAAATGTTGAGGCCGGATGTGTTCTGTTCAGAACCTTCATCATTCCTACTGGTCATCTCACAGTCCTGCTGTTGTAACACTAGTGTATCCACAGCTCAATGCGGTGAAACGAGCGTCCCACCTTCTCCACGCCCTGCTGCGTGACGCGCATGCTCACGCCGTCCCGGATGTAGAACCCCAGGGGCTTGTGGGTGCCGTGCTTGTGGAGTCGGACGCGTCGGTGCGTCTCGGGTAAGATGTCGACGTCGATGATGGAGGAGATCTGCCGGAAGTTCTGCGGCAGGCCAATCATGAGCCCCGGTCTGCTCCTGGAGTGGGCGGAGCCTGAGACGGAGGTGCGCAGCCCGGTCAGGCCGAGCCCCTTCTTACGCCTCTGCAGCGAGTTGGTGGCAAAAACGATGGGTTCTCCCTCTGAAAGAAAAAAACAACGTTACACATCAAAAGGAATATTTAAACAGTCGGGGAACCTCAGGATTGGTTTGTTAGCTGGTGGGGAAAATGTAACGTACATCACATGAACGCTGGCCAATGGAAACAGCAAGAACAGCATGAAAAGCCACATTGTAGCCGTGTTGCTGCTCACGTTTGAACCAAGCACGTTGTGTTTTTTGTGCTCAAATATATCAAAGATTGAATGAGAACGTCAGAAAGCAGCAGGTCTTGTTTCCTGTGACATCGTGCAAACTGGATGAAGCCGTTTGATCTCCATGAATGACTGAATCTTCTCCTTTCATCGGGCTACAAGTCACATGACCTATTCCCTCCAATCCAAGTCTTTCTGAGGTTCTCTGTGTTGGAGGTGACACGTGATGATCAGCAACCAGCTCCTGCACCACGTGACCCCCCGACCACAACGTGATCAGGTGTGAACTGGAGCCACGTCACTTCTCCCCACAGTGACCGCGGGAAGTGATGCACAGGACCAACATCCCGTCCCACTGAGCATCTCACAGACGTCTGCCTTTTGTTTCCCTGCGTTGCTTTGAATCCGGACTCAAACAAACCAACCTGGCATTTGCCTTTTGGTTAGAATAAAAGCTGCGTGTGCACCTGCAGGGAACACCTGCTGTGACGTCACCGATTGGGCCTCCTGCCCTTTGAGTCGCAGCCCAAAGGGAGCCGCTTGCTTCTGCTTGTTATTTACTGTAAATCAAGATTGTGTAAAGTGCAGTAGAGTGCGCACAACGTTTGAGACTCACAATGCAGAGCTGTGCGTACGAAGCTGGACCAAAAGAGTGCAAAGGCCTTTTAGCAGACACACACACACACGCACACACACACGCACACGCACACGCACACACACACGCACACGCACACAAACACACACGCAGTTTCTGTCTCTCTCTGAATGCCTCTCTTCAACCAATGGGGAGCGCTGTGTGAAAGCATGTGCACATTAGATAACACACACACTCTCTCTGAATTGAGTGTGTGTGTGTGTGTGTGTGTGTGTGTGTGTGTGTGTGTGTGCGTGCGCTCTGACGGGGCAGGCTGAAGCCCCCAGAGGCACAGACACTCTAAGCTCCTCTGTGGAGGCAACGAGACACCCAGAGACGGATTAACAACGTAAATCCTGCAAATATTGTTTCAACCGCTAACGTTCCAAAATGTCTGGTCTTCATTAAAAAAATAGACTGACTGTGAAAGTCTGGAAACTGAGCTGATACGAGAACTTTGTGTCTGCTTGAATGGTGGAAAAGCACGATGACACTAATCAGCTGATCGCACAAAGGAAGAGAGGGGCAGTTTACCTGTCAAAATAAAAGCTTTTACAATAACAAACTAACCAGAGACGTTGATTGGGAAGGACTCACAGAATAATGTGCTTAGCACTGAATCAGCCCAGCCTTGTTAGCGCTAGCTGTTAGCTCTCAGAGAGGATATGTACTGACCAAACTATCACCTTCAGGTGGATGAAGCAGGGCAGCGTTTGATTGGTCTGAAGGTAGGAAGCTCCAGCATCAGGAGGTGCTTGTGTGTAATGTGTATTTACACACTGCAGACCTACAAAGCTCCATCACATGTGAGCATAATGAAACAGTAAATATGGGATTCATGGGGAGACGGTCTGACCCGCATCTGAAATGAGCTCATGTGACCTGCAGCTGTGTGTGTGTGTGTGTGTGTGTCAGAGCAGCCTCACTCTGTACTGGAGCCCAGTATGCTGCCATATGGCTGAAACCAGCGCAGGGGGGGGGGGGGGGGGGGGGTGGGGGGGTGGGGGGGAGACACCTCATGCTGTGACAGGCGGGGCGGGAAACCTTACGACACGTTCAAAACAACAACACAAACGGGGAAGGTTTCCCTCCAAGACCAAGCAGCCAAACTCAGACCAGTAAAACCAGCACGTTTAAAAGTGTCCTTCAGTGTTCATGAGTGCAAGTAAGCGCCCTGTTTGTTCACTGTCTGTGTGTGTGTGTGTGTGTGTGTGTGTGTGTGTGTGTGTGTGTGTGTGTGTGTTGGGGGCCTTAAACTGGTAAACTGGTAACAAAAGGTCCGGGTGAACATGTTCTTCTGTGTGTCTGTCACATGACTCCATGTGAAGGGACATTTAACAACCAAAAGAAAAGCAACCTCAGACTTTCCAAATGATGCAAAGCGCCTCAAAGACGCACTAATCACTAATGAAAGAGTTCACCTTCGGAAGCATCCTGATGATCCTTGTTTCTTCTCTGTGGCAGGAGGAGGAAGAGGAGGAGGAGAATGAAGAAGAGCAGGAGGAGGAAGAGGAGTGTGGTCATCTGACCCCACTCATTTCCCTTTGGGCTTTGCAGAGAGGAAATCAAAAGTGGGGAGAGCTTCCTGTCTCTCTGCCTGCCTGCCTGCCTGCCTGTCTGCCTGCCTGTCTGCCTGCCTGCCTGCCTGCCTGCCTGTCTGCCTGCCTGTCTGCCTGTCTGTCTGTCTGCCTGTCTGCCTGTCTGC